>JAQQSV010000041.1:0-104582 GCA_028646515.1 Pseudochirops corinnae
GGCTCCACGTGACCACATTCAGCCTATTAGGGAACAGAGTATACTTTCAAATATCCAAAGGTCCTCAGAGTCACGTAGCCACATTAGCAAAGGGCCTAGGGGCAGGGAAGATCTTTAGATTCCCGTAACAACATCCTTTGCTATGACAGAAGACACTCTTTGAGCCTACTTTAAGCAAATCTCTAAAAGCTTAAAAAAAAAAACCAAAGCAAAACCTTTGATGTTTCCTGAATGAATAAATGACTAAACTGTAGGGATCTTTGTTAATGTGGAAGCTTAAATAATTTATACCTTCTTAATGCATAGCTTTAGAGTCACTTTAAGCATGTCCCTAAGGTCTCAACCCTTGAAAAACACCGTGAGGAAAAGAATGGGCTGAGAAATCAGAACAGAGAGGAAGGCAGCAAAGTCTGCTAGCAGAGGGACCTTGTCCTGTCCGTCCAGGATCCCAGGGAGATGGTGGAAGAACTAATAACAGTAACAGTAATGATGGTGGTGATAACAGCTAACATTTGTACACCAGGCATTGTGCTAAGCACTTTAAAAATGCCATCTCGTTTGATCCTCACAACAGTCCCGGGATGAAGGTGCTATTATCATCTTCATTTTACATTTGGGGAAACTGAGGCAGACAGTGGCCGAGGTTACACAGCTAGTCAGTGCCTGAGGCTTGATTTGAACTCAGATCTTCCTGACTCCGTGCCCATTGCTTTGTTCACTGCACCAGCTGCTTCATTCTTACTCTGACTCTGGAAACCCCATCTCAGTGTGCCCTCTGGTAGTATCCAGAATCCATTGGGCAGTGATAGGTTGGTCTATGGGATGTGGCTAGGCACTGGGAGCTTTAACTGTTAAGGGACCAGTTATCTAATACAGTTGTTCTCTTAGAAGAAGGGATGTGTCCCTTTATATACTTATATATTCCTTTATATACTTATATACTTTTATATCCCTTTATATACTTATATATTCCTTTATATACTTTTATATCCCTTTACATACTTATATACTTTTATATCCAATACTTTGCCACCACAAAAAAGAGCTGTTATAAATATTTTTGTACATGTGGGTTCTTTACCTGTTTTTATGATCTCTCTGGGATACAGACCTATGTACCTGGGCGTACATAGGCTTTAAATAACTCTGTCTTCCTTTCTCTCTCTCTCTCTCTCTCTCTCTCTCTCTCTCTCTCTCTCCCCCCCTCTTTCTCCCTCCCTCTCTCGCTCCCTCTCTCCCTCTCTCTCTTTCTCTCTCTCTCTCCGTCCCCTCTCCCTCCCCTTTCTCCCTCTCTCCCTCTCTCCGTCTCTCTCTCTCTCTCTCTCTCTCTCTCTCTCTCTCTCTCTCTCGCTCTCTCTCTCTCTCTGTCTCTCTCTCTCTCTCTCTGTCTCTCTCTCTCCCCCTTTCTCTGTCTCTCTCTTTGTCTCTCCATTATCTTCTTTGACTTCCTGGACAGTGATACCTGCATGTTGTGTCATTGGAAATTGTTAGAGGGAGAGCTCACGCTGAGGCTACATCGTCATCATCAAAGCTAACATTTATATAGTGCCTACTGTGTGTGCTAACTATAGTGCCAGGCACTGTGATAAGCACTTGATTATTTCATTTGATCTTTGCAACAACCCTAGGAAGTAGGAAACTGAGGCAAACAGATGGTAAGTGACTTGTTCAGCATCATATGACTAGGAAGTGTCTGAGGTTGGATTTGAACTCAGATCTTCCTGACTCCAGGCCCAGTGTTTTCTACACTGTACCTTCAGTTGTCTCCATATACATGATAAGACACTGGAGGAAACTCTAGTCTTCCTGAAAAACTGGTTATTCTTGTTATAGTTGGTAGTTTGCTTCTAGTTCAGTTGTTTCTAGGTAGTGCCAATGGCCCATACTCGGCCAAGCCTGCAACAGAGTGGGGAAACTCTACCTGTTTTGTAGCCCCATCACAGATGTAAAGTTCTGTGTTGCAAAGGACACTGACTATGGCTGCTTCTGAATATGGCAGGGCCATCTTAATTTAAAAATTTTTTTTAAATATAATTTATTTATTTTTAGTTTTCAGCACTCACTTCCATAAGATTTTGAGTTTTAAATTTTTCCCCGCTCCCTCTTTCCCCTCTTCCCCAAGATGGCATGCAGTCTGATATAGGCTCTACATATACATTCATATTATATATATTTTCACATTAGTCATGATGTGAAGAAGAATTAGAAGTAATGGGAGGGACCACGAGAAAGAAGAAACAGAACAAAACAACAACAGAAAAGGAGAGCAAACAGTCTGCTTCCATCTGCGTCCAGGCTCCCAGGTTCTTTCTCTGAGTGTGGACGGCATTTTCCATCAGGAGTCTTTTGGAGTTGTCTTAGATCTTTGTATTGCCGAGAACAGCAAAGTTTATTAAAGTCAATCATCACACAACATGGCTGTTACTGTGTACGATGTTCTCCTGGTTCTGCTCATTTCACTCAACATCAGTTGAATCTTTCCAGGTTTTTCTGAAGTCCACCTGCTCCTCATTTCTTATAGCACAGTAACGTTCCATTACATTAATATACCACAACTTGTTCAGCCATTCCCCAATTGGTGGATACCCCCTCAATTTCTAATACTTTGCCACCACAAAAAAGAGCTGCTATAAACATTTTTGTACATGTGAGTCTTTTTCCCTTTCTTATGATCTCTTTGGGATAGACCTAGGAGTGGTATTGCTGAGTCAAAGGGTATGTGCAGTTTATAGCCTTTTCAGCTTAGTTCCAGTTGCTCTCCAGAATGGTTGGCTCAGTTCACAAGTCCACCAGCAATGTATTAGTGTTCCAGTTTTCCCACATCTTTTCCAACATTCATCATTTTCTTGTTTTATCATTTATCAGTTTCCTGTTCATGTTAACCAATCTGATAGATATGATGTAGTACCTCAGAGTTGGCTTTGATTTCTGTTTCTCTAATCAACAGAAACAATGACTTGGGGCATTTTTTTTCATATGACTATAGATAGCTTTAATTTCTTCCTCTGAAAACTGCCTGTTCATATGCTTTGCCCATTTATCAATTGGGGAATGACTTGTATTCTTATAAATTTGGCTCAGTTCTCTATATAGTTTAGAAATCAGGCCTTCGTCAGACACCAGCTGGAAAAATTCTTTCCCAGCTTTCTGCTTCTCTTCGTATCTTGGTTGCATTGACTCTATTTGTGAAAAAACTTCTCAGTGTAATCAGAATCATCCATTTGTATTTCATAATGTTCTCTATCTCTTTTTTGGTCATAAGTTCTTCAGGGCCATCTTTCTTGAGGGCTGGATGTAACCATCTTTGGTCAAACTAGCTTTCATCCTCTAAATGCAAGCACGGGCTTTTGGGGAAGGACTTTTAGGTTTTCCAGCTCTTCTCCACCTTGGGTGGGGGCTTCTTTTCCTTTTGTTTGTATAAGTTCATCTTTTTGCTGGTTGTACAGCAACTATTGGTGAGTGTGGGGATGGAGATGAAGGGGAAGGAGTCCTTTTTTTCCAGAGTTTCAAATAGAAATAGCCATTCATTTTCAGCATCAGCATTCCTAACTTTGAATTTTATTCTTGTCAAACAAGAGAAAGACCTGGAACAGCTGTGATAATGAAGAGTCTAGTCCCGTTTCCCAGACTAATTCCCCTCTGTACCTCACCTTTCTTTCCTCTGACACAAGCAGGTTGATGCTGAAATGGGTTTTGAGTTGGGAAGACCTGAGTTTGGTTTAAAAATTCCTCAGACACTCCTTAGCTGTGTTGATCTTAGAAACGTTACTTAACCTATCTGTGCCTATTTCCTAGTGGGTAAAATGGGATAAGTAGCACCTCCCTGCCCCTCAGGGTTGTTGGGAGGATCATGGTCAACATATGTTAAAGCTCCTCATCTTCTTCCTTTTCTTCCTCTTCCTCTTCTTTTTCTTCTTCCTCCTCCTTCTCCTCCTCTCCCTTAATTTCCTCATAATGAGGGGGTTTGACTACATGGCCTCTGAGGTCGTCCCTACTTGCTCCAACTTTATGATTCTGCGATCCGATGATTAGGTCCCTTCTAGCACCAACATTATATGTAACAGGTTTCATTTTTTTCCACTTGTTTTATTTTTGAAGGTTTTACTTAATCTTTTAATTTTCTATGACTTCTTTTCCTGTCTCCTATTACTCTGATTAAATCTTCCTTTGTATCATTGGGGGAAAAAAGCAACAGCACAGTTCAGACCAACCAACCAGGTCTGATAGTATCCACAGCATTGTAGAGCCATAGTCCCTTGACTCTCCACCAAGAGAAGGAAAGAGTGGCTCGCCATCTGTTCACCAGGATGGAGATGGTTGCCCCAGTTCATCAGAGCTTGGCTCCTTTGGTGATTATTACAGTGCCTGAAGCCCCCTTTTCTGTTCCTTGCAGGTCACGGTTCTCTTTGCTGGTCAACACATCTCTAAGAGTCCATTTGAGGTCAACGTTGACAAGGCCCAAGGTGATGCTAGCAAAGTCACAGCAAAAGGACCAGGCTTGGAAGCCACTGGCAATATTGCTAATAAGGCTACTTACTTCGACATCTACACAGCAGGTAGAGCAGCTTTTTCTTCTAGGACACATTGGGTTTTCCTCTACAGTTATGACCCTGGGCATGTCCCTTCATTTCTTTGACCCTCAATTTCTTGTCTGTAAAAGGAGGGGATTGGCTTCCAAGGTCCCCTTTAGCTGTAAACCTTATCCTGTCCCAAGGAGCTTAGCTTCTGTTGGAGAGAGACCACATGTACACAGTAAATACAATTCCAGGGGAAGACCTGGAGACCCAGTAATGACCCCTTATTGGAGGTGCCACTTGAGATGACTTACAGCACTTATCTTGATTTCCTGACGTTGGATCAAACTTTGGTTAGTTATTTGGTTAGTTATGGCTTTTTGTAGGGCCCAGATTTAAGCCTGGTAAATGTGACTTCTAAGCATTTTTTTTGTTGGGAGGGGTTGGGACACAACCTAGCCTGGATGACTCTGCTTTGGGGGCTGAAGATTACACAGGCCTCAAAAAAAGGTCCTGAGTAACTGACCATTTCTGGATCTTTCTTGATGGTTCTTGATGGTCCTTGAAGTAGGGGCAGGCTAGCCTGTGAATAGGTAGACCTCTTGAAGGAGTTCATAAGCCAGGGGGAAGTCATTTGTCAAGGCAGTGATTAGCCTAAGAAAGCAAACTAAGCCAGTGGTCTTAGTGGAACATTTCTTCCACTGATTTTCTGGAGGTAACCTTTTTACAGGGGCCAGTTTAGAACCTGAGAACTTCAGTGGATTAACCTTTCCCAGCAGAGTTGAAAGGGTGCCCACAGATGGGTGGACTGAAGCCATTCTTGATCTCTTTGAACTCTGTTACTGGGGAGGGAAGGAGAGAGACAGAGACAGGAGACACAGAGAGAGAGAGAGAGGGAGAGACAGAGAGGGAGAGAGAGAGAGAGAGAGGGAGAGAGAGAGAGAGAGAGAGAGAGGGAGAGAGAGGAGACAGAGAGGGAGAAAGAGAGAGAGAGAGAGACAGAGGCAGATGGTTTGCCATGGGTCCTTCAGAATGACAATGGAAGAGAGATGGCTTTGTTTAAGGGTTGCTTACTTGGAGGGAGCTATGGTACTACGGACCTTGGAAAGCAGTTTAAATGACTTCCATCTCCCAGGACTCAGTAAGCCCAGGAGGGCAGCCAGGGGTCTGGGCCTCTAGCTTGGTCTCCAGCGAGGGCTGAGCTGGGATTCCCAAGGTAAATGTCATTTTGTGCCATCTGTCCTATAAGGCTTTGACGTGACTTTGTACCTTGAAGCTATTCATTGAGTCATTTCTCTTCTGCAACTTAAGATTTTTCTATTAGTCCACTACCTTTTTAAAGTACCTGTGCTGTGCTAGGCTCTGTGCTAAGAGTTGAGGGTACAAAGAGCTAGATAGAAATAGTTCTTGCTCTCAAGGAGCTTAAATTCTATGGAGGAAGACAAACAGGTATATGTGTGTATGCGTACATGTGTATGTATGTATCCATGTGCCTGTATATTTAAGTGTGTAGGTGTACATATATGTATGCCCCAAATAAATACAAGGTAGTTTTTTTGGGGGATGGGAGGTGGCACAGGGTGATATTGGCAGCAAGAAGGACTAGGACTCGTCATTGAGATGAGTCCTGAAGAAAACCAGGGATATTAAGAAGAGATGTGAAGCAAGAGGGCCTTCTAGGCATGGAGAAAGGTATACAGAGAGTCCCTGATGGCCACTTCTCAGAGACTGTTCATCCCATCAAGGCTCGCTCTCTGTTTTAAGGACAGAGAACCTTATTCTTTCTGTGAGCCCCTTTTCCTTCTCTCCCAATCTCGGACCGTGGGTGTGAAATTTTCTTTGCATTTTGATAATATGTCATACTTTTCAAGACTCTTCATGTTCATTTGATTGTAAGGAAAACCCTGTGAGGGAGGTAAAGCAGGTATATTCTCTCATGGCAGGTGAGAAAACAGAGACATCAAGCAGTTAGACCCCTTGTCTCTGGTCACTGACTCAACAAATGGCTGATCTCAGCTTTTCTTGGTGAGGGTTGTTAAATTTCTAAGAGATTTTTTCCCCCCAGGTATAGTTTGCTTTCTCTTCTTAGGTAAAAGGTGATTCTGACCATGAAATTCCATAAAACCCTAACTTGTCCAGGTACCCTAATGTTACCCTTTCAGGCGGTATGTTTACTAGTGGGTCCCAAGTGGAAGCAATCCATCAGCAAGCAATTATATGACCAACTGTTCTCTTGTGTGCGATGTAGCATAGACTGGTCTTCTGTCTTGGGTTGTGAGCTTTCTGAGGAAGGTGTCTGACCTTTACAAAATGGTGGATCTCTTGCAGGAGCTGGTGTGGGAGACATTGAAGTGGAGGTGGAAGATCCCCAAGGGAAGAAAACAGTAGAAATAGTCATGGAAGACAAAGGCAGCCAGGTCTACCGCTGCGCCTACAAACCCATTCAGCCTGGTCCCCATATCGTCAAGGTCTCATTTGCTGGAGAATCTGTTCCCAGAAGCCCCTTTGTTGTGAATGTTGGTGAAGGTGGGTACTTTAATAGGACACACATCCATCTAAAAAGAGCAATTCCTCTGTGTTACTTAGGAGAATTGAATTACTGCCGTCTTCCTAGGAATCTAGTTGATACAGAAATGCCTTTCGTGTTTCTCTCTTGTAGTAAAAGTGACTTTATGATTGTAAAAGACTCAAAAGTTAACGGCACAAAAAGATTTGTGCTCTCTCTTGGCTCCAGAGAATGTGAATGTCTACACATCTTTCTCTGCTGAAATTCTTCCTTTTATTTTTTCGTTCCCTCATTCTTCCCTAAACCGGTACTGAACTTGCTTTCTCCTTATTCTGTCTTCTGCTCCTGCACTCTGCAGACTCCTCTCTCTCCTGATCCGTTTCATTTGGGGGATTTTGGACTTCACAGCAAGTAATGGCTTCCTAATTGAGAGGGGCTGTTCCGAGACGGCTTGCTGGTAAGGGGTGGGTGAGGCGGTGGTCCTGGTCTTTTCTTGACTTGTGCAGTGTAGCATGTCATGCATGCCATGTTTGTGATCCTTGTGGGTAAAAAAGCCAAACCTCTGTGGTCATCTCTGAATCACTGATCCAAACATGCTGGAACCCCCACAATGCTGGTAGCCAGGATACTGTCAGACGGCTCTAATACAGAACCCCGGCCACTGACCCTATCTATCACTGTTACTTTAGTCTTAAGCCTTCTAATGCCATAACCATAAAGGACGATCGTAACTCATTCTCAGAGTCTGTATCATTGTAGCATTTTTCTCGCCCTTTGGATTGTTCCACAATCCGTTTATTAAACAAGAATCTTTTTTTTTTTAAAATAGGGGAGCCCTGTCAAGATTTATTTCCATTATGACCAGCTGATTTCTCACTCCCCTTGACACTGGACAGAGTTACAAGTTCATGAACAATCTTCTCTCTCTCTGAGACATATTTTAGGAAAGTATTTAAATTTTTTTTAAAAATCCCATAAAAAGGGTTTGAATAGTTGGCCTTTCTCTTTGTGGAGTAAACAGCTGAGGTCATGGGCCCTTGCATAGAAAACACCTTCCTCTCTCCTACTGAAAGTTAGTGTCCTGTAGCAGAGAAGTCAGAAATGGGAGCTGGGTGTCCTAAAACTCCAGTGAAGTTGGCAGTTACGATTTAAGAAAGAGCAGTCCTATACTGTACGTTTTGTCCAGTGAATCCCCATTACCTTTCCCGTTTGTCATCAAGTTTTCCAGCCTGTTTCCTGTGCTTCTTATTATTGATCACAAATAGTCCATTTCTTTAAAATGATCCTCTCTAGCATGGGTGAACTGTAAGCAATTTCTGACCTTCATTTGAGCTTTTTAAAAAAACCTCCTTTAAACTAGTTACAGAGCTCACATTGAGCATTTTTTTTGGGTAAGGATTCATGGCTGTTCACATGCCAACCATTTTATAATATGTAGGTTTTGAGCCTCAGACAGTCTCCGTTAGGAGAGATTGGGTTGGACCAGTTGGGTGTTTTTTGTTGTTTTTTAAAATTTTTTCTCTCCCTGGACTGTAATCTGGCTGCTGCCTAGGAAGAAAATAAGCTTTAAAAATGGCTGACCTAGGATCTGGCACCCAGTCAGACATTTAAAATCACATTAGTTGATGGGGATTTTAAAAGGAGTCTTGGACAAGTCTGATGTTCCTAATTACTGGGCTCTTGGGCAGAGCAGTTTGGTTTGCATGGAATCCAGTGATGTGGTCTGACCCTCACCTTCCCTTCCTAAGATGGAATCAATGGGAGACTTCAGCCAGTCCCAGGGGCTCGCTAGCCCTGGGCTGATCATGCCAACTTTGCTTCCATCTGTGTTGTGGCTGGACAAAGCTATGCTTCTGTGTTTGCTGGCATCCATGTGTTCTCTGAATGGGATCTTGGGTCTTGGGGGCGATGTCAGCGTTTTTTTCCTATAAATGGTTTTTTGTGGATGGCGGCTCCAAGATGCCTTGGCTGGCTTAGGTGGACTTGGGGAATGAAAGACTGACCTGATGCCTGAAATGTGTTTGCAGCCTGCAATCCAAATGCCTGTCGGGCCAGTGGCCGAGGCCTGCAGCCCAAGGGAGTGAGGATCCGGGAGACGGCTGACTTCAAGGTGGACACCAAATCGGCAGGAAGTGGGGAGCTCAGTGTGACCGTGCGAGGGCCCAGTAAGTACCGTTTCCCCTGTTCTTGTCAAGTCAGACAAGCATTTATTAGGCGCCAGGATACGGTCTTGGATTCCAAGGAATTCATCATCTAAGTGTAAACAACTATACACAGACAAGAAAGATACAGGGAAAATGGGAGATAATCATAGAGGGACAGGCTCTGTCATTTAAGAAAAAAAGGTTGGACTGATACCACTTTTACAGCACTGCAATTTCCTCCAGCACCCTGCCCTCCCTCAGAGCCATCTTATATAACAAGTAACATTTCTAAAGCAAGAAGAATAGAGGAAAAAAATCAGTATAACTGATCCGTACATTGAGATGGTCTAAAATGGAGATGTACCATAACCATGGCCACTCGCTTCTGCTAAAGGCGGGGTAGGGGTACCTTCTCGTATTTCTTCTTTGGAACCATGCTTGTTCTTTGTCATATTGCAGCAACTTAGCTTTGGACAAATAACTTAATCTCTTTGGGCCTTGGTTTCCTTGTTTGTAAAATGAGAGGATTGGATTGCTCCAGATCTATGGTCTTGTGATCTTCTGTCATATCGGTCCAAGTATGGTCTGAGTCATGCCTGAGATCTCGAGCCCTGGGCTGTCGCCTTGGACCGATCATCTGCCCTCTCTTAGTCTTAGTCTGGTAGAAAACAAGAGCCAGGAGGGCAGGGCCTATTTTTTGAGCCAAGCCCCTAGCGTGGTGCCAGGTACATAACAGACACTTTAAAAGTGCTTATTATTAGTAAAGGGATTGGTTTCCTTTTCTCATCTGTCCTAAGTACCATGCCTTCATATATCAGAGGGTCATTCTAAGGTCTATAAGAGATCAACGTATAGAAGGGCTTTATTAAGAGATGCAGGAGGCCATGTTGTTACCCTCAAGAGACACAGGACATGCTTCCGTTATCACTGCGATGCTGAGGTCTCCTGGCTTCCCCTGTGCCTGACCCCACCTACGCCAGATCACTCAGCACTGGCCTTCTTCCTCTTCGCTCCGCCTGGAATTCATCTGGCACCCAGAAGCCATTGACTGAAGCTTTGATGGCTACACCCTTTTACAGATGGTGTTCTGAATATTGGGCCGGGGACTGGCGTAGATGGCTGAGTGTCTCCTCATTGTAGCGATTAATTCTGTTCCATTCAGCAAATGTTCTTTGAATGGCCGCTGGATCCCAGGTGCTACTCTCGGCTTTGGAGAGAGGAAAACCAAGCCAAACCAAGCCCAGCCCCTGCCCACAAGGAGCTTAGCATCTCCTTTAGGAAGACCAGTGCTGAGAGTGCCAATTTTCCCCAGAATTGCTCAGTGATGTGAAGGGGTTCCACATGCTCTTGGGTATCAGGGAGGGGGGTCAGGTTCTTCCTTCCTACCCCCATTTCAGCTTCTTAGCTGTCTTTGTCTTGTTTTCAGCCACTTGCTCTTCCCTCTAGGCAGCCATGAATTGTTACTCTTCCCATTCCCACAATTTTGGGTGTCTTATTATTGTTGTTGTCATTATTATTATTATTAATTTAAGTTGTCAAAAGTAGCTTCTGCAGATTCAGTCATGGGGGCTCAGAAGTCTTGTGCTTGCTGGTTGTGCTGTGGTCCCTGGTGGTCACAGTGTGTTGGGTTGGGGAAAGAATCCTGCTCCAAGCAGACAGATCAAACTCGACCGGCACCTAAAGTTGGGCATGACTTGTTGTGTGGGAGGTTGCGGTTCTAGGCAGGCAGCAGGAGGGCTGGTGCCAGAGCATCACGGGGCAGCCCTTGTTCTGGGCCTGTTGGAACAAGAAATGGAGAGCTGTTTGACCTTGGGTCCCATCAATGACTCACCGCCTTTCCTTGCCAAACCACCAGGCTAGACACAAAGCAAGTTCCTACCTGGTGCCTCAGACTCAGGTTTTAGATACAGTGTCTAAAAACTGCCCCCTGAGAAGAAGCCTGTGGGGATTTCTTCAAGTTGAGCGTTTCTGGTTTGCTTGGCCGGGCCGACTTGGATTGAGATTGGCTTGCCCTGATAGCTCTGAAACAAGTGGCTTTCTCTCGACCTTACAGTTCAAATCCAGCTGCAGACATCAGCTGTGAGCCCGAGCAAGTCACTTCACCTCCATCTGCCTCAGTTCCCTAAACTGTAAAGGAGGGCTAATGATAGCACCTGCCTCCCAGGGTTGTCATAAGGATCAAATATTTGTAATAATAGATATTTATTTCCTAAAATTCCCAAACTTATTTGGCCTACCACCCACTTTTCAAAAAAAAAAAAAAATTATTCAGTACCCCCCCGGGAATCTACTTTCTTCAACCCTTTAATGTTTTTTGTTGTTTTTTACATTTGCACCATTTCCAACTATTACTGCCCCCCTGGACCATTGGAGCGTGCCTGGGCAGTGTCACCCACTTTGGGAAGCTGTGTAGATAAATACTTGAAACAGTCTTTGAGAAGCACTTAGCACAGTGCTTGGTACCCAGTGGGTGCTGTATAAATGCTCATTCTTCTTCTTATTACCTTCCTCTCCCCGCCGCCCCATACACAGACACACACAGAGGAGGAGCTTTGGGTCACTGTTTAGGTAGATACCATGGTGTGGTGGACTTACAAGATCATCAAGGAGCCTCAGAAAGAGACTAGTTAGAGATGAGGAAGCTGAGGCTTTTCCCAGAACAGCTGGAGCTTTCTGAATTCGTGTTAATCACATTGTGGGAAGTGAAAGGGGTGAAGCAGCCTAACTTTCCATTTGCCTTCACATCTCCAGGATGTGAGGGGTCTTCTCCATGCAGAGCCTCTCATGGCTTGGAAAGCGCAGCCCACCCTGGAGTGTGGGAACCCTCTCTCCAGTTTAGGAAGAAGTATAGATGGATTGGTGAGGATTATTTATGTCCTGTTTATCTGAGTTACCCCACTCCCTTCCCAGTCCGTTAAAGCTTATTTCATACCACTAAAAGTAGCATTTTTCTGAATTTGGGAAAGACTTTATCTGAAGGGAATTTAAATTTCCACTGAGAGAGGCCCAAGGCCTGTCTGAAGTATGGCCATTAACAGCCAGAGTGAATGGATGGCTTCCCCTTCCTGTCCAACCTGGTTTTTGATCTCTCTTAATTGACAGAGCTGCCCAAAAGTGCACACTTACAGGAGGTCTCGTCTCTAAAATGAGAAAATTGGATCAGGGAAGTTCTGCTCTCCCCACCCCCATTTCATAGGTGGGCAAATTGAGGCACAGAGATTAAGAACCTTGCCTGGGGTCTCACAGCTAATAAATGTCTCAGGCAGAATTTGAATCCCATCTTCCCGATCCTAGTTCTGGCCCTCCAGCCCATGCTGTTAATAAATTTGATTATCTCGTAAATATATTCTTAATAGTATGAGCAATAAAGCCTCATATGAAGCCTCACCCTCTGTGCTCTGTTGATCAAAAACATCCAAATGAACAAAATAATAACCAGAGAAATGAGCAACACTTTGCCTGTGGTGACATCTTTCCGGGGCAAGTGTGTACGGTCTTATAAATGGTCATTGTTGCTTTTTCCCTTAATTTTAGCTGGTGCGTGTAAGCTCATTTAATTCTACTTCGTGCTGTATTACTTTGTTTTTCTTTCCATATTTTCTTGCATTCTTAATGTTGTTCGTGGCAATAATAATGTGGGTTCAGAGGGTCTGAGTCCAGAGCCAAGCACTAGCTCCATAACTCAGTTGGTCATGTTCCCTGGACCTCAGTTCCTCTTTATGATGAAAAGACTGGACTAGATGGGCTCATGAGGCACCTTCCCCTTCTTGGTCTGGAGTGATTACAGTCGTTTGCTTAACCCCCCCAGGTGTCAGATCTAGAAACTTTCCAGTTTCAGTTATTCCACATAAAGTAATAATGAAGGTAGGAAGATTTTTGTGATTTTTTTTTAAAAAAACATGGTTTTTTTGTCTTGATGTTTCAGTTACCTTCTGATGGAGTCCTAGTAATGAGATCTCTGGGCCAGAGTTTGGTTCCTCTTACGCCATCTTGTCAGATGTCTGGCATATTAGGTGTCAGGTGCTTAATAAAGGCTTATTGACTCGACTCCCCAGAAGACAACTGCTTAGTATGGCGTGATGTGATTACTACTCTTTCCTTTGCCCCTCTAGCATTGAAATTAGTTGTTTTCGACTTTGTCGTCCAGGTTGACTCAAGGTTCTCAAGGGCCATGGCAGAGGCAGTCCAGGCCCTGGTCGACAGGCTGCCAAGTGAGAAAGGCTTCAGGTAATGGCCTAGCTGTGGACTGGACATCTGCTATCTGAGAATCAGTCTAGCCAAGTTTGAAGACGTCTGTCTCCAGGCCAGCCGGAGACGGAAAGAATTGCCCAGCCTTAGCTACTCTTAATGACTGTTTTCTGAGTCATAGTAGGGTTGCATTGGTGGTGAGAGGGGCGCCATGTTGGCAAAGTGATCGAAGTAACATGGTTCTAGATCCAACCCTTGTTTTAGATGGCTGTCCTCAGAGTTGTTTTAATTTGCATTTCTTTCCTTAGAGAGTTTGGAAACAATTCTCAAGCATGGCTATAATCTGGATTTTTTTTCGGTTATTTTCTTGAGTCTCTTTGACCATTTTATATATAACACTGGAGAACGCGAGCACAACTCTTGTCATTTGAAAGGTTTTGTTCTAGCTCCTTAATATCTAATTTTCCTCTCAGGTATTTATCATACTCTCGACATATTTCTTTTCGTTTTGGAATATATTGTTGCACAAAATCCCTTTAATTCATTTATTTAATTAGTTTATTTAAATTTAATCAATCCTAGTAAATATGCTATGTACTGATTTTTTTGGTAATTTTTTTTTCAGTTTCTTTCCAGTAACTTCTTTTCTTGTTTGATGTTATCTTTTCCCCATAATTGAGATATGCTGTTCCTTTGTCTTGGGTTTTTTTCCCCTCTCTTGATAACACTGAGGAGTATTGCTGTTGGCTAGAGGATCATTGATCCATTGTGGTGTTAGTGTGAACTCCCTTTTCACTAGAAGACCGTCCATTCTTCCTAGTGAGTATCTGAGACATTCTCAGCCAGCCTCTAACATGTGATCTCTTGATTTCATGTAGCTTGGTGTACTTGGTCCATACTAATATAGGGACTGACTCAATGATGGCAGTGGTATAGGGAATTCCCAGAGGAGAAAAGATCCTTCACTGATCAGGTCTGTAGCTCCTCTGAGACATACACCCTGAAATGGCTGTGTGTATTCTAATGCATGATATTCAAAGTTATAATTATGTGAAATATGGTCACCGGTTTTAGCTCCATGGAAATGGGTAATTCTCTCACCTCATTCATTATTCCCACTAATCCAGGATTAAAGAGTTGTCTGAAAGGCTAAAAGTTTAATTGACTTGCCCAGCATCGGATAGTATGTGTCCAAGGCAGGACTTGGACCCAGGTCTTTCGGGATTTTGAGGTCAGAGCATTTGGCAAGTCTAGGAGCTGTTCTGTGCAATGGCCAACTCTCTCTTCATCATACCACATTGCCTTGGCACACAGTAGGTACTCACTAAAAACGTTTTGGCTTAAGTTTCTGTGTGTTAGCCCCAACAAACCTGTGATGAGTCACCTCCGTCTGTAGGGTCTCTAGGTGCCCCACTCTCCACCATTGACTTTGTCAAAGTTGGGTTGTAGATGTTTCGTGATTGTCTCTCTCTCTTCCCTCAGAGGGCCTGGAGGAGCTTGTGAAACAAAAGGGCTTCTCGAATGGCGTTTATGCTTTTGAGTACTATCCAGGAACTCCTGGGAAATATGTCGTGGTCATCACGTGGGGCGGACACAACATTCCAAAGAGGTGAGTCGAAGCCCAGGCAGCTCTTCTGCCCAGGTTTCTGCCTCTCCCCATCAAGTCTGGGACCCAGGTCAGAGCCACCAACTAATCTTTTTCCTGGATTCAAGGAAAGCAAAAAGAGCTGCTTTGTTGAAAATCTTTGGAGGGCAGCAGCAGACATTTGGCCCAGAGTCAAATGAAGCAAAAAGCTGTTGGCGGTTTCCATTTCCTGCTTTCAATCAGTGTGAGTGGCTTTGGGCTGGTGGGAGGGAGAGCAGCCAGAAGGAAGGGTGCATGTCTACAAGGAGACTTGTTCATTTTTGTCATGACTGACGACTCTGTTCTCAGTAAACCTTAAAGCACCATATACATGTCACCTGCTGTTATTACGGTTTGTTGGAGCACAGTTTGGTGGAATTAGTCCTTGGGATTTTTAATATCTCCTTAGGGATCCGAAGAAACAAAGGAAGCTAGTGTAGGACTTTTTCTTGTGGGGTTTTCCTAGGACCCCTCCATGGAAGTTGCATAATCTCACAGCAGCAACAGGTCATTTGAGAGGCAAGGCACAGAAGCAGGCTTTGAACTGTGTAGTCTCTTGAATCAGAAGATAGAGCAGGTTATAGTAGATAGGAAGCTGGCCTTGAAATTAGGAAGACCCCAGGGCAAGTGTCACCCCTGACACCTCCTGGCTGCATGACTGTAGACCAGTCACTTAACCTCTCAATGCCCTAGGCAACTCTTTAAGACTAGACCGTTACCAATGAGTGACTGCTCTGTGTAGCTAGAGGGGATTTCCTCTCCTGGGAGCTCCCCACATTTATGAAATCATGGTCCAACTGGGGTGGGGGGAGGAAATAACTAGGTAATTTATATTAGCCTTATATAAGTCAGTGAATAGATATTGATTAAGAGCCTACAGTGTTTTAGGCACCGTGCTAAATGCCAGAGACAAAAGACAGGTCCTGCCCTCAGGAGCTTACAGTCTCAAGGGAGAGATGAAAAGCAAACAGATATGTTCAAATAAGCTACATGGAGGAAAATTAGAAAATCATTGAGAGGAGGCGTTAAATTTAGGGGCATTGGGAAAGGCGTCCTGTGGATGATGAGAGTTAAAGGAAGCCAGGGGAGTCAGTAAACTGAGGGAGAGGAGGGAGAACGGTCCAGGATTGGGGGAGGGGGCAGCCAGAATGCCCAGAGCCAAGAGGAGGAAGTGCTGTCACTGGATCCGGGGTGAGGTGTAGGAAGACTGGAAAGGTAGCAGGGAGCAGGTGATGAAGGGCTTTAACTGCCAAACACAGCTTTTTGTATTTGAGCCTGGAGGTGATAGGGAGTGCTGGAGTTCACTGAGCATTCCCCTGAATGATATGATCAGGCCTGTGTTTTAGGAAAGTCACTTTAATGGCTGGGTGGAGGTTGGATTGGGGTGGGGAGAGAGTTCAGGTAGGCAGGTCCCCCCACCCCCTCCCAGCAGGCTGTCGGCAATAGTCCAGACATAAGGTGACAAGGGCCTGCGCCAGAGTGTTGGCAACGTCAGAGAAATGAAGGGGGCATCTTAGATGTTGCAGAGGTGAAAGTGATAGGCTGTGGGGCCGTATTGGATGGGACAGGGAGGTTGTTAGAGATGGTGAGGAGGGTGTTGCCCTCCCATAATGTGGAGGGTAAGGTTTATGGGGAAGGATAATGAGTTCTGTTTTGGACATGTTGAGCTTAAGATCTCTGCTGGGCATCTAGTTCGAGATGTGTGATGCTAGACTGGAGATCAGCAGGGGTAGGATGGATAGATTGGAGAACCATCAGCATAAAGTTGGTTATTAAATCCATGGGAGTGGATGAGATCACCAAGTGAAGTGGCAAAGAGGGAGAAGAGAAGAGGGCCCTAGAGTCTAAAAGTTAGAAGGTGTGATCTGGTGGAGGCTTCAGCAAAGGACAGAGAAGGAGCAGACAGAGAAGTAGGGGGAGAGCCAGGAGAGAGTCCTTCTTGAGGCATATTTGAGCCCTCCAGATTTTAGGCAAGCCCTATTGACTGGATTTTCCCAGAAGTGTCATCACGCTGTTGGCAAAAGCTTAGTAATTAGTGCTGCGTTACATTTTTATGGGCCCTTATAGCTCATGCAGCACATTTATTGTGCAGTCCCATTTGTCTCATTGGTTGTTGCCTAGCTGGATTTTTCCTGCTTTTACCACCACCCGGGGCCCAGCAATACCACTACTGGGTCTGTACCTCAAGGATTGATAAAAGGAAAAGGTCCCATATGTACAAAAATATTTAGAGCAGGTTTTTTTTTTTGTGTGGTGGCAAAGAACTGGGAATGGAGAGGATGACCATCAGATGGGGAATGACTGAAGGAGCTGCGACATCTGCTAGTGATGGAGTCCTGTTGGGCTATGGGAAATGAGAGCGAGGTGGTTTCAGAAAAAACATGGCAAGACTTATATGAACTGATGCAAAATGAAGTGAGAAAACTGGGAGATCATTGTACACAATACAACGTTGTAACATAGGCAGCATTGGAATGATGATCTGCTGTCAAAGACTTGGCTCCTCTGATCAGCAGAAGGATCTAAAACATTTCCAAAGGACCCAGGATGAAAATATGCTCTCCCTTTCCAGGGAGAGAACTGATGAACTCTGGGTGCCATGTGAAGTATACTTTTCTTTTATGATTTCACATGTATGATTAATTACCTTCTTGGTGAATTGGGGAGTGGAAAAGAGCAAGAACTTGGAACTCGATTTAAAAAGAAAAGAATGCCAAAGATAAATAACATTTTAGAAATTAATTTTCGATTATTAGGAGGTCTCCTTCTTTCCTAATGCAAGCAAATATATTTCCTTTTAGTCCCTTTGAAGTCCAAGTGGGCCCTGAGGCCGGTGTCCAGAAAGTGAGAGCTTGGGGGCCTGGTCTCCATGGAGGTATCGCTGGGAGATCAGCAGACTTTGTGGTGGAATCCATTGGCTCAGAAGTTGGATCACTGGGTAAGCCTATAAACAAAATGGTCCATCATTTGAATGCTGTAGGTAACCCCATGGGTGTCTTCTTGTCTTAATTCTGTATCTCCTCCTTTAGATAGAACCGTCTGGTAGTGTATAGTGGGAAGACGGAGGACCTGAAATCTACCCCCTGGTACTTATTAACTGAATGAGTTTGATCAGGTCACTTCAGATCTTCTGGCCTCTGTTTACTCACGTAAAATGGGCTCATTAAGTGGCCCACGAGCCCCTTGCAGCTCTAGCTCTGTGATCTCAGACATACAGACTCCCTGAGCCTTTTGTCTCCTCATCTGTAGAACGGCTTCGATTGAGGCAGCCTCCAGCTCTAAAAGTGTGACCCTGTGATTCTCCCTGGCTCACAGGGATGTTGAGGGTACGTGAACAGGAGCTGTCTGTTGACTCTTCTGTGATTAACTCATAAATGGGACTCGAAATTTCTTCTGGGCCTCTCCTGTTCTTTGCTTCATCGCTTTTGTGACCAGCCAATGATAAATGACTCGTGTCTTTGGAAGAGGAATCTCTGTAGTCCCACTTATAACTTTATGGAGTGAGATTACGTGGAGGATTTTTAAAAACCAGTTTAATCTCTTGGAGACGTCACCATGCTTGGTGCCGGCGATGAAGGACATGTAACTATTGGCTGTTGGTCCCTGCTTGCCTTTCCCCACATGGCCTCAGGTCCCATATGTCTTTCACCATCTTTTAGGATTTGCCATTGAAGGCCCATCCCAGGCCAGGATTGAATATGATGACCAGAATGATGGGTCCTGTGATGTGAAATATTGGCCCAAGGAGCCTGGGGAGTACGCCGTCCATATTATGTGTGACGATGAAGACATTAAGGACAGTCCTTACATGGCCTACATACGGCCAGCCTCAGGAGACTTCAACCCAGACTTGGTGAGGAAGCTGCTTGGGCCCCTAGTGTTCTCCCCACCCTCCACCACCCTTCTTTCCCAGCTTATTTCTCCATGAGTGTAAATAAAAATTGCACAGAATATTGAAGAAAGTCCTTCAGCTGCCAGTGTGCCCTCCCAAAAGATTATCTAGTATTTGTTTGTGTTTTCCATGACCTTGTGTTGTATTGTATGTGAGTGTGGTCTCCCTTGAGAGAATAGAAACTTCTGAGAGCTGGCACTATTTTGTTTCTGGCTTTGTACGCAGCAGGTACTTAATGCTGTTGATTGGTGGATTCATGGAGGCCACACAGTATTCTGAAGTCCAAGGCTCTGGCTTCCCATCTTGCCTCTCATGCTTACTCTTCATCAGCAAGTCTTCCTGGTCCTCACTTTCATCGCCTGTAAAGTGATGGGGATGAGGGGACACTAGATAGCCTCTGAAGTCCTTTCCAGCTCAGAAGCTCTGCTGCATTTTAGGTGCTTAATAATTGCTGGCTGAGTGATTAAGGCAGCGTGGTATAGGGGAATGAGAATTGTCTCTGCAGTTAAGAGGACCTGAGTTACATTCTTGCTGCTACTGCTAACTCAGTTTATTCATTTGTAAAAAGAGAGGGGGAGCCTTGGGCTTCTTGACTTCTGAGGTCCTTTCCGTCTCTTGATCTTTGATCTATTATGGATCCATTGGAGAATTTATTTAAGCAACACTTAGTCTTTCAGCTGAGATCCAGCAGATTGTCAGCCTGAGATCTTGAACCAATTCCTTTGTCCTTAGGAGACCTCTAACATTTGTGTATATATGAGAGGTGGTCTTCCTAATAGATAGAAGGCTGGGTTTGAGCCTTGCCTCTGATGCACACTAGCTTTGTGACCCTAGGCAAGTCACCGTAATCTTTCCTTGTTGCCAAGCAACTGTCCAAGGCCAGGTGATGAAAGAGTTGCCCAACTGCCTTTGTGGAGGGAGTTTACATGCTAGGAATTATCCCCATATTTGAAACTACATGTATGGACTAAAAAGCAGAAACAGAAAGTTTTCCTCCTCTGCTCCAACTGCTGACCTCCCAGCTTCCTTCCAGTCCTAACTAAAATCCTATCTTCTCCAGGAAACCTTCCCATCCCCTCTTAATTCCCGTGCATTTCCTCTGTTAATTGTTTATTATTTATCCTTGCTCAATATGTCTCTGTTTGCAGATTGTCTCTTCCATTAGATTGTAAGTTCCTTGAGGGCAGGGATTATCTTTTTTTAAAATTAACTTTTGTTTATTTTTAGTTTACATCATTCATTTCCATGAGATTTTGAGTTACAAATTTTCTCCTTGTCTTTCCCCTACCCACCACCCCAAAACAGCCATGCCACTGTATATCCCCTCCCCCAATCTGCTCTCTCCTATTGCCCCTCTGACTTTCCAGTAGGGCAAGATGGATCTCCCTACCCCAGTGCCTGTATATCTTATTTCCCAGTTGCATGAATACTACTACTACTAATAATATATGCACATAAATATATATTTTTTAACATTTGATTTTAGAACTTTAAATTCTAGATTCTTTCCCTTCCTCCCTCGTCACCCACCCCCACTGGAAAGACAAGCAATTCAGTATAGACTGTACAGTGTGTAGTTACACAGAACATCTCCACAATGGACGTATTGTGAAAGACTGACTATATTTCCCTCCTTCCTATCCCGCCCTCACTTGTTCTGTTCTCTTTGTCCCTGTCCCTTTACAGAAGTGTATGCTTCTAACAACCCTGCCCTCCCCTCCATCATCCCCTGTCTCATCCCCTTCCCCCCTACTCCCCTGAAGGGCAAGATACCCACTTTAGAGGGTATGTCTTTCCTTCCCTAAGCCAAATTCAATGAGAGTAAGGTTGACCCATTGCCTTTTGCCTTCCACTCATTCCCCTCCATTGTGACAGTTCTCCCTGAGGGTGGGGATTATCTTTTGCCCTTTTTTATGTCTCCATTGCTTGGCCCATAGAAGGCACTTAATATATGTTTATTATCTTCCTAATTCCATTTCTCTCTTCTACTAATCAGTCAACCAGATTTTTTGGTTTTATTTTAATCTTATTTTTTTCAATGAATAAAAATCTTCTTTCTATCCTTACTACCTCTCCTTACTGGGCAGGGGGTGGAGACAGAATAAAAAAAACAAAAACCTTGAAACAATACATAGAATCAAGCAAAGCCAATCCCTGCATTGACCATGTCCCAAAATCTGTCTCATTCCATCACCTGTCTGGCAGAAGGTGGGCACCGTGTTTCCTCATGGGTGCTCTGGACTCATGGAGTCAGTGGTTGATTTGGTCAGGGTTCTTAAATCTTACCAGGCCAACAAGCATCTATAAAATGCCTACTATGTCAGGCACTGGAGATACAAAAACTGTTAATTCTCGCAGGGTATTTAGAATTTAACTCGGGGGAGGGTGTGTGTGTGTGTGTGTGTGTGTGTGTGTGTGTGTTCACAAAATAGAGAACAAGGTCATGGTGGGAGGGAGGGGCAGCTAGCAGCTGGGGAAGCCAGAAAAGGTTATGTATAGAAGGTGGCATTATAGATGGAAAACACATGTAGTTTGACTACCATGTGGTCTATGGAACAGGTTGGCGAGACTGTGAATGAGGAAGGCTAACAGGAAATGAACCACTTTCCTGTACAAGCTGGACTCAAGCCAAGCTTGTGCCTACTGTCTCAGCCAAGTAACTGCTGGCTTCATTCTCTCTTCTTCCTCCTTGGTCCCCTTCCCCTTAGACTTCCCATCCCCCACTCCCCCCAACTCCCAGCCTTATAGAATGTTCTCTGAGGTTTGGTTCTGACTCTTAAAGCAGTAATGGTGACACAGAGATGGAAAATCACTCTTGTTCCAGTTACCTGTGACCAGCACCCTCTGTCACTTTGGATTAGAGTTCAGGCTATGAGTTGGTTTTCAGTCCATTTTAGGTGTCTTCTCTCCCCAGTGAAGGCCAGTTGCCTGCCCTTCATTATAGGTCTGCGGGTACAGGAGAAAGCTCCAGTGTTAGAATCTCATCTTCTCATACTCAGTCCTCCAACAAGCATTTATTCAGCACCTCCTGTATGCAGGCACTCTGCTAGGAACATTGTATTTTTTTTTCAGTTGTAGAGTAGATTTTTTAATTTCTTTTTTACTTAAGAGAAAGTTCCTCATTCTTCCCCGACTTCTTATTTGGATTTAATTTGACTTGTCCTCTTTTTCCTGGATGTCACAGGAGGATAATCATGGTCTCCTTTTCCTCCTAGGTTCAAGCCTATGGTCCAGGATTAGAGAAGACTGGTTGTATTGTCAACAACTTGGCAGAATTTACTGTTGATCCCAAGGATGCTGGGAAGGCACCCTTGAAGATCTATGCTCAGGTAAGTTCATGTAGGTCTAATAGCTGGGTGTCTTTGCTGTCTGGGAATAGGAGACACTTCACAAAAGCCAGCTGACCCAATAAAGGTACTTTGGGTCTGATGACACAAGGTGAATTTTTTTCTAAATCACAGCACTAACATGACTGGAGATCTCCCAGCTGGACCCCTGTGATCAGGGACTACATCTCATAGCTGACATGCACCAGATGGAGCTCTTTACTTCTTCAAGACTGGCTAGTCCCATGGATCCCCAGGAGTTTTCCAGCAAAACAAAATTGGGTTTTGGGAGGAAAGAAGATAGTAGAAATTGGGAGGGGAAATTTGAACTAAGTAGTTGTAGCTTGAAGAACCGGAGGAAGCTCTCAACCCTCTGGCCTCTTGTAATGACCCCAAGATGTGAGACTAAGAATGGGGGACAGGAGCCAGTGAGTAGTGTTTTCTTTCCCTTTGGCTTCTAAAAAATGTAGAGACAATTTCATGAATCACCTCTTTTAAAAGTAGTCTGTTCACTCTCCCTTTTTCTTAATAAGGGGATGGCTTGTACTTCCTTGCTAAGGTCTTAATAATTGTTTTCAGGATGGTGAAGGAAATCCCATTGAGATTCAGATGAAGGCCAAGATGGATGGGACCTACGCCTGTTGTTACACGCCGCTGAAGCCAATAAAACATACGATTTCCGTCGTGTGGGGAGGAGTGAATGTCCCCAAAAGCCCATATCGGGTGAGTAATTGAACACAGCCTTCAGGATTGGGCAAGTTGTGGGCTGGGACAGATCCGCATGGATCAGAGAATAGATGGTTGAGCAGATACCCTCCAGTTGAAACCCTTGGTTATGACTTGACTTAATAGTGAACTAGAGTGTGTTGCAGTAGGTTTGGAGTGATAAGGAAGACCTACACTGTTGATGACAATGGTCTCATGATTTCTGAATAAAGACAATTTGAATTTTGTCTCTAGGTTGGTGTTGGTCAAGGAAGCCACCCTCAGAAGGTCAAAGTGTTTGGTCCCGGTGTGGAGAGAAGTGGTCTAAAAGCCAATGAGCCTACTCACTTCACCGTAGACTGTACAGAGGCAGGGGAAGGTAAGAATACTCTATCAAAGACTTTGGCTACTATCACTCTTTGGGAATTGCCCTCTTGCTAAGTGTTGACCAGGTGTTGACTCTATTGATATCAACAAATAGTCTCTGAAGGAAAGCTAGCTTGAAACTGAAAGGTGAACCAAAGAAAAGTCATTATTCTCCTTACTATGCATCTGCTCATTAATGTCCTGGCTAAGTCAACAAAGAATCTATCTAGACCCAAGCTGCCACTTTGTGCTCTTGCATGTTGGTAGCTGAAATTCCCATGGGGTTACTGGGAACCTTAAGGAGGACTTGATTGACAGGGGACTCTTTGTAACATGCCCTTCTTTAATGGGCATTAATCCAATGACTTGTTTCAGGTGATGTCAGTGTTGGCATTAAATGTGATGCTGGAGTTCTGAGTGTGGATGAGGAAGATGTGGACTTTGACATAATTCACAATGCCAATGATACATTTACAGTGAAATATGCACCTCCTGCTCCTGGCAGATATACCATCAAAGTTCTCTTTGCCTCTAAGGTTTGTCAGTGGGTCCAGAAAAGCTCCACGTGGAGGTGGGAGGTCAGGGAGGTGGTTTCCCAGCTGCCTCAGTTGGCATCCAACACAAGGGGTGCGGCTTGATTGCACAGGTGCTGACAGACCAACCCATCCCCTCCTGGTTTGGCAGCACAAAAAGCTGAGCAGGCCTGGTTCCCAAACCCATGTCCTTTTCCTCTTCCAACCCTCAGTCTTCTTTAACTTTTGGTTTGTTTGACAGTATAACACTACTTTCTCGTTTCATCAGAACTAGCCACAAAACTTTTTTTCTCTGTGGATAGGATTTGATGAAGGATTCAAGTTTCTTCTTTAAAACCCAGTGCTTAGTTTATGAGAAGGTCACTACAGGGTCCAAGCATCCTCCCCTGGGGGATGGTCCACTGGGTTTAAAATTCCCTTTCCGAAAGAGAGGCACTTTTGTTTCCTAATAACCAGTTGTAAGGGAGGTCATTTCTGAAGTTTATTTAAATAAAGGGGATGAACAAAAAATAATTACTCAGAAGGTCAGGCGTCTCTCTGAGGAAGAGTCTCTACATGGGTGGTAACTCTGGGCTCATTGTGGCCAAATTATCTGGACTGGCTCCCTCTAGCCTGCCTGTAGAGAACTTTTTTTGGGGGAAAAACGGCACCTTGCAAGTTAATGCTGATGATGGCTCCTCTTTATAATGGAGGTCTCAAACTTCTGCCTGGGGGTAGTTTTTACCCTTTTGCTCTTCCATACTCTAAGGTTTTGGGGTTAGATAGGAAGCGTTTGTGGTCTACCCTGGGCTTTCACTCAGCAGTATCTCTTGGAGCCTCTTCTTCCAGGCACGATCCACTTACAGTCCACCTAGAATCTTTTTGAGGATGTGACTCCATTGAGCACTGCAAGCTCTCCTTCTAA
This sequence comes from Pseudochirops corinnae, assembly GCA_028646515.1. Classification (NCBI taxonomy): domain Eukaryota; kingdom Metazoa; phylum Chordata; class Mammalia; order Diprotodontia; family Pseudocheiridae; genus Pseudochirops; species Pseudochirops corinnae. Next base: position 24,703 of record JAQQSV010000041.1, read on the forward strand.
AGGAGCTTGGCAACTTATTCAGAGCTGCTGCTTGTCCAATTACAAATGGTCCTTTGCTAAAAATAGATGGGCACTGATGATGCATTCATATGTTTGAATTGAATAAAATATTTATTAAAATAGTAAAAACTTCATGGGAAGAAAAACTGAATTTGTGGAGGGATAGCCCCTGTTCATTTATTGTTACTGACCAAGGGAAGGAAAGTTAGCGGGGTCTTGACCTTATGCTTTGACTGGTATGTGGAGCTCCCATTGAAGAAACTTCCTACCAATGCAGATGGGTATCTGCTCTGCAAGTTAGGGCCTCTAAGGCTTGCCTGGGGCACTGAGAGGTTTCCATGACTCACCTGGGATTAGGAAACCAGTATGTGTCAGGGGTGGGACCTGGCTTTGGGATCAGTTTTCTCTCCACCAGGACACAAAAGACTGTCAACACAGAATCATAGAATGTTTAAACTGGAAGAATCATGATTATCATGGGATCCATCTCTGGCCCCCCCCATTCATTTTTTTAAACCAAGTCTTAGAAAAGTCAAATGATCTCCCTCAGTCAGAGTAGGCACCTGTTAGACTGGCCAATGAGCTGGACAGTATGGTGTGGTGAGCCTCAGAATCAGGAAAATCCAAAGGTTCAAATCCCACTTCTGAAGTGTCCTGACTTTGTGACCCTAGGCAAATCACTGGACTTCTCAGTGTCCTCAGCCAACTGTCTGAGACCATAAGGTGCAGGACACGTGTTAATCTGCATTGACAGAGGGGGTTTCCTCCTTATGCTCGTGAAATCATATCCCTGGAAAGAGAGAGAGAGAGAGTGCATGCGTGTGAGCCTGCCAATATGGCACCAACACAGAGACTTTGCTAAAATGGTAATCCTTACCCCACTGTATCCCAAGGTCCCCTAATGTTGCTTGTAGATACCTGGTGATCAATGAACAGAACCATCCACAGTACTTGGAAGTATCAGGATCAGTCTTGAACAGAGGGAAGTTTGGATCTATTTGGTATCAGTCTGGGAGGGTTTCTGTGTTGAAGACCTGTTTGTGTTTCAGGAAATCCCTGCCAGTCCTTTCCGAGTCAAAGTGGATCCTTCACATGATGCCAGCAAAGTCAGAGCAGAGGGCCCTGGGCTCAGCAAGGCAGGTAAGGTGACCCTCCCACAAGCAGCTTCTGCAAAGCATTTGTTGATGAAAATTGCCATGCTTGTTTAATTAAAAAAAAATAAGGCGTGGGTGATGGCTTATCTCTACAAAAAGTAGATCTTCTATCAAGAATGTTGATTTAGAAATAGGAAGCACTTATATCCTGTCACCTTTCCAGATGGGAAGAAAAGGAATAGACTCAGGCTAGCGCAGCCAAGACCCACGAAGTCCCATTGCAGTGACTCTGAGGTAGACCTGCTAGACCAGTTCCTTGGCTGGGTAGATTGCCAATCTTCTGACTTCAGATCGGTTCTTTCTAGGGGTGGAAAATGGAAAACCGACTCATTTCACCGTGTTTACCAAGGGGGCTGGGAAAGCCCCGCTAGATGTACAGTTCAGTGGTCCCCAGGCCGGGGTCGCTGTCCGGGACCTGGACATCATTGATAACTACGACTATTCCCACACTGTGAAATACACGCCGGTCCAACAGGTGGGTGTCTTTCTCCTCTGGCTTCAGTAATGGGGCCGGCCCCTTGCCAAAAGGCCATTTTTGTTTTCAGACGTGAATGGATTTCGTGGGTCCCTGGGCAATATTGGGAAGCATCTGACCTTTAACAGACTGTAAAGTTTTCTTGCTTTGTTCTAGCCTTGTCTGGGAGATCTTGACAGTTGCCCTCACAGTGAGGAGGCCTTCGATTAAAATAGTCCAGACCCAAGGGAAAACAAGCCGCTTAGGCCTGCCTTGTTCTGGGGGTTTGGGGTTTTGTTTTTGCTTTTTTCTGTTCAGAGAAGATACCCAGTCCCAGACTGGGAAACGTTTGTCTGGCCTGGGTCAGGGTGTCGGTTCGTTGTGCACGACGCCGTTTTTGTTTCCTTTTGGACCTCGGGGAGCCTGCCTCTAGAGCTCAGATCTCAAGTCATCGATGTGGGCGAGAGCCTCTGTGGTGGTGTTTTGTATCCAAGCAGGCATTGAAACAGGCTGGGCACTGGCCCTTGTGGAGTTGGTGCCGACCAATTTTGCATTGAGTCTGAGTTTCCATGAAACAAGCTAATGTGGGGGAGCATCCGATGGAATGTTAACTCTTTCTAGTGCAGCCCAGCATTCTGTCTGGCAGCAGAATGTCATTGGGCGTCGAGGCCAGGATCGTTGGTCTGATTATACAAGGTTCGAGGTGACTGAGAACGAGACAGATACCTGCCTATTGGAAAGTTACCTTAAAGTTACAAATAGGAGCCAATTCTAGAGACCATCTAGTTCCACCTCCTAGCTTTACCAAGGAGGATGGGACTTGAGGAAGGTCTTGCATATGGGTTTATAAGATCATCAGTCTTGAGCTGGAAGGGCTCTCACAGGCACCCAGTCCAACCCTCTGATTTTACAGAAAAGGAAAAAGGGGCCCAGGGAGGTGAAATCTTTGCCCACAGTTGCCCATGGAGATAGTGTCAGACATGGAATTTGAGCCGGGCACTTTATAGGCCTCTTTCCACTGAGCCACTCTGCCTTCTGTTTATAAAAGTTTTGGGACAGCATGTGGGGACCTAAAGGGGACCTGCTGCTTCTTGCACTCACTTGGTGGATGGCTTAGAGGTTGAGCCGTAGGATAACCTATGGCAAGCCAGAAGAATCTTCTCGGGTTGTCTAGCCTGACTTCCATGTTTTTTATAAAAAGGAATCCAAGGCTCACATGGATGACAGGCTTGCCAAACATCACCTGGAAGTGACTTTCCTGAATGATCTGGGTGATGAGCTCTGAAAATGTGCCTGCTGCGGGAGGAATGGGGTTCTCTGCTAGGCTGAGGTGTGTGTGTGGTCATCCTGACAGGGCTGGGCAGGTTACACTAATGCCCATTATGGACCTCTCTGTCTTCTTTTAGCTCCTTTGATTGGATGAAGCTTTTTGTGATCTGTACCTAACGCCAGGGCTCTTAACTGGGGTTTGTGAACTTAAAAAAGCCTATTTTGTTTACTGTATTTCAACATAATTGTCTTCCTTTTCCTGTGTACTTTATTTTGTGCTTTTAAAAATGTGTCTCCAAGAAGAGATCCATAGGTTTCCCCAGTGTGAGTGCCCAACGGGTCCATGGCCCACTGAGGATTAGGAAGCCCTACACTGGAGGCTGCTCCCAGCAAGCCCTGCTTCTCCCACCCCAGCTGTGGGCTTCCTGAGTCTGGAGCGGGTCACACCCTCTGGCACACCTTTCAGGGCTGTCTTTCAGAGAATAATACAGCCTCCCTTTCCAAAAATGCGACTGCTCCAGCTGCTATGTGGCTGTGGGCGTGTCTTGGCTGTGGGTGAATGCTCTCTCATAAGGCAGAGAATGTGCTTTGCCAGTAGGCTGTCCTCAGGCTCTGTCCTGCACCCCTTCTCCAGGAGCAGGAGGGCAGATGGCTCGCTGTGGGCATGATCTGATTGCCAGTGCCTGCTCAGGAGCTGGACGGCCTTGGGCTCTCCTCCCCTGGTGCATTTGGAAGGCTGCAGAAGCTGTTGGCAGATGTTCTCTTGTAGGCCGTTTTCATTAGCCTGATGATGGAGGGGTCCTCTGATGCCCTGGACCTCCTGAAAAGGAGTTTCATTTGTCTGTTCCAGTCCATTGTTTCTGGTGTTGCTCAGCTTGCAGCGTGAGGCAGTTAGGCTGGGTGAGGCCTGCTTGGCCCAGAATGGCCACTGTGGAGGCTTCTTGTGTGGAACAGCTCTGCTCGAGAAGGCTCAGGGGAATGCTGGCTACCACACCAACCAGATTAGCTCAGTCATTGCTGAGTCCTCTCTGCTGTGGTCACCTCTGGCTGTAATCCCCGAGAGTCCTGAGGATGCAGCTCTTCTTGCCACCTACTAAATATCTCTAGCTCCCAAAGCCAGTGAACAAGCCAGAAAGAGGGAAATTAGGGCTGCCTTGTTGGGTCCTTTGGGATTATCTAGGAAGTCTCTGGGTCTGACCTTTGGCCACTGTCTGGCTCAGCATAACAAACTGGTGTCTTACAGAGTATTAGCAAAAGCTTGGGAGACTTGGGAGGATTAAGAAAATTCTCATAACCACAAATAATTCCTGCTTTAGAGACACCTTTGTCAAGTAGGCTAGTGATGGCTGCTTTATTTTATAAATATAAATATATTTATACACACACACACACACACACACACACACAATTTAAACACTAGGGAAGAAAAAGCTAACCCATTTCTTGGCCGTCTTCAGCACGATCAACTTAAAGCTCAAAGTTCAGGCAGAAAAGGCCCAAACTCTATTCCTCACCCTCAGGTAGCTCTTTGTAGTATTATTGTAGGCAAAGTTAGTTCTTTGTATTTGATGTTCTCAACATTGAAAGAGTTGACAGATCCCTGCAAATCAGTAAAATTAAGCCTCATTGGTGGCAAATATAAGGAGAGAAGCAAGAAGTGCTGGGGATCGAGGAGTCTGAGCTTATAGGACCGTCAGAGGCCACCCTGAGGAGGAAAGTGGGGCAGCACGTCATGTACGCACACACACACACACACACACACACATCCATACACACATCTCTGCTGCAAAGTGCATATGGTAATACACATCCATGCATCTCTCCATACACACGTGCACATATAATGCAACCACATATACACCTCTACATACATACACGCATACACATATATACTTAACCACACACCTCTACATGTGTGCACACATGTGCACAAAACCACACACGCCCTTACATCCATGTACACACGCATCACATGCATTCATAAACACGTTGCATTCCCATAGAATTCGTCTTGTGCTCCCGTTTAACGATCTTGGCATGCAGAGAAGCAGAGTTGGCTCTTCCCAACCTGTTCTTTTCGTCCCTCCCTACATGTCTGCTAGCTGCTCCTCTTTCGAATGACCTATTCTGGAATTTGGCCCGGGACCACCCTTGCTTTATTGCCCTGCCATTTGCAAATGCTTCCCATTCCTCCCTTGGAAGTTGGCTCCTTTGCCTTTCTTTTGTCCTATTTTCTGGCTCATCCTTGAGCATATGTACCAGCTCTTTGAGAAACTTTGGGTGGCTTCATCTTTGTTACTGTTCAGTTGTTTTCAGTGTGTCCAGCTCTTCATGACCCTGTTTGGGGTTTTCTTGGCAGATACTGAAGTGGTTTGTTGTTTTTTTCCTCCAGCTCATTTTACAGATAAAGAAACTGAGGCAAGCAAGTTTAAGTGACTTACCCAGGGTCACACAGCTAGTTAGTATCTGAGGCCAGATTTGAACTCAGGAAGATGAGTCTTCCTGACTACAAGCCCAGCCTATTGCACCATGGCACCATCTGGCTGCCCCAAGTCTTCATTTAACGCCTCTCTTATAAGAGCTCTTTGCTGATCTGGGGACCCAGTTTCCTAGTCACCATTCTTGTTCTGTCATTTTTAGCGCAATGATCCTTCCCTTTGGCAGAAGAAAGAAAACCAGAATCGGCAGCTCTGCCCAATTCATTGCCAGTTTTGTCCTTTCCTTTGTTTTGTCCTCCAGGCTTAAACACTCTTTGCCAGCCACACAGCTCATTTTGGAGCTACTGCACTCCTGGAATTATTCTTACCAGACCCTTCTATCTTTCAGTATTTTTCCCTTGTCCCTTTTGTCTTTGTAAATATCTTTAACAATTCTTGCTTGGTGAGCTCCCTGTGCATCCACATCAGGCTTTTCAGGAAGCTACCAATTGTTTTTCCTGTGTCCTCAGAATTTTATTCTTGAAGCCAGCACATCACTCTTGTGCCAATTTTCCCTTATAAGATTTAGTCCACATCAACCTACGCTTCTTTCCTTTGAACTCTTTGAGATCTGTGGTGTATTCTGATGACAGAATTGCTTCTTTCTGCCTCCTCTGATCTTTCACACAAATGTTTCCCACCATATCCCCGGTTTCCCCCACACAAGAATATGTTCTTATCAAACGATGCTCCCCTATTCTTTCTGCCCATCTTGATTCTTCTGAACAGGCCATGTCCATCCCAAGCCATACTCCAGTCATGGGTCTTATCCTGCCAGCTCTCTGATAAAATTGCCTCTTTGTGTTAGGCCTGATTCAGCTTGCTTCTTGTGCTTTTGTATACAGATGTTCAGAGCCACTGGTCTTCCTCACGACATCTTTCTTGGATTTTGTTTGCTAGGAACTCCTGGCCTCTCAGCTCTTTCTCAATTTTTATAGCTTTATAGCTGCTTTATATATACTTTATAACTTCTCTGTTGTTTCTCAATGCCGTGAATTTCACCCTTTCCCTTCCTTTTTGGTTTCTAAAGCCATTTTTAATACATGTGCAACTTTTGATGTTTGGTAGCAGCATTTCATTTCTGTCCAAAACTCCAAATGCTCATTTGCTTGTAGGAAGAGAAGAACATAGTTTTGTTTGTTTTTTAAATTAAATTAACTTTTATCGTTGGCTGTTGGGGGAAGGTATGGAGAGTTTGTGTCCTTGGCTGTCATGGGAGAAGAGAAGGCCAGGATCTTTTTGTTAGTCTGAATGCCTAATGGTGAGCAGACAAGCAGCCCAGCCTTTGGTAAGCTCCTGTCCCCTCAGGTGAACAGAGGCATGCAGGGGACTGTAGGAGAGCTGGGACTTACCGGGAAATTTACCTAAATGCAGTTAAAATCAGGCCTCTTGCACCCTACCTCCTGGCAATATCAAGAAACAGCAGATGAGACAGAGGGCTGGCACAGTGGATACAGCCCCAGCCCAGATGTCAGGAGGACCTGAGATCAAATGTGACCTCCAAAAATAAAATAAAAAGAAATAGCAGGATCCTACAGCTGAGTGATTTTGAGTCGAAGGCCTTGTGTTCAAATCCCAGCTCCGCCCCTCACTAGCTGTGTCCTCCCAGTCAGGTTGTTCCCTTTCCCTGAGCCGCAGGGAGCCTTATCTCTAACATGAGGCTGTCGGATCAAATTGACTTCGGAGGTCTCTTCCGATTTAGGATTTTATCCTGAGAACTTTCTCATTTCATGGTTTGCACAAAGTCCTAGAAAGTGTGATCTGGAAGTGTGCTTTTTCAAGAAATGTTAATTCTGCTTGTGGTCAGTGGGAAGGGGGATCTGCACTAAACTGCTGCTATTCTGAGACTTAGCAATAAGACCCGAGTTCTCCTGAGGACTGTAGGATTACAGGGGAAAGGCTTATTCCTCTTCGCACTTTGCCCCACTCCTGTCTTGTCTGAGGACTTTGTTCAGCGCTCTCTCTCTCTCTCTCTCTCTCTCTCTCTCTCTCACACACACACACACACACACACACTCTCACACACTCTCACATACACACACACACACACACACACACACACACACACACACACCCCTCTGAGAGCCAGCCTAGCTGGCCTTCCTCCTGCTGGGGGCAGCCGGACTTTTCTTTAGGCATCATAGTGGGGGTGGGAGCGATGAGCGGTAAAACCAGCCAGAGATAGAGAAGTAAGCAGACGGCATGTTCAGCTGCCTGGGAGCTGGTGCTGGGGAGGCTGGATTACCTACTCAGCTCAGAACCTCGGGGGTCGTTCTCCAGAGGCCGCTGGCTGGGGCTCCTGGTGGCCTGCCTTTCTCACACTTCACCCTGTTTCCTGGACACGGAGCTCAGACACTATGTATGGTTGTCTCACGGTGTCTCACGGTCACATTCCCCTTTCCTGGCCCACAATGTGAGCTAAACTCTGCTCCCTGTGCAGTGAGGCGGCCTCTGGCATCTTTACCTCCTGCTTTATTCCCCCATTGCCTCCTGGCAAGCCAGAGAAGGGGGGACTGGGCTTCAGTGGTGTGTTAGTGGGCCGGGGTCCAAAAGATCTTCTGAACAGGGCCATGTTTTTGTTTCAGGGCAGCACACAAGTCCTGGTGACCTACGGCGGAGATCCAATTCCCAAAAGCCCATTTGTGGTGGAGGTTGCTGCCCCTTTGGATTTGAGCAAGGTCAAACTCAATGGGCTGGAGAACCGTAAGTGTGGGCAAGGGAGCTCCCTAAGGCTAGCCATCGGGAAGGTCTACCAAGCAGTGAGAGGCAGTGCCCCAATTTATCTGAAGATTGTGATTAGAGGAGCTAACATTTAGAGTGTGCTTTTGGGGTGCATTCTGCTTTTATGTACGTTTATGTACATTGGCGCCTTGAGTTCAAATTCAGTCTCAGAGATATTGTGGCTGTGTGACCCTGGACAAGTCACTTAACCCCTCTCCACCTTTCTTTGCTCCCCTGGAAAATGAGGGTCTGGGATCTAATGGCTTCAAAGCTTCCCCCCAGCTCTAAGTTAGGTCCTATTCTCTGCTTATCCAATACTTATTGATTAAAGGAAGCACCCTCTCTCCCCAGAGTATGTATCTGATCATCCCCTCCCTCATACCCTGGAGCTCCTGGAGAGCCCCTTCATCACAGCACCCTAGTGTCACCCCAGGTCTGGGTTCAAGACTGCTTCTGGCACACAACTCTAGCCGTGGGACCTTATATGCCATAGGTGCTCAATAAATGCGTGCTGCATTGAATTAGATGAATGACCCATTTAGTGACAACAACTCCCAAGTTGGAAAGGACTCAGAGATGGGCAGCTGCAGCCTTGTAGAAAGAGCCAGGCTACAGTCAAGGTCTGCCCCAGCACTGGGCATGTGGCCTGGGTCGGGGACTATGCTCAACCTCTCCATCCTCTGGGCAGCTCTCAGGAGGTGGCTTCTTAGCCTCAGGTCTATAAAATTGTCTTTAAAAGTATTTTGATCGCTGTATTTCAATGGAACTCATTTTCTTTGTGATTCCTTGGCCTTTATGTATTTTACAGCCTAATTCTGAGAAGAGGAGTCTGTGGGCTTCCCCAGACTTCCAGACAGGCCAGGATACAAAGATATTAAAGAACCCTTTCTCGAAGGCTGTAAGCCCAAGCAGGTGCTGACTTGCTTTGGGGAGGACAGTTTCCTCGCTGGAATGCCCTGTGCCATTGAAACCTCAGGTCCTGTTGTGAAAAACCAGCAGTGAAGCTTAGATCATTGAGCTTGCTGGCCTCCAAGAACTTTGCAGAGCTCAAGGAAAGAGGAGGCCCCCGTAGACACTCAGTTACATCTTGCCCCATCATGTTCCACCTGGAACAAGGGTTCAGAGGCCACCTAGATGATGGTCTGAGGACATCGAAGGCCAGTCATGGCATGTGCCTTTCTTGTCCAGTGTCTCTTTCACCCAGGAAAGTCATTACTGGTCACTCCAGGCAGGATGGATGCCAGTGAGTAAGAGCCCATTTTCCTCTGATGGTCCTGACCTCCCCGGTGACTGCTGGAGAGCTGCAGTGTGGGTTCAGCTCCTCTAGAGGAAGGCAGTGTTGCATGCTCATTAGAAATTTTGGCCAAACGGGCAAAGATGTGGCTCCAAACTACGGCCTCCTCCTACTTATTTACCTGTTTGAGAGTGCTTGGTTTGCCGATGCAGGCAACTTTAAAGCCTGCACTGGGGCGGGTGCCCGGCCACCTCACTCCCTGCCTTTGTTGAGAGCACTTTGCCTGTTTGACAAAAATAGTGCCAAAGATATTTGGCCAAATGACAAGCCTCACAATAAAGCCATTAGGCTGTTTGTTTCCCAGAACTGGCTTTGCTCTGTGCCCCACTTATAAATCCCCTTTCTCTTCTAGGCTTAGCCCTTTTCTGCTGTTGGTTGTATGTGTCATTTGAACTGAGGGAGATGGAAGGCATGGGAGACAGGGTGGACTTTGGGGTCAGATCTGGGTTCAAGGCCTGCTTCTGCCATCCGACTCTAGCTGTTGGACTAGTGGTCAGTTATAACCTTTCGGTGCCCTGGGCCATTCCTCAAGACCCATTCACCAAGTGTTGATTGAGCCTTGGTTCTAGGCACTGAACTAGTCACTGGGGTGACAGATAAAAATTAAGATGGTGCCTGCTCCCAAGGAGTAAAATGTAGCTTTTACTGAAGGGAAAAACAAAATCTGTATAATTAAGGAAAGAGTAGAGAGGCCTTTTGGGAGCACTAGAGTAGTGTTAACCCCTCTGGGATTAGGAGGCACCTTTTGTTAAGAGATGGCACCTGAGGTAGACTCTGAAGGAAACTAGGGATTCCTATGAAATGCAAGACCGAAGGGAGAGCATTCCTTTCATGAGATACAAGATGGAGATGGATCAGACCTTCCTAGTGTGGATACAGGATACAAGAATCAGCTGTTCTGCTCATCTGCATTGGGGTAGATGGGATGGTCAGGGAGTTTTTGGTTTGAGAGTTCCCTATGTAGTTAAAGTTATGGGTCTAGATCCCTTCCCTCCAGAATAGTAGAGGCATAGCCCCCACCAAATGACATTAAGGGTATGACCCATCTGGAGTTTCTTCCAGGATTTCTCCTTTGCCTAGTCCTAATTACATTCTTTTGGTGATAGCCTGGGGTTGTGGACAGGGAGCTGCCTTTGAACCCAGTAAGACCTGAATCTGACATACCTGCTCTGTGACCTGGCTGGGCCACCTGACCCCTCAGTCCCAGGCAGCCTTCTACAAGTTGTACAGTTAGGAGCTGTGCCGAGGACTTTTCACGCGCGCGCACATGTGTATGTGTGTGTGTGTGTGTGTGTGTGTGTGTGTGTGTGTGTGTGTGTGTGTCCATCCCAGATCTCCCTGCCTGCCCCAGGCATGACCCCTGGAAGTGCTTCTTTTTGAGGTCCATCACAATGTCCCAAACTCTCATATATCAGTGTGGCAGAGTCTCTATAAATGTTCCTTTCCCATCCTGTTTCTCCGCTTCTAGGGGTGGAGGTTGGAAAGGACCAGGAGTTCATGGTGGACACCAAAGGGGCCGGAGGGCAGGGCAAACTGGATGTGACCATCTTAAGCCCTGCTCGACAGGTGATGCCATGCCTGGTGGCTGCAGTGCCAGGCAAGGACTACAGCACCGTCAAGTACATCCCCAAGGAGGAAGGCCTGTATGCTGTGGATGTGAGCTACGATGGGAATCCCATTCCGGGCAGTCCCTTCACTGTGGAAGCCTCTCTGCCCCCAGATCCTTCCAAGGTAAAGGACCCTCCTGTCCCCTCCTGGTTTGGAGACTTGGATTTTTCTGCATTTTGGATCCTCTCCTTCTCCTCTTTAATTACTTCTGAGCCTCCAGGATAAGGACTCGTGTGCAGAGAGTGAACTTTGGTCTGAACTGGTTTTGGATTTTATAACATTGCTTTTCTCTGTAGTTGGTGACTAAAAGGGAAGGTTGACTTTGGAGACCATGAAAAGCCAACTGGCTTCGTATTTGGTGGTATTTGGGTCATAGGGGACCCCCTTTACTCTAATTCCCTCAAAGATATGGAAGTGATGCTTCTTTGCCCTTACAATAAGACAGGATGAAAGAAAGGTGGGGGTGGTAAAGGGAAATTCATTGGAGGAGGAGAAATTTAATCATGGCACTCACTGCAGTTGAGCCTGCCTCTTTGGCTCTCATGCTACCCCCTGCCCATATGGGCTGGCCACCATCCCACCTGCCAAGGCCCTCCTAGGCCCTTTCTCTACCCTTCATGCTGACCCGAGCTGATGAGAAGCACTTCTAGCATGGACAAAATACAGACTACTTAGTACTATTAGCATTTACATAGTGCTTAAAGGTTTGCCAAAGTTGACCCAGCTGATAGAGCCCTGAGCTTGGAATCCCAAAGACTCATCTTCATGAGTTCAAGTCCAGCCTCTGACACTTACTAGCTGTGTGACCCTGGGCAAGTCACTTAACCCTGTTGACCTCAGTTTCCTCATCTGTAAAATGAGCTGGAGAAGGAAATGCAAACCACTCCAGTATCTTTGCCAAAAGAATCCCACATGGGGCCACAAAGAGTCAGATGTGACTAAAATAACCGGAGGACAACAGATAAAAGTCTGCTGAGCCGTTCAGCTCTATGAGATAGATGCTGTTATTACCTGATCTTACACATAGGAGAAAGTGAGGCCCAGAGTGATTACCCAGCAAGTAAATGTCCGAGGCGTGATCCAAACTTGCCTCTTGACCTGGTCTTCAGACCTTGCCGAATGACCAGTTGCAGCCTGCAGCAACCACGGAGTGGGTACCAGCCAGCGAGACCATGGATCTGAAGACCAGCAACCACAAGGGCTGACTACATCCCTGGCTGGCTTCCTGCACCGGTTGGGATGACCATCCATTGCCATGGCTTCACGTTCTAGCTTGTAGCTCATAGCACAGAGTCCCCATGGTCCTTTAGGAGACCACCTTATACATCCCGGTTTGAAGACGTGCCCCTGTTGCCAAGGTAACCAACGTCACTATTGTTCTACCGCTGTGACCCCTGAATGGACAAAAGGAGCCAGAAATAGCATGTCAGAACTTTAGGTTCAGCAGAAATTTTTTTGAGAAATAAATGTTGAAACATCAGTGTTTCAGTTGTTAGAAGAAATTCCAAATAGTTAGATTATAGAACTGTACACATAGTTCAGATCTCTGATCTTCTAGTTGTTTGGAGCTTCCAGTGAAGAAATTCCCTCTACCAGTACCCAGCAAGTGTCTTGCAACTGGCTGCCTTAGAGAATTGCTGGAGACACCAAGATGTTAACCAACTTTTTTAACAAAGGGTCACATGGATGGTATGCATCTGAGGAAGGACTTGAACCCAGATCATTCTGACTCTGGATTTTGCTTTCTCTCTACTATGCTTTGCCGTCTTTAACAAGATACTAAATAAATTAGGACATTAAAAATTCAGTTAATATTTCGTAAAATGAGAATTGATTTAATTAGAGAAAATTTTAAGTAATATTCAGGTACGTGAAAATGTCGATGAATGAGGCAAAAAGCAATAAATAAAGACAATCCGAGATTGGCAAATAATAAAATTGAAGAAAAAGCCCTGGATATAATCTGGCTTAATAGGTCGCTAACGCCTATCTGTACCAAATTACGGGATTTAGACTATGGTGTGAAAAATACAAGTATCAGATTAATCAGAATCCGAGGCCAGTAAGGAGAAAGAAAAGTTTAGACACTCCCTCCAAGGACCTAATTACTAATCTATTAAAAACACAACATTTCCAAGTAGACGTGATCATGCAACCCCGGAAGGGAGAGGTCCACAAAGAAAGCCCACCTCTAGCTCTTCAGGGCACAAAGTTGTGAAACTGCGGTGTTACAATGACAAAATTCTCCTAGGTATCAAGAAAGAAAACTACCTTACTGTGGCCCATTACTGGTTTTCTTAGTCATGGCAAAGAGACAACAACAGAGCTAGGCAAAAGTCTGAAAAACACAGGGTCCACAAGCCTCAAACAGTCACGTGTATTTCAGCGAAACGGAAGACCTTCAAGATTTATCAGCAGAAATCCTGGTTAGATTCTGATGGAATGAAGAGTAAAGGAAAATTCCTGACAGATGAGTTCACACCACAAGTGATGAGACATTTTAATCCTGTGACTTACTTTTTTTAAAAGGATAATTTCAGGTTGCTTTCTTGGAATGTTTGGACCACTTGGCAGCTCCACCAATAGTGTATTAGTGTCCCAGTCTTGGGCACAGGCCCTCCAATATTGATTATTCCCATTTTTTCCCATCTTTGCCAAACTTTCATTCTTTTGCATTTCATGGGGTACCAGTGTGCTTGACGAAAGAACAGAAGCAGAAAGGGCACCACGAGGACATTCTAACTTATGTGTCAACATCTGTTGCTCTTTGGGGAAAACCTTGCCAAGAGCATATTCAACAGAAGTCATCAGAGAATGCAGCAAAAATGACAAAAAGTACCCTTACCTTTGACCCAGATGATCGCATTATTGGGAATAATATACTTTTATGGTAGCAAATCGAGGTCTTTTGTTTTAAAGAAATGAATATTCTTATAATAGAATTTTTGGGAATTACCAAAAATTCAAAGCAACCTGAATGTCCAGCAGTAGGAAATTGGTTAAATAAATTGCTGTGGGTTAATGTTGTAGTGTCATGAAAGTAGAAACATATGAGTAATGTAAGGAAATCTGGAAAGACTTTGATCAAGTAAACAACTTGATCAGATACCGCTTGCTCGTTTGTTATAGTAACAGTGGCTTAGACCAGATGATCACTGAGGGCCTTTCCCGCTGCTCAGTTCTGGAATTCTGTTTAAAAACATCAGATGAAAAGCAAAAAAAGGGAAGAATCCCTGATTCTGAGTATATAAGAAGAGTTAATGCAAATAAAAGACAGATGGAAGATGGAGGAGCTAAGAAGCAATGCCATTCTGTGCACCAAAAATAACCTTTGCAAATGATGTAAAGCAAGTTTGTATGATATTTTATATAAAATTTTTAACTAAAAAAAATTTTTATAGGGAGCTAATCTGGTGGTTCTGTGAAGACCTAGCCTTGAAATAGCACGTTTTTGGCTGCCATTGGCTGCACCCCCAGACCCTCACACACCAGTGTTATGGGCCTTGAGGCCTGGTTTAGTGAGCTGTGTGAAAAGGAATGGAGGAGGGGTCAAGGAGAGGGAGTCATAAAAGGCCTGCTCGGCGAGTGGCCAGACTTTCCCCTGTGGTTTTTAGCCAATAGGCAATTTGGATATCGACATCAGGATGCAGTCCATGTTGATTTATAGTATTTTCTTTGCCCTTGCCTATAAAACTCAGTCTCTTCTGTGTGCTTGAGTCCATGACCCAGACCCATTAGGAGGCTGTCTGATGGAGGTGGAACGCACTGCTCGTTTCAGGCTCATGTGTAGTGATGCTAACCCTGAATGGACTAGAGTCAAGCAGAATAATTTTCTTTTTTTCCCCCCTATCGTAGGTGAAAGCCCATGGTCCTGGACTTGAAGGTGGTTTTGTGGGCAAGCCTGCTGAGTTCATGATAGATACCAAAGGAGCTGGCACAGGGGGGTTAGGCCTGACGGTAGAAGGTCCATGTGAAGCCAAAATCGAATGCTCGGACAATGGGGACGGGACCTGTTCAGTCTCTTACCTTCCAACGAAACCTGGCGAATACTTTGTCAACATCCTCTTTGAAGAGGTCCACATTCCTGGTTCTCCATTTAAAGCAGACTTTGAAATGCCCTTCAATCCCTCCAAAGTCGTGGCGAGTGGCCCCGGGCTTGAACGTGGGAAAGTGGGAGAGGCTGGCATCTTGAATGTAGACTGTTCTGAGGCTGGATATGGGGTCTTGGGCATGGAAGCCGTCTCTGATGCTGGGGTCAAAGCTGATGTCCACATTCAGAATAACAGAGACGGGACTTATGCTGTGACCTACGTGCCTCTTGCTGCAGGCATGTATACGCTGAGCCTGAATTATGGAGGAGAGCAAGTGCCAACGTTCCCTGCCCGGGTCAAGGTGGAGCCGGCTGTAGATACAAGCAAAATCAAAGTCTATGGACCTGGAATTGAAGGAAAAGGTAAGGGGATGCTTTCCGTTCCTCCTGCTAGGAATGTGGTCATCCCCAGATGCTCACTTGTTTAGGCCTGGCTTCTTGTCAGGATGTAAGCAGGTGACATTTTAAAAAATCTGGTTTCCTGGGCAAAACCGTGACTTACAGCAAACGGTTTTCAGCAACAGTTTTTGGCTACTTTGGGTAGCCTTGGTCTGGTCACTGGTGAGAATTGGATGATAGTAAGTGATGTGGGTCCTGGCATTCCTTGTTCTGCTGGTTAGAAGGGGATAGACTAGACCTGGGATGTCATTGGCACCAGGCGTTCCCAAGGGCAGACACTCTTTCTCCCAGTGTGGTTTTAGAGCTTCCTTGGCAGCTTCTGTCTCAGGAAATTGCCTGGAGCACTGGGAGGGTTAGGTGATTTGCCTGGGACACCCCAGCTTTGGACTCTGGTCTTCCAGGCTCCAGAGTCCACTGAGCCACACAGACATATACAGATGTGTGTTGATAATAGCTAGAACTGCTCTTTGTGACTCTTTCTTCCCAAGAGCCTGATGGCTTTACACTTGCTCTGCAGATGTGTTTCGGGAAGCCACGACCAACTTCACAGTGGATTCCCGCCCACTGACGAAGGTTGGAGGGGATCATATTAAAGCCACCATTGCCAACCCCTCTGGGGCCTTCACAGACTACCTCCTCAAAGACAATGCAGACGGGACTTACGATGTTGAGTTCACACCATTTGAAAAAGGTGAGCTGGCTTTCTCTAGTCCTGACAAAAATGAAACTATGTGTTTTAAATAGATCTGATAGGTCTTGGTCTTTCTTTTTTTGCCAGTGATCTTAAAATTGTTTTGACTCTGACCCAGACTTTTTGTATTTAGTAATCTTTCCCAGAAAGCACATGAAAAGTGACTCTTGGGAAGAGCTGAAACCCTGGCCTGGAGGGATGCTGCATTTTGCGCTGTCTCTAAAATACTTAGTTTGTATTTCTGTTCAGTTTCCATTTCAGCTAAATAATATAATAGGTTGCAATAATAAATAATTTTTTTGTTCTGAAGCTGTGACTTCCTGGTGTAGAAACTCCATCTGCTGATGCAGGTCAGCATCTCCTCAGGACTCTGGCCTTAGAGAGTTGCCCGGGATACTGGGGGATAAAGCGGCTTGCTCGTGGACACACTGTCCTTCTATGTCAAAGGCAGGAACCAAGGCTTGGTATTCCTTGCTCCAAGGCCTTCCCTCTATCCGTTATACCATGCTGCCTTTTAATAATGATAGTATTAGTGCTGACAACAATAATAGCAATGATGATAATAAAAATAATAAGAGACAGCGCTGTGGATCAAGAGCTGGCCTTGGTTGAAGTACAGTCTCTGATAGACGTCGTCTGCTCCATCTTTGGGGAGGCGGCTGATGTCTTGGTGCTTTAGGCCAAAGGTGTCAAGTGCAAAGACCAAACACTGACTTATAGAAAACCCCAAACTAACATCTATTTTGCACTGTATTTTTGTTTAATTTATTGAATATTTCCCAGTTACATTCTAATAGGTTCTTGCCACGCTTAGGAGTTTGCTTTAGATGGCTCTCTCAGCTAAGACATGTTGCAGAGAAGGTGCTAATCTCCACCAGCGGAAGGGGCTTCCTCATCAGGGAGTTCCCCCTAGCAAACTCAGAAGGTCCAGTCTTTGTCCTGGTCACTAATAATAAGAACCACATTTACCCGGAGGCTCAGGTCTTTCAAAGGCTTTCTCTGTTATGTCTCCTGTCGCAGCTACCCTGTGAGGCCGGTAATACCAGCGTTATTATCTACAACTACACTTTAAAGACAAGGAGGCCAGGCTGGGGAGGTGGCAAATCACCTATTGTTATTTAGCTAGTAAATACCAGCATTGGGATTGGAACCTAGGTCTTCCTAATCCAAGTCCACCTTTATTCCATCCTTGAATCTGTAGGTTACACTTTTGTGCGACCCAGAATGCTTCATGGGTGTATTATTTTTAAAAAATTTTCGACATAGTTTTAAAACAATCTTCATTTCTGAATATGTCCTTTTCCCATCCCCTACCCAGAGAACCATTCCTTACAGGGAGAGAAACCATGATTTTATTAATATTGGGAACTCCGAGGTGGGAAAACTTCTTCTACCATTGTATCTCAGCACCTTATAGCAAAAAAAATTTTTGAATGTGTTTCAGGAAAATGAATCCACGTACCAATTGAATGTGGCAGTATGTAGTGGGTTCCACAGACCTGCCAGCCACCGGGTCCTTCTACCTCTGCTAAGATGAAGGAGGCACAGATTTTTCTCTTATCTTCCTAAGGACCAAACTTGATCTCTGTGTATTTTTTTAAATAGGCCTCCACACAGTGGGAGTAACATACGATGATGTGCCTGTGCCCAATAGCCCCTTCCAGGTGGCTGTCACTGAAGGCTGCCATCCATCTCGAGTGCGAGCCCAAGGACCTGGGCTGAAAGAAGGCTTCACCAACAAGCCCAATCCCTTCACTGTGGTTACCAGGTAGGGGGAACCTGTGAGGCCTCCATTGATAGCTCTCAAAAACATGTGAGCCCCAGAAGTCAGGGTAGGGGACTGTTTTTGTTTCTACAGAAATAGACTTAGTACTGGGAACTGAAGGAGAAAACATCTGTTTTAGCCCCAAGGAAGGGACTCTGAAGTTTTCTATAAAGACTCATGAGCCAGAGTAGGGTTCTGCAGAATCCCTGAATGACACTCCCTGCCTAGAGTGGGACTGGTGGCACTGGAAGGAGGGAGGGGGCACAACACTAGCCAAGCAGGTAGACCCTCAGCATCTCTGTGGTTGGTAGAGAAAAATGGGAGTGGTGACAGAAAAACCTGCCACACCGGGACTCTGAACTGAATACTGACTGTGCCTTTCCTCCTATCCCCTTTTCAGAGGAGCAGGAATTGGGGGCCTTGGAATAACCGTGGAGGGACCATCTGAGTCGAAGATAAGTTGCAAAGATAACAAAGATGGCAGCTGTAGTGCCGAGTACATCCCTTTTGTGCCAGGAGATTATGATGTGAACATCACCTATGGAAATGAGCATGTGCCCGGTAAGAAGTGACTCTGAAGCCAGATTAGTGCGTGCTTCTGTCTGAGCTGGGTAGGGCCTGGGGAAGCCTAGGCCACGAAGTCACTCCTTTCTTAATTTAAGTTTCGGTATTGGCTGTTTCTGAATGTTCTGCCTCTTCGTTGTCCTTCTGCCCACCCATTCAGTAATGGGGAAGACAGTCAGTTAAGCCCACTGACCAGGGTGTGTGTATGTGTGTCTCTGTGTGTCTGTGTGTGGCATTCACCATCCAGAATCCCCACTTTTGGACCATGAAAAGGAGGCTGGGACATTCCTGAGGGCCAATTTTAGAATGACTTGGAACATGTGTCTGATTTTAAGAGCACATTGGGACTCAGTTCTTTGTTCACAGGATAAAGCAGATGCTTTTTGTTTAGCAAAGCATTGAGTTCAAAGAAGTGCTGAGCCAACACTGTAAATGCTCTTTTTTTCTAGCAAGACCCTTCCAAGGTCTCCATGACATACTGTGCAGCTGGGTCTCTAAGGAGCTGCTCATCTGTTCTAGGAGGCTTACTGGATTGCTGTTGTGGACTTGTTTGTTGGACTGTGATGGTTACAGTCGTCTACTCTGATACCTACTTATGTTGTAGAGGAGGATTCCAGTTTAGGTGTATTGCATTTAGCCAAATGTCCTTGAGTTTGGAGAGTCTAAGACCTGAAGAAACACAGATTCTAGCAGTATAGTTAACTAAATTACTTTCTCACTGTGAGCTCTTGACAAAGGTTAGAAGGAGGTGTGCTGTGAAAGCAGGCCTAAGCAGGTGGTTTCTCTAGCTGAGAGCTGGTATGCGGTGCCCAGTGAGATGGCCACTGCTCGTTAGAGGTGCCTGCAAACAGACTGTGTCTCCCTCTAAACTCTGTAGCCAAGATTTAACGTCGGAGTCTTGTTCCCTTGCTTTTCTGGGGCATGACGGGGTATGAAGAGAAGAGGAAGGAAGGAATAAACACTCCCTTCCTGATCTGGTGGGCTGACTTCTCACCAGCCTGCTTATGTCGCACTTCTGTGGACTCATGAGTGGTCAGTGTCCATCCCGCTGGAGCATCCCCACCTCTGTTCTTGCCCTCCTGCCCCATTCCTCTGCTTTCCAGGGTGCACTGGGCCGGCTCCTAAGCCTGGGCTGCTGAAGATGAAGTCAAGCCAGACATTTCTTAAAGGCCAAACACAAAGTTTCTTTTATGAAAACAAGACTTTGTGCTCTGGAAACCCCAGCCGACCGTTTAGCAAAGCTGCTTTAATATACCCTGTTCCTGAGGGAAGAAGAGTATCATCATGCCGTGCCCCAAAGAGTGTTTCCTTTGGCTTGGAAATCCATTTTTCAGGTGTCAGTCCAGCTGGAAGCTGAACCTGACTCTCCCAAGCTGCATTTCAGATTTTGGGTGGGGGTGTGGCCCCTTGTTGTTCTGTGAGAGCTGTTGCTACATTCATTAACTCCTTATTAGCTCCTTAGGACAGCAGGGAACTATATTGTAGAAGAGAGAACTCCTTGATTAAGGCACTGTATACAGTCATACCCATCAGCCAAAGGAATCCCACTAAAAGAACCATTCAGGAATGCCTGGAGAAAGCCTCTGCCCAGTGGATAGAGCATTGGGTTCAAATTCTACCCCCAATACTTCTTAGTTGTGTGACCTTGGACTAGGATCATAACCTTTGTGCCACATTTCCCTGATCTGTAACATGAGGAGGTTGGACATGATGCTTCTTGCAGTCCTTCCCGACTCTAAATCTGTGGTCCCACAATCTTTTAATTTGCCCAGTGTTCCCAGAGGTAGAAGTCTGGAAAAGCAAGCTGCGGTCTGGTTGTGAAGAGCTGTAAGTGCCAAACCAAGGATTTTTATTTGATTTTAGTGGTAATAGGGAGCCAGTGGAATTTATTGGGTGAGGGCAGGGTGACATGGTCAGACTTACATTTTAGGAAATCACTTTGGGAGCTGAATGGAGAATGGATTGAGTTAGGGTGAGACTTGAGACATTGAGACCCATTTGAAGGGTGTAATCCAGGTGAGAGGTGGTAAGGGCCAGAGCTGAGATGATGACTCTAACTGTAGAAAGAAGGGATGTACATAAGAAAGAGAGTGAGTGGATGGAGAAGTAACAAGATTTGGCAGTGGACTGGCTATGAGGGGTAAGTGAGGGGTCGAGGAAGAGCCTGGGGGAGTGGGAAGATGGCGTCTTCCCTCAGCATTAATAGGTAAGTTCGGAAGATGAGGGAGAAAAATCACGAATTTAAGATGCTGGTGGGATAGATAAGCAATTAAAGATGTTCACCGGGTGGTGGAGAGATGCAGGATTGGAGCTCAGGGGAGAGACCAGGGCTGGATGTGGGGATCTGGGAATCCTCTGTCTAGAGATAATGGAACCCTTGGGAGCCAGTGAGACAAAAACAGGAGTTAGTGTTTAGATTGCCCTTTGAGGTTGACAAGCTTCCCACACTCCTTATCTTGTTTGATCCTTACAGCAACCCTAGGAAGTAGGCAGTGTTAATTATGCCATCTTTTCAGGTGGGGTAACTGAGGCAGACAGTGCCCAGGGTCGCCCAGTGCATAAGTATCTGGATATAAGCATCTGAAGGTCCGTCTTCCTAGTCCAGTCCACTAGGCACTGATCCCCTGAGAGTTGCCTCTCAAGAGTGGGGGCTGTGTTCTAAACCTTTTTCTTTGCCTTCCCCACATAGTGCTTGGTACAGTGTGTTTCGCATATAGCCTCACAGCAAACGCTTGTCCAGTTGCTAGTGACTCTTGTATGACTGATTGTGTCTAAACATTTAGCTGTAATTTTGATGTTTTTATGATATTTTATGATATTGGCAGTCTTGAGAATTGTGGGGCAAGCAAAGCAGTGCCCTCCCTCAGGTCAGCAACAGGCAAAGCTGGGATTTGAACCCTGAGTGTTATGGCTCATCCTTGGCCGCTGCTTGGTTGGCATCTGTCCTAAGCTCACAAATACCAGGAGAAGCTCTGTGTTTGGGGCTGTTTGGGGCCCACCCTTGAGGTTCCTGAGATTGGTGTTAGTGAGTACATAAAGAGAAGTCTTATAAGCTAATAGATGTGCAAAGCCGGGCCCCAGTGCTGCTGTCTCCTGTTGAAAATTACCTTGCTCCAGGCTTACAGATCATTTTGGCTTTCATTGATATGCCCTGATGGTCATTGTTGGGTCTAGTGTCCTCCAAGAGACCATGAGCTCCCCAAGAGAAAGGACTATGTGTCGTTAGCATCTCTGTCTCTGCCACCCGCAGTGTCTTGAGTGAACCGTGGGCTTCTCTGCTTCTGTAACCCCCCTACTTGGATTGTGGTTAAGCCTTCATTCATTGCTGTGGATCTTCTCTGATAGGGAAAGCAGATACTTCTCCCCCAAGCTGCGTTCCAGGCGAGCCCCGGTTGGGAAGCATGGGATTGTGTTTCCTGGAGAGGTCTTTGCTGTTTACCCTGCGGATTCTCAGTTTTAAACATGTTTGGCTGTGGAGTAAACAGACCGTGGCTCCAATGGCAGTTAGCTATAATTTAGCTTTGTCAGATGGAGCTCATGTTGGGCCTGGGTCGGCAGTGAGCCAAGGCTGGGGCTTAGTTCCCCAATTGAGTTCTTTGTTGTCTTCTCCCTTTGGGGTGGCTGGATTCTGGGTCTAATTCTGTTTCTGGGTGGTGAGGCTTTTTGCCATTGACGGCTTTGTTAAGTTGTCAGAAGATCACCTGTTGTTGGGGGCATCCCAAGTGTATGAGCGTGGAGGTTTGGATCCATCTAGGACTCTCTTTCTGCAGGATGGCCCCCATAGTCTCTCTTCTCTCTTGTTAGTTGTCAGGGGTCTGGTAGAGGTGGGGGGTATCAAAGAACAGGGAAAGAACATGGGGGAAGCCAAAGTGAGTCAGCCCCTTATGCAGCAAGACCATGGGGTAGAAGGACTATTTGCCTCAGGGATTGCCATCAGGAAGGCAGCCTCCTAGCCAGGCTTTCGTCAGAAGTAAGATGTGAAGCCTGGGAGACCTCACAAGATGCTTGTGTATGAGAAAGAGGTGGGAGAGGTTGACTGGCCTAAGAAATGCACGAAGGGCGTGATGGGATTTTTATTCCAAGTGAACACCCAGAGTCCCAGCTTCGAGTTTGGGTTCCATAACAGTTAGTGTGGTTTTTATTTTGTTTTCTTATAGGCAGCCCATTCAGGATCCCCGTGAAAGATATCATTGATCCCAGCAAGGTCAAGCTTGCGGGCCCTGGCCTGGGAACAGGAGTCAGGGCCAAAGTGCCCCAGTCCTTCACTGTGGACACTAGTCAGGCTGGCCTGGCCCCCCTGGAAGTGCTGGTGCTGGGACCCAGAGGTAAGCCCATCCATTCTTCCCGGTCTCTTTATACGTCCATGTAGTGAGAGAGGTCGAGTGGATAGAGAGCTGCTCTCAGTCCAGTAGGCCTGGCTTCTGGGCCTGCTTTTCACACATCCTGGCTGTGTTCCTCGGAAGTTACAAACCTCCTCAAGCTCCCAAAATGAGACTGTAAGTTGCTGATTGGTATTGGCAGAAGAAATTTCTTCAGTGGGTGTGTTCCCTTAACCAAATATCACAAGTCTGGACCAAAAAAAAAAAAAAAAGTCATATCCTATGCACAAAAGCTTGTCAGAGATTCCAGTTAAACTCTCAAATCCCATTCCTTGGTAGGTGTACTCTTGAATGATGAGTCTTCATCTTCTTTAGGCCAACACTTAAGCCCCTGACCCTTTTCTCTTTCTGAAGTGCCTAGGACCTCTGGGATTTCTCTCTGAGTTTGAGGGGAGGATTAGAGCCTTTGGACTAGAAGGCACTGCTTTTCCATTTTGTTTGGAGTTGGGTTGAGTGCTTTTGGGGTGCTTGGGCCTCCATGTGGGATGATGGTTCATGTTGTTTGTCTCCCAGAGCCACAGCTGCTCCCGCTATTAGCCACAGACATTCCTTTTGCTCTAGTGTCCTGGAGAGAGACTGTTTTGGGGAAAGGAGCTTAGAGCTGGTCCTTTTATATGACTGGACTGAAAATTCTTGGACCTTGGGGAAGGAGGAAGCCAATCTCACAGTCAATCTGGATCTTTGGTGGCGGAGTTTGTGCTATACACTCTAGAGCTTAGAGTCAGGAAGTGCTTGGTCCTGGTCCAGCCTCTGACCTGTCCTGGCCATGGGATCCTGGGCAGTCACTTTCTTTGTCAAGCTCCCAGGCAATTGGCTAAGTCTAGAAGGTGCTGGGAGAAGATTAGATCCAAGATGAAATGGTTCCTCACCAGAGCCAGGCCCACTTCTCTTTTCTCTAAAGAAGCATCCATTAGGGAAGTCAGGAAGATGTCTTCCCGGTAACTGGAACAGCTCGGCCAGTCTAGATGGGAGAAGTGGCCTGAGCTAGAGTTACAGCCTGAGCCACCATTTTGGACTAGAGAGCCAAAGCAGCCTGGAGCCTTTCTTTTTGTGTATGTAAACTGCAGAGAGTCTTCTCCCTGCAGCTCCAGAGGCTCCTGTTTTAGAGTTTGCTGGATTTGTTTCTTCTGAGGTCTTTTTGGCTCACAGTCAAAATGGCCCACGAGCCCTCTTTGGAAAAGAGGCTTCCTCCCGGTCCTCTTGGTGATGGAGTTTCCTCCTTGGTAGCATAACCCCATGGAGCCTGATGGGGGACACCTGAAGGGAGGGACAGAGCGGAGCCAGGCTGGAATCAGACCATTCCGCCAAGTTGCCAGAGGCTGAACCTTATGTGATACGGTAGAGAGGAAGGAAGAGGGGCAGGGGAGGGACCATTTGACTCCACCGTTGTCTGGGTTACACCAGTGCTCTCAAGTAATGGCTTTTTAATTCCACTGGATGAGATGGACTCCCCGGCCTGGTGCAGCCCTTTGAAAGCCATTTCAGATTTCTTTAGAGGTGACCGGCAGGGCGATTTTAATGAGACAGGTTTGCAGTCACATACTGCTTCTCCGTCCATCTGTCTGAGACTCATTGCCTCTGCTTTGACTAACTCTCATAATGAACGGAGAAGGTCCTTTAATTGTGCTGTGGTAACTGAGGTTTTGGGGGGGTGGGCAGAAATAGGATACCCATTTTTCTGAAATAGGGCCTGACTTCCTACAGCACGATCAATGCCTGCTTTGCCGAGATTGTTGCTTTAGAGATTCTCCTATCTGATTGCTGTGGGGTTTTAAGCTGCCTGCATTAAGAAGCTCCCCCACACTCCAGACTCACACCTTATGAACTGCTGCCCTAGTAGCAATCTCAATGGACCTCCCTAAAAGGCAGCCTGAGACCCCAGTGACAGGACGTTGGGGCTTTTTTCTTGCTAGTTTAGTAGGAGAGTTTGCCTCTAACTGCCTCGGAGGTAACACAGGATAGTCACTAACCCACTTTAAATGCTGAAGCACTTGGCAATTGAATGATTGCATTAACCATGATGTGTGTTTTTCATGCTCCTGGACAAGCAAAAGCTGTCTCATTAAAAGTGCTCCAGGAGAGACCGAGATTAGAGTGGCTCACATTGGAAGTACAGCTGTTTGTCCACCCTGTGCTTCAGGAGACCGTGGGTGCCCAAAGGCCCACGCCCGAGTCCTGCTGGGAGGGGTCTTGCTTGGTCAGCATAAAGCACTTCTCTGCACTCCGATAGAATCCTCCTCCTGACCTAAGCCTGGGCCTGGTGGGAAGGTCCATGGCCCTGCCCTTTTCAGAACTGTCCTGTTTGTTCCCTAGGCCTGGTGGAACCGGTGACTGTGGTGGACAATGGAGATGGCACTCACACTGTGACCTACACCCCGTCTCAGGAAGGACCTTACATGCTGTCTGTCAAGTATGCTGATGAGGATGTCCCTCACAGGTAATGGAAGTCCTGTCCTCGATCCCCTGGGCTCACTTCCACCCTTTAATGTCAAGATGAATTGCAGTCCTCTGCACGTAACCCTCGTGGTGCTTGTTCCTGTGGGCCTGTTATAAGGGAATACTCTAGTGTGTCTCTGTTTTGTGATCTACATAAAAAAAAAAAGATTGATAATTCCAGCTTTCACAGCCCATTCATCTCCATGTAGATCTCCCTCTCCCCTCCACATGCAGCCATCCCTTGTAACAAAGAATAAAAAAGGACAGTTCACTGAAAGTAACCAGCACGTTACTCAGGATGGCCAGTGTAGACACCGTTCCATACTCTTGGCTCCTCCACCTCTGTAAAGAAGTCCTCCAGACTTGGGGACCAAGCTTGATAGTCACAAAGAGGCTATCTTCTATTGTTCCTTGTCCTTCCCATGCCCGTTGTCCTGGTTACTGTGTGTGTTTTCCTGGTCCCGTTTACTCTGCTTTGCATCGTTGGTTATTACGAGTATTTCTTTGCTTCCTAATCATAGTTTCTGATGGCACACTTTTTCTATTTCATTCCTGTGTTAAGTGCAGGGGATGAAGATAAGGGCCAAAGACAGTCTCTACTCTCAAGGAGCTCAGAGTCAAATAGGGGGAGGCACATGAAAATAATTATTGGTATGTGTGAGGAACGTATGAAATAGAGAAAGAATGGATGGAAAATCATCTGAGGGAAAACACCGGGGCTGAGGGGGGAGATGTGGAAGAAGCCTGGGCAGGGTTTCCTTCAGAAAGTATGATTTGAGCTGAATCTTGAAGATGTGGAGGTGAAGGAACAGTATCCCTGGCATGGGACATGACTGGTACCAAGGCATGGAGTTGGGAGAAGGGGGTGGTGGGGGCAGTTGTATGACAAGAACCATTGGACCATCTGGACCATTGAGTTCATAGTGGAGGGAAGCAAATTATAAGGAGCCAGTTTGTAAAGGGCTTTATATCCCAAATGGAGGACTTTATATTTGATTCTGGAGATAATATTGAGTTGCTGGAATTTGTTGCATGGGGGGTGGTATAGTCTGTGTTTCAGGAAAATCCTCTTGACAGCTGAGTATGCTGCGTATAGCAGCTGGTAGATGCTTAAGGCAGGGAAACCTATTAGACTATTGCTGTAGTCCAGATGAGAGACGGCACAGCCTTGAATTTAGGTGGTGGTAGTGGATTGGATTGGATATGTTGGATGAATGAAAGTGAGAAATCAAGGAAGATGCTGATGTTGTAATGGGGCAAGGAGATTGGTGGTGGCCTCAAAAGTAATATGGAAGTTTGGAAGAGAAGAGGGGATGAGTGGAAAGAAAATGAGTTCTCTCTTGGATATGTTGAATTTGAG
This sequence comes from Pseudochirops corinnae, assembly GCA_028646515.1. Taxonomy (NCBI): domain Eukaryota; kingdom Metazoa; phylum Chordata; class Mammalia; order Diprotodontia; family Pseudocheiridae; genus Pseudochirops; species Pseudochirops corinnae. The sequence continues at coordinate 51,364 of JAQQSV010000041.1, forward strand.
ATATCCATGGGACATCCATTTTGAGATATCCAGAAGACAGTTGGTCGTATGGAACTCAGGGGAAGACCAGGGCCAGATAAATTGATCTGAAAACTTACACATAACTGAACCCGTGGAAGTTGATGAGATTGCTAAGAGAGTGTAGAGAGAAAAGAACAGGACCCAGGACAGGGCCTTGGGGAACACTCATGGATGGTAGATGTGATATGGATGAAGATCCTGCAATGCAGATGAAAGAGGAGTGAGTGGCCAGATAGGTAGAAGGAGGGAACCAGGAGAGCAGCATCATGAAGAGAGAACCCAGGAGAAGGTGATGGGTGTTGGTGTTAAATAATGCAAGGAGCTCAAAAAGGCTGAGGACTGAGAGTGGGCCATTGGGTTTAGCACTTAGGAGATCATGGGAGAGAATGGTTTCATCTGAAAGATGTTGGAAGTCATATTTCAGAGGGTTAAGAAGAGAGTGGAGACATGGAGGCACTTGGTAGAACTGGCTTTCTCAGAGTTGAACCCAGAAAGTGAGCAGAGAGACAGAGAGAAGCTGATAGGTGGCAGACTTGCTCAATCATATCACAGCGAAGGATGTGCTTTGTTTCCTATGCATTTTCCAGCTGATGGGCACCTGCTTTGTTCCCAACTCATCCTTCAGGGTTTTTTTTATATTTAGTATTTCATTTTTCCCCAGTTACATTTAAAAACACTTTTTAACATTCATTTTTAAAAATTTGAGTTCCAGATTCTCTCCTTTCTTCCCTCCCCACCCCCCTTCACTAAGAAAGCAAGCAATTTGATAGAGGTTATATATGTGTAGTCATGCAAAACAGATCCATAATAGTCATGTTGTGAAAGTAGACATAGACAAAAAGAAACTCAAGAAAGATAAAGAAAGTTTAAAAAGTCTGCGTCAGTCTGTATTCAGACACCATCAGTTCTTTCTCTGGGGATGGAGAGCATTTTTCATAAGTCTTTCAGAGTTGCCTTGGATCGTTGTATTGCTAAGAATGGCTAAGTCATTCCCAGCTGATCATCTTACAAAACTGCCGTTACTTTATACACAGAAGATTTCATTTTGCATCAGCCCATGCAAGTCTTTCCAGGTTTCTCTGAGAACATCCTGCTCATTGTTTCTTAAAGTACCATAGTATTCCATCATGATCACATAACACAACTTGTTCAGCCATTCTCCAATTGATGAGTTTCCCCTCACCTTCTAATTCTTTGCCCCCAGAAGTGAGCTGCTGTAAATATTTTTGTACATATAGATCCTTTTCCTGTTTGTTTTTTTATCTCTTTGGGCATATAGACCTAGTAGTTGTATAGCTAGGTCAAAGGGTATGCATGGTTTTATAGCCCTTTGGGCATAATTCCAAATTGTTCTAGAGTGGTTGAATCAGTTCACAACTCCACCAACAATGCATTAAAGTCTCATTTTTCTCACATCCCCTCCAACATTTATCATTTACCTTTTCTGCCCTATTAGCCAATCTAATAGGTATGAGGTAGTACCTCAGAACTGTTTTATTTTGCATTTCTCCAATCAGTAGTGGGTTACTTCATCTGAAAACTGATCGTGTCTTTTGATCATTTATCAATTGGGGAAGACCCTTGAGTTTTGATAACTCAGATCCTCTCACTTGTCTCTTGCTTACTGAAGATATTCCATGATCCTTCCCCCTTGTCAGTTTTATTATTTAGCTAAAGTGTGTTACTCAGAAGAGATGATGACCATCCTTGAGGTTGGGTAGATTTTTAATGATCGAGACATCTTCCCCTGTATTCAGTCCTTTTAAGGTCAAGGTCCTCCCCACCTATGATGCTAGCAAAGTGACTGCGAGTGGCCCTGGCCTCAGCTCCTATGGGGTTCCAGCCAGTTTGCCTGTGGAGTTTGCTGTTGATGCTAAGAAAGCAGGAATCGGGCCCCTTGCTGTCCAGATAACAGTAAGTTGTCTGCTTATGGTATTCCTGCTACTATTCCTTCCATTCACATTCTACGAGACCCGGAGTCCTAGAAAACTAGAAGGAACCTTTGAGAAAATCCAGTCCAGTGTGCTCATTTCACAGATGAGGAAACTGAGACATGGGAGAAGTTAAGTGAATTTCCAAAGATCAAAGGGCTGCGAAGTGGGAGAGCTAGGACTGGACAGAGGTCTCTTGCCTGGTCCAGTGCTATTTCCCTTGTTGGTGTGACCCATCAATTTTTAAGGCTGGGTTGATGCTCTGGGTATCTGATAATGTAATGTATTGGTATGGAGCTCATCTTCAAAACAGAATATGGGGAACAGTGGTTTGCCCTTCCTCTCAAGCATTCCTCTGTACAAAAATAATTCTGATAAATCTACCCAGAATCATCTGTAATTTGCTTTTTTTAAAGTCACTAAATCAGTTGAATGTTAGAGAGGGCTGTGTTTTCTATGAATGGTTCCTGTGGGTTTTCATTGGAATTTGTTAATCTCATTGTACTTGTGATGCCCAGGACCAAGAAGGAAAGCCCAAAAGAGCCAACGTTCATGATAACAAAGATGGTACCTACGCGGTGACCTATCTCCCTGACAAGACAGGCCGTTACCTGATTGGGGTCACGTATGGTGGGGATAACATCCCATCTTCTCCTTACCGAATCCGGGCCACCCAGACTGGGGATGCCAGCAAGTGCTTGGCCACTGGTGAGTAGGATTCTCTGGGCCAGAACTTCTGATTGGCTTGGGTGGTGCTGACAGGGACCTTCACCAGACTTGCTCTTAAAATGGCCTCAGTTGTCCACCTCATGAGGGGTAGCAGCAGGCTTGTGGCTCTTCCTAAAGTTCAAGGGCATATTAGGGCACCTTGGTTAGCATGTAAATGGAGCCAGCCTCCACAGTGGGTTGAACTGTCCAGCTACAGGTGGGAAGATGCACTAGGTAAAGGTGGATGTGGGTGGGCCATGTGCCCAAGAGAAGGATTTAGGAACCTCCCATGTGAGCACTGATCTTCTCCTAGGGACAGAGCATTTCCTCTTTGATAACCAGTGTCCCTGAGATTACAGTAACAATAGAGTAGATAGATAGGTAGCCTCTTGTGGTTTCCAAACCTTACTCCACCTTTTCACTTGTCCAATTGTCGACATGTTTAGTGTCCAAGAAAAAGGACCTCCAAGAGTACCTCGTTCAATTGAACAAACATTTATTAGGTACTTGCTGTTTACTTGGCCCATTGGCAGGGGTGGGGTGGTGAATGGTGCCTGCTCTCCAAGAGCTTCTGTTCTAACAGGTTCGTTCCATGACCCCCTAGTTCCTGATGTCTAAGGAGCAATGCTTCATTCATTTCCCTGTTTTGCCATTCAGAAACTCAGAATGCAAATCCCTTCTTTAGAGAAGATTAGTCTTGGCCTTCGATCGCTCCTAAGTAAAAGGAGGAGGTCTGGCCTTTATGCCTTTTTGGTCCCTTCTGTATCCACATCTGTGACACCTGGAAACCCTGAAAATAAGTCTTCAGCAGTGTGGGCCTTCCTCCCTCCACTCTTTAGGAGACAGTTTCATGAGTCACTGGGGTCAGAAGAATTCTTCAGTTGGTGAAGTGATGGGACATCAGAGTTTGACTGGTTCTCAGGAAGGCCACCCAATCTTATGTCCCACTGGCATGCCATGATGGTCTGTGGGAGGCCCCAGTAAAATTTCCTTCTTTGACTTGGTTGGCTGAGTACATAATGGAACTTTTGGATGCTTTAACATGCCATTCGATGCTCTCCACAGTCTATCTCCACCATACTTTCTAGTCTTAAACTTGCTACATGAATTGTGTGTTCCAGTAGAGCAAGGATTTAATAAGTGCCTGCTGTGTGCCAAGCACTGTACTAGGATGGAAAAAGAAATGTGAAGAATAAAACAGTCCCTGCCCTCAAGGGGTATACAGTTCTGTGGGTTGGGTCTGTCACTGTCCTCTGAAAACACTGCTGTTGCCCATGCCCAGATGCTCGTTATCGCCTCTGCTGCCCAGCTTCCCTGTTCCCCTTCTTTTACAAGTGGCCTTTCCCTCCTGGTCCCACATCTGGCTGGTGCTATCATTTCCTTCCCTCAGTCTGCCTCCCTTATATATCTCGTATGGACATAGTTGTTTACGTGTTGTCTTCCCCACTGGAATGTGAGGTCTTTGAGGCCCTGGGCTATTTTTACCTTTTTTTTTTTCATATATCCCCAGCAATTAACACAGTGTCTAGAGCACAGTATATATTTTTAAAATACTTGTTGATTTTACCTAATATTTCTAACTTCAAGGCCCAAGTCCTAACTCTCTTCTGCAAAGCCTCCTCCAGTTCTACCCATCCAGTCATTTCTCCTTTTGAACTCCTGTGGTGCTTATTGTCAAAAAATGTAAACTCAACAGATGTAGGTGACTTACCCAAGGTAATATGGCCAGCATAAGTGGAGTGAGGATTTGAACCCAAGTCTTTGCGACTCCAAGTCCAGCTCTCTTTCCACTATACCACATTGCTTCTTCTTTAATAGAAGATCGATCCTTTTGAGCAGTTAACCTAGAAAGACCTTTGGCCAGGCTTGACCCTGCTGGGGGCTTGTAGCTATTTTCTAGATACCAACATTGCTGCTTAGTGGGTACATGGTGTTAATGATAGTGATAGTTGACATTTTTGTAGCTTTTCGATTCTGGCAGAGTGCTTTTCATGCATGATTCGTTTGACCCTCACACCCACCCTGAGAAGTCGGTGGAGTTATTCCCATTATAGAGATGAGGCTTCTGAAGCCCAAAGAGGTCAAGGGGTTTGCCCAGGGATGCATAGCTAAGGAAGCATGGGAATTAGAACTTGAAGCCAACTCTTCCTGATTCCAGGTCAAGGGCTCTCACCTGCTGTGCCATAATGTGGTTTAACTTTTCTGCAAACTTTTATGTTAACTGTTTTCTAGGCCCTGGGATTGCACCCACTGTCAAAACTGGGGAGGAAGTTGGCTTTGTGGTTGATGCCAAGACCGCAGGGAAAGGGAAGGTGACCTGTACAGTTCTGACCCCTGATGGTGCTGAAGTAGAAGCGGAGGTCATTGAGAATGAGGATGGCACCTATGACATCTTCTATACGGCAGCAAAGCCTGGGACCTACGTCATCTACGTGCGCTTTGGGGGAGTGGATATTCCCAACAGCCCCTTTACCGTCATGGTAAGGCAGACCTTAGAACTGACCTCACGTGGAACCTGGAGGGTGTCCCTGATCTGCCCCTGGATTCTCAAGGCTAGAGCCACATGTAGGATGACATTTATGTCCCCATTGAACATCTCTCTGTTCTGTGCTGGTATCCAGAAGTGCAGTCCAGTTGGCCTGACCATATAGGTACTGAACATCCTGCTAGAGATTCTGTTGTGTTGTTGTTGGGGGGTAACGTCTCTTAGGTCTAAAGTACATAAACTCTTGTCCCCTCTTGATGTCTTTGCATTTTGATAGTTTCTTTCTGCACCAGAGAAAAGGTTTGATAGGTAATGGCCTTAGCTTATTTTAAGGGGGAGTTTCAAAAATCATGGCTCAAACAGTTGGATTTCTCAGGTAATTTTACCCAGAGAGGCTGGATTTGGTGCAGCTAAGTGGAGTCTGGGTGAGGTATAGCAACCTTTGTAGGAGCCAGTGGAGTTTTCTTGCCATTGATGCCCAGAGATTGTGTGAATCACTTAAATGCTCAGGAAGAGAAAAGAGTGATTCAGGGGGCTCGTGCTCCATCTTGCACATGGGCCTGAGCCAGTGCATGGGAGGTTCCCCTGCCTCCTTCTGCCCAAAAAAACATGTTTGGAGCTAAAGGATTGTAGGGTCTTGGACCTAGAGCTGCCAAAGACCTGAGAGTCCATGTAGTCCAATCTCCCTTCCCATTTTACAGATGAGAAAACTGAGGCCCAGAGTTAGTAAGCAGAAGAGGTGAGATTTGAACCCGAGAGAGTGGGTGGATTGAATTCTCTCATTCTCTTGGGGGATTGTTACAAGTAAAATTAGGGGAAACTTGAAGACCGGATGAGCGCAACTGTCACCGTGAAGTTCCTCATGTACTTAAAAAGGGAAGACCAGAACGTCCCTGTGCATCGCCGGCTTTACCTGTGTTGATGCACTCAGGCCATGCCGGTCCCAGGTCCCAAGGCGGGTGTGGTACTGGGATTTTTCTCTGCCTCCATCCTGCGTCACCAAATACCAACAGTGCTCTAGTGAGAAGGTGCCAGAGGGTGATCTCAGATCTCCTTCCACTGACTCCTCAAGTGTGATGGGGTGGGAAGGCCAGTGGCCTGGGAGTCTGTTGGAATCCTGGCCCTGCCAGTCACTAGTGGTGGCCTTGGGCAAGACGTCTCCACTCCCGTGCCTCAGTTTCTCCATCTGTAAAGTAGGAGAGTTGAGCAAGTGTCCTATCCAGAACTAAGGTTTCATGTCTCCCAGAGCCCACAGATGAGAATTTCCCGTATCTGTAGGAAAAGTCTCCAGTGATCACTATCACAGCTTGTTCAGACCTGATACAAGCTCAGTGCCCAGGACCACCTGCATCACAGCTTGTTCCAGAACTTGTCAGTCACTGGCTGTGAGAGGGCTGCTCACAGCTCAGACACTTACCGAGCCTTCCAGGACAGTGCAGGCGAAAGGGGTTGGCTACAGCATCAGAGCATCTGGCTTGGAGTCCTGCCACGTGAACGTGGGCAAGGATCTAGAGTTGGCAGGGACCGAAGGAACCACCATCCGGTCCGGTCTCCACAGTTTATAGATGGGGAAACTGATGCCCAGTGTAGGAAGTGGCAAAGTCAGAATTTGAACCCAGGACAGCTTAGTGATGCAGTAGATAGAGTGCTGGGCGTGGAGTCAGGAAAACCTGAGTTCAAATTTGATACTTACTGGCTGTGTGACCCTGAGCAAGTCACTTTACCCTGTTTGCCTTGGTTTCCTTCTTCTGTAAAATGAGCTGAAGAAGGAAATGGCTAACCACTCCAGTGTCTTTTCCAAGAAAATCCCAGAGCTCTACGTGTGTATACACACACATACACACACACACAATTAATTAAAGGAGTATGTTCTGCTATGGATTTCTTAAGTTAGTCTATACGAGTGATTAAAAACTGACAGTCACAACTACTGATCCAGGCATGGCCTCCAGAGATAGGGGTTGGGGGGAGGGGTCCCTTAGGTAGAGGCAAATAAGAAGGGGGTTGGACAGGTCTTAGGGGCTATTTCTAGTCCCACGCCAAGGGGTGAGGTTTACTCTTCACCAGGGAGGGTCTTAGGTTTTGTTTCTGTTGAGTAGAGGGAGTGCCCTGTGTTGTAATACCGGACTAATCTCCATTTGCCACTAACCAGGCTACAGATGATGACGTTGCCGTAATGAAGGAGGCGCCAGTAAATGCCCGTCCCCCCGGCCACAGCCCTTGGGTACTCCATACCCCCGTTCATGTCTCCCCCTCTCATGTAGCCCTTCATTTCAGACCACCTCCAGCCTGCTTCTGGGGATTGCTTGAACCCTCTGGTGCCTTTGTTCATCCGTGTGTCTCTCCTGTTGATCGGTAGCTTTTTAGAAGGGTTCGAATCATCCTGGGATCTGTCCTTGTTGCTTTCTAATGATGCCTAAATGTCATGACACACACCTCATGAATTACCATTGGTCACGTCTAATCATATTAATTGAGAGTCTGTGTCCACGCTGAAGAAACGGGGGTGGGGAGCCCAGAGCTTCCGTGTCCTGCGGGGTCTGACACTGCCCTTGCTGACTTGGTTTCTCTTTGGGATCAAGGTCTTTGCTTCTTCTCTCTCAGGGCCTTATTTGCTGCGGTAAAAGCACTTTCTTCTCTAGGCCACAAGTGACAAGACCTTTTTCAGGTCGATCCCTTTGGGGCCTTTTACACACACACACACACACACACACACACACACACACACACACACACACACACACACACACACACACACACACACACACAATCTTTCTCTTTCTCTCTTTTCTGTTGCCTTTGAGTTCCACTGGGAATTTTTCAAACAAAATGGGAGTGTGTAGTGCTAGCAGCTGGGCCCACTTGAGCCCCCAGAGCCCTGAAGCTCGGCCCCTGTACACTGTGTGTTTCTCGGTCGGCCGGCATTCTGCTCTGGAGAACACAGCTCCCATTGAGTTGGTTTGCAAAATTACCAGCTGTTCTGCCCCCGCTCTCACTGTCTTCCAGCTTGCTTCTGCGTCTTCCTTGCCTGAGCTCCTCTCCCATCCTGTTTGTAGGTGACGGAAGAAGCCTACGTCCCTGTCAGTGACATGAATGGTCTGGGATTTAAACCCTTTGACCTGGTCATTCCCTTCGCGGTGAGGAAAGGAGAAGTAACTGGTAAGCAATCGGATTCATCTCTTATCGTCCACGTCAGGCCTGGGCCTTCTCTTGGGTTCTTAGACAGTATCTTGGCTCCCCGGTGGGGCAGCCTCTCCTACCCCCCAGGCTAGGCTGCCTTCTGTACATTAGATGGGGCAGGAACCCAGCAGACACCTTCACATTCCCTTGGAAGATACAGAGGGCTGCAGCTTGGGATGTCCCAGGAGCCCTTCTTTCCCCTGTGGTAAATCCAAATTCCTGTAGGGTTGGTTTTATTGTAGAAGCCTGAGCTGGGCTGCAAGGGTGGCTTTCTTTTTTAAAAGGCTGGTGACATGGGGGTAGCTAGGTGGTGCAGTGAATAGAGCACTGGCCCTGGAGTCAAGAGGACTTGAGTTCAAATGTGACCTCAGACCCTTAACACTTATTAGCTGTGTGACCTTGGGCAAGTCATGTAACCTCAATTGCCCTGCCTTCCCCTCTCCAAAAAAAAAAAGACTAGTGACAAGCTAGGTGATGCACTGGGCCTAGTATCAGGAAGACTTGAATTCAGATCCAAAGCCTGAGGGATATTCTAGCTGGGTGACTCAGGGCACGTCACTTAATGTCTGTCTGCCCGAGTTTCTTCAGCTGTGAAATGGGGATAAGATTAGCCCCCACCTCCCAGAGTTATTGGGAGGATAAAATGAAATTACCCTTGTGAAGAGCACTTTACACATTTTAAGTCTGTAAATGTGAGTTATTATTGCTATCATTATTATTAAAAATAAGCATTTCTTTTAAGCCTTGCTTAAAGCCAGGCTCCCTTCAGGTCAGTTCTTACATAATGCCCCTGATGTAACACAGGCTTCCAGAATAAATCTTGTACTAGACACTTGCTATTCTCTGTGAGAGCCAAGGAGGGAGATTTGGCTGCCATCTTCCCGTTATATGGGACTTGGCAACCTGTTACGCTGTATGTTTAAGTGATGAGAGCTCGGCTCAGGACACCCCAAAATGCTGTTTTCAAAAGCCTCTTAAGCCAAAGCATCTGCCTTTTCCAGGAAAACAGCTGGAGTTCGTCCACATGAAGCCTCACTTGTCTGTCTTTGTTGTGTTCCGTAGGAGAGGTTCACATGCCCTCCGGAAAGACGGCCACCCCGGAGATAGTGGACAACAAGGATGGCACCGTCACTGTCCGCTACGCGCCCACTGAGGTTGGCCTGCATGAGATGCACATTAAGTACATGGGGAACCACATCCCTGGTGAGTTGGCTTTGGCTCCACTCTTTGGACAGCTATGTGGCAGCTCTGGCTTGGAACTGGTCAGGTGCTAATAATTGCTAACTCTTCAGGGCCCTGGGGGAGTTGAAATAGAGCAGATTTTTACAAAGAGAGCCAATGTCTTTTTAAAACCAAGCAGCGACTTCAGCCTCATTAGCCCTCACTAGGCCCATAGCTTGGGTTTTGGTAGAGAATACATGGAACCGGCTTCATTTGGCTGCCCCAACGTAGTGAGCAAGATGAAAAGAATGAATCAAAGGGAAGTCTGAGGAGCAAGGGACGTCCTGGGATGGCCTAGAGAAGCACCAAGGGGCTCTAGAGGAGGGAGATGGTGGGAAAGACTTTCTCTTAGGTTTCCTTCTAAAATACATGTTGTCAGTAGAGCACATCCAGGCCTCTGTGGTGCCTGCTTGCCGCCTGCTGGCTGCTCTTCTCAGCCTTGTCATCTTTTCTCATTTTTCTCAAATTGTGCCAGAGGCCCACTCCTTTGGGTTTTCTTTATGGAGACCCCCAAGCTTATTCATAAATTCATCTTCTTTCTTTATGCTTTGAGGAATAAGGCCCAATAGTCCGAGTCTAGAGAGAGGAGAAAACCCTCAGCCGATGGCCTTCTGATTTAGTGGGCTAGCCTTGGATTTTAGGAGACCTGGGTTCAAGCCCTGCCTCTGACACATGCTGACTGTGACCTTGGGAAAGTCCCCAATGCCAGAGATGAGTCGCCATTTTATATCTCTGGAGGGGCTTTCTACTCAATTAGTGAACAGTGATTAAGTGCCTGCTGTATGATACCCCCTTCCTCTGAGGAGCTTCATTCTATCAGCCCCTCAGGATTTCATATCCAGACCAAGAGGGAACTAAAACAAGCCAACAAAAAGCTAAGACTAAAAACTAGTGAATTGCCAGCTCATGCAAGCTACAGGTGCTTTTACCGGCCTTCCCTTGTTTTTCATGCTGTGAACTTAAAGAGAGCCCCCTCCAGTTCTATGTGAACTACCCAAATAGTGGCAGCGTGTCAGCATATGGGCCTGGCCTGGTGTATGGAGTCGCCAACAAGACTGCCACCTTCACCATCGTCACCGAGGATGCAGGAGAGGGTAAGTGCCGGGGGTGGGATGTAAGCGGGGCACGGAAGCCCCACCTGGAACACCAGATGGCTGTCGCACTGAGACAGCCTCACTCCTGAGCACTAGGGCAAGGTTAGAGCTTCCTGCGCACAGCAGTCTTCCGTCCTGATCTGTCACTTCCCTCTCTTTCCTGTAAGCGCTGGTTTTTGTCTTTCCTACATCTGTTCAGGTCTGTTCATAGAACAGAGTGCTGTGAAATAGATTTTGAGTCCAAACAGCCTGCAATTCTGATCCTTCTCCTCATGTCCTATACACATGCAGATGGATAGATAGATAGATATAGATATATAACATTAATACTTCCAAAAAAGTACTTCCTGATATATGCATATATATAAAAAGATGGTTAATACTTCCAGTAAAGACTGTGTGTGTGTGTGTGTATAGGGATATAGATATATTTAAAATTAATACTTCCAATGAAGTCCTTCCTGGCAAATATAATGTGATATGACATATTTATGTATATATTTATACATATTTATGTATATGTATACAATACATATGTGCATATAATACACACACATATAAATTTAGAAGTCTAATGAAGTCCTTCCTGGCATGTATATATGTATATTACATTTATTTATATGTATAGGTGCATATACATTTATAGAATTAATTCCTCTAATAAAGTGTGTGTATAAACTTTATGCATCCCATACAGTCCTCCCTGGTACCCCCTGCTGTGGGCGTGGCCCTGAATTTTGAAGGACTGTGCCATTGGTCTCAGCACCTTTCTCATTAGACTGTCTACTGAGGCAGGGAAGGACTGCCATGTGGGCTGATGAAGGGGATATTCTATCCCTCTAAATCTCAATACAACAGTGACCCTGTGCAGTGCTGTGACAGAGTACCTAGTAGGGTTTGTGTTGATTTTGCCCATTGTCTACACTGGAAGCCAGTGGGCCGTGTGTTTTCCCACCTCCCATGGGACCATCCCAGTGGCAGAGTTGCCTCTATTTCTCAGAATGGCAGCCAGTGTCTCATCTCCTCACACCAGCGATCAGCATTTGATCCCCCCTCACCAGAAGTGATATGTTCTGGCTTCCCCCTCCAGTGGCTATCCCCACTAAAAAGAGGGAGCCTCTTCTGTCTGACAGGTGGGCTGGACTTGGCCATTGAGGGGCCCTCCAAGGCCGAGATCAGCTGCATTGACAACAAGGATGGCACCTGCACCGTGACCTACCTGCCCACGCTCCCTGGGGACTACAGCATCCTTGTGAAATACAATGACAAACACATTCCCGGCAGCCCTTTCACAGCCAAGATCACAGGTAGGGGAGGCCCAGCTGGCACGAAGGCCCAGGGCATGGGCTCTGCCCACCCCTGGGAGGGGGATTGGGGTCTCCACAGTCTGGTGTGCTCGGAGTCAGATGTCGAGGCAGAAGGACCTCAGAGGACATTTTGTCCAGGCCACACCCAGGGTCTTGTCACTTAACCTCTGGGAGACTCGGACCATTTTCTAAGACTCGTAGAACTGCTCGTGTATAATAGAGATCTGGGGGAGAGGATGTGTTGGAGTCATACATTTCCTTGCTGCACTGATGGGGTTTACTTAGAGCTGAGGCTTGGTCACACAGAGCAGGACTTAAAATGTATTGTGTGTAGTGATTAATCTGAGCTGTGGTGTGGTGTGGTGTGGTGTGATGTGTGTGTGTGTGTGTGTGTGTGTGTGTGTGTGTGTGTGTGTATATGCATGCACATAACCTCGTATGTGTCCTAGATAACAACAGGAGATGTTCCCAAGTGAAGCTGGGCTCAGCTGCTGACTTCCTGCTGGACATCAGCGAAACTGACCTGAGCGCACTGACTGCCAGCATCAAGGCCCCATCAGGGAGAGATGAGCCCTGTCTCCTGAAGAGGCTCCCAAACAACCACATTGGTGAGTGAGCTGCCAGGTCCAGTCTCCCAGCTGCCGCTTTGTTTTTCTTGGGGTGGGGGGGTGGTCCCTTCAGGACCAGATGCTCTGGGCTGCCCCTAGAAGAGCCCCTTCCTTAGAGGTCTCCAAATAAAGCCTAGATCTCCACTTGTCACTTATGTTGTTGCGGGGCAGGGGGCAGGATTTCCTTTCTTGTACGTGGGTTGGATTAGGCAGCTGCAAAGATGCTCTGTTTCCTCAGGCTGGGGGGATGCCCTGTCATTGTGTGTCTCATGGTGGTTCTCATTCTAAAAATACTATTTGGTCCATTTGAAAACAGACTAATATGAGTTGAAGTATTTTAATTTTTTTGATCTTCCTCATTTTCTTTGAAATGGAAGGTGCTTTAGGACAGGGACTCTTAACCTAGAGAGTATGATTTCAGGGGTCCATGTCTTGGATGGAAAAAAGAAACTACACTTTAATTCACTGACTTCAAACTGAAATCTGGCATTTTCCTCATTTATTTAAAAACATGATTCTGAAAAGCACAGGCTTCACCAAGCTCCCCAAGGGGCTCAACCCCTATTCATGAAACCAGGGGTGGGACTCATGGCCTTGGGTTTCATAGTTCCTTTTCTTCCCCTGAAACTGTTGTTTCCATTTCTTCCAGGCATTTCTTTCATCCCCCGGGAAGTTGGGGAACACTTGGTTAGCATTAAGAAAAACGGCAGTCACGTGCCCAACAGCCCAGTGTCCATCATGGTGGTTCAGTCTGAGATTGGAGATGCCCGGAGGGCCAAAGTCTCAGGCAAGGGCTTGAGCGAAGGACGCACTTTTGAAATGTCAGACTTCATCGTTGACACAAGGGATGCAGGTCAGTGTGCCTGCTTCAATACTGGTAGGGAAAAGCCCAGAGGCTTCAGCCGAGCCTGGTTCACTCTCAGGCTAAGCAGCATTTTCTATCCCCCAAAGCCCCTTATCCTTTAAAAGGTCAGTTGTTTGGGCATCTGAGCTCCAGGCCCTTCACCAGCAGTGTGACAAATGCTCTTTTCCTCTTGGTGTCTTGCAGCCTCAGTCCAAAAGCTGCTGGCTCATTCTCATTGAGAGACAGCATGGCACAGTAGATAGGGTGCTGGAGTCAAAGAGATTTAAGTCTCTTAACATCTGTTTCTCCATTTTTCATTGATAAGAAGAAAAGGTTGGGCTTGGTGACCTCAGTGGTCCCTTTCTCTTCCAGACCTACAGTTGCATGATCCCATGATCCCCTAAGCCCACCACAGTCATGCTGAGATGCTCTCTGCTGTCCTGATCACTGCAGAATCTTTCTCCATGCCCTTCCCCATCTCTTTGACTTAGGGTTGGACCCAAGTCCGTCAGTGTCCTGGAGTACTCATTCTGGGGCTTTCTGAATTCCAGGATGGTGGGAGGAGCTTTGGGTTCTGGCAACAAGTGGGAAGCATCAGCCACAGGGGCCTGGTCCGCATTAACAGACTTGGCCACGCTCTGGGCACACATGTTGACATCTGCGGTTCAGCCTCTGTTTTCTCTCATTTGGCCATTTGGGACTTAAGAGCCTACCGTGTCTATAGTTAGAAAAAGGAGGCTGTGTGTCCTTCAGGTTATGGCGGCATCTCCTTGGCAGTGGAAGGACCAAGCAAGGTCGACATCCAGACAGAAGACCTTGAAGACGGAACCTGTAAGGTCTCCTACTTCCCCACAGTGCCGGGGGTTTATATTGTGTCCACCAAGTTTGCAGATGAACATGTCCCAGGTATATAAGGTGGCTTGGTGAGGATGGGCAGGCGCCTGGCTTGGATTTTGCTTATATGTTAAGCGCTCAGGGTGTTCCCTGTCCCATACACAGCTTCACAAAGACCTTTTCCCCTGTTCTTTCCAGGGAGTCCCTTCACTGTGAAGATCAGTGGTGAAGGCAGGGTCAAAGAAAGTATCACACGCGCAAGCCGGGCACCATCGGTGGCCACTGTGGGTAGCATCTGTGATCTCAACCTGAAAATCCCAGGTAAACAGGGACAGCATGTGTCAGGGTCTTCCTCAAAGTCCTTGACACTCTGAAGGATCAGCAGCAGGCCACGGGAGAAGGACAGGAGTCCCTCAAGGGGAGGCTCCTCGGCAGCTCATTAGCTGAGTCTGTTCCCTGCCAAGTCAGCTGAGAAGTGTCTGTAGGTCCCAGAGCACCAGGGGACTGGCTGAGAAAGGTGGCCCTGGGCCTTTGGGAGAGGGATGACCACATGTGGCAGCAGGCCTCAAATATTAATCATGAAGTGGAAGATTGATAAGGTTGGATAAAGGCTCCTTTTGTCTCCAGGAAGCCTCATTCTGGAGTTGCAGAAGGCAACCAGGATAATTGGTTTACTTGGTGTGGAGTTTATTTCTACATTTAAAAACATCATTCTGAGAAGGGGTCCATAGGCCTCACTAGACTGCCTGAGGGGTGCAGGACACAAAAAAGGCCAAGAAGCCCTGATCTAAACTATGATGTCATATTACACCCTCCTTGGCATATTACAGACTGTTGATCTGTATATGCAAAGCCTGGGGTGTATGGGGCTCCCTCTTAGAGTGCATCTTAGAGCACATCTCTCTTGGAGAATCACTTCTGCTAGTTTGCCTGCCTGCCTGCCTGCCTTCCTTTCTCTCTTTTCCTCCCTTCCTTCCTTCCTTCCTTTCTTCCTTCCTTCCTTTATCTCTACCTTCCTTCTTTCTTCCTTCCTTCCTTCCTTCCTTTCTTTCTTTCTTTCTTTCTTTCTTTCTTTCTCTCTCTCTCTCTTTCTCTTTTTCTTTCTCCTTCCTCCCACCTTCCTCTCTCTTTCTTTTTCTTTTTTTCAGTCACGTTTTTCTTTGTCTTTGCCTTACTTACCATTCCCTATCTTCCAATCCCTGGACACTGCTAGGGTTGGCCAGGTTTTCCTCCTTTGTCTTTAGGATTCCCAACAATTGAACCTCTGGCTGACAGTGATGCTGAGGGGAGGGTGCTGTGTGACCCTGGTCTAGGTGATTGGGCCCCTCCAAGTGTCTATCACTGAGTGGGCAGTGACTGCCTTCACTGTCTTAGCCAGTGGTGTTCCATATGGAGCAAGCCCTTTGTTTGGGGAATGCTCTCCTCTTCCAGGGTTGGTGGTTTGAACCTGTATTTTCGTTGGGACCTTTGAGCCCTTTGGGTGCTGAGGGTTTCACTGTACCTTTGGAGACTGAGCTAGTTGAACAAATGAATGAATCAGTAGCACCTTTCTCTCCAAACATGGCTGTCTTGTTGCATGAGGAGAATGACATGACTTCTTGGTGGGGAGGAATCCAGAAGCTTGAGAGTAGGTTAGTTGTACCCGTGTCTGAAGACCCCACCCTGGTCCCAAGGCAGCTGACTGGGCCACCTCTCCCACTGCGTCTCTCTCACTCAGCCCAGACATTTGTATCCAAATTAGTGCCCATTGATGGCTTGCTACATTCCAGCAGTTTGGGCTCTTGCTTGCTTCTGCCGGACAGAGCTCTGTCCAGGAAGGTGGTAAAAATAATGCGCCTGCTGGGCCTGGGATGGTCCAGAAGGCTCCCTGCCCCACCACTAAAGACCTCTTAGAGAAAATAAGGCTGAACAGTCCTATTTCCAAGATGGAAGCAAGGAAGTGTGGGAAAGAGAGCCTCGTCAATGCATCAGGAAGCAATTACTCTGTGCTAGACCTGGAGAATCGAGACAGAAGTGACATAGTCCCTGCCCTCGAGGAGCTTATGTTCTAAGGACTAGACACGTTTCAGGCTGTGCATCAGCTGGCCCATCATGCCTTGTACTATGTGTGCATGCTCCCTTCCCCCACTCTAATGCCATTTATCACATACACTCTTCTTTTCTTCCCCCCAAAGAAATAGACAGTGCAGACATGTCGGCCCACGTCACCAGCCCCTCTGGCCGCATGACCGAGGCAGAGATCATACCCATGGGGAAGAGTTCCCATTGTGTCCGGTTTGTGCCCCAAGAGATGGGGGTCCACACGGTGAGCGTCAAATACCGAGGGCAGCACGTGACAGGAAGCCCTTTCCAGTTCACAGTCGGACCTCTTGGTGAAGGGGGTGCCCAGAAAGTCCGAGCCGGGGGCCCAGGCCTTGAGAGAGGAGAAGCAGGAGTACCAGGTGAGAAGCGTCGGGAGAGATGAGAAATAGAGGGCCGCCATGGCCTGTGCCACGTGGAGGACCTTCACAGGGACCAGTGAGGGAATGTGGACTGAGCACAGGGAAGGTCCTCAGGGGCTGTGCAGCCCTTCCTTGACCAAGCAGAAGACTGAGGCTGAAGAGGTTCAGTGACTTTACCAAGGTTACAGGTCATAGTAGATAGCATTAAAGTCTTCTAAAGGTGGAAACATCTGCTAAGGAAATCACCTTTGATTATTTTGGTAGCATAATGGGAAACCCTGGGGAGGACTCATGAACGCAGTGGTAAAAGCCCCAAAGAGCAGATGCTCACACAAGAGTGTGGTTCTGATTTGGTTTGTTAGTCAATAAGCCCTTATTAAAGGCCTCGGTACCAGGCATTGTGCTGAATGCTGGGGATACACAGAAAGCCCAGGGACAGCCCTGCCCCCAAGGAGCTCCCAGTCTAATGGGGAGACAGCGTGCAGACAGCCACTCACAAACAGCATGGACAGGCTCATCGCCAATTTGGAGATAATTGCAGAGGAAAGGCATTAAGGCATTAATCAGAATAGTCTTGTTGTAGAAGGTGGCATTTGAGCTAGAATTGAAAGGAATCCAGGAGGGAAAAATGAGGAAGGCAAGCATTCTAGGCATGGGGAAGGGTAGGCTATAAAAGACTGTGAGCGCCAACAGAAGATTTTATATTTCATCCTCGAGGTGACAAGAGAGCAACTGGTGTTTATTTATTGGAGTGGGGGTTGAGACTGACATCATCAGATCTCTGCCTTTGGAAGATTCATTTGACATCTGAATCAGAGGATGGACTGAAGAGGGGGGAGACTTGTGGGAGAGAGATCAACCAGAAGGCTGTTGAAAAATAGTCCAGGTGTGGAGTAATGAGGGCCTACACATAGGTGGGGCACAGATGTATAAGATATATACAAGAGATGTGACGAGGGTAAATTCTGCAGAACTTGGCCACCATTTTGGATATAGGGGATGACACCTGGGTTGTCTGCCTGGGAGACTGATAGGGGTGATGGTGATGTCCTTGGTGGTAACAGGGAAAATTGGAAGTGGAGAGACTGGGGGAAACATAATGAGTTCAGTTTTGGACATGTTGAGTTTACGATGTCTGTGGGACAATCCAGTTTGAGATGTTTGGAAAGAAATTGTTGGAAATGTGAGTCTGGAGGCCAGGAGAGAGAGCCTGAAGGTGAGATGGAGAAGTAAATCTTAGTACAGACCAAGCAGGACCAAGTAAAGCCAAAAGTAGATCTCAGTAGCGCAGAGGTAATCATTAAGAACCTGTGAGTTGATGAAATCTCAGAGTAAAAGCATAAAACAGGAATAGAGAAGAGAGGCCGGCACAGAGCCCTGGGAGGCACTTGGGTTCCTGCTACTTCTAAATCTACAGCTGGTCAATTGTTTTCAGAAGCCAGAAAAAAAATGTATATTGCCAAACATGCAGTTATGACAAATGTCCCTGTTCTTCCCATGTCTTCCCCTGGTGGCAGAGGAGGGGGGTTAGAATGGAAAGGGATCTATGAGGTTATAAGGAAATTAACTCTGAATTGCAGGTTTATCATGACCCAATAAGAAGGGTCAGAGGGAGTGTGCTTAAAACTTCATTTAATAGTATTTTACTTTTTCCAATTACATGAAAAGACAATTCTCAACATTTATTTTTTTTTTTTAAATTTTGAGTTTCAAATTTTTTCTTCCTCTCCCTGCTCCCCAAGAAGATGGCAAGCAATCTGATATAGGTTATACATGTGCAATCGTATAAAACATATTTCCACATTAGTCATGTTGTAAAAGCAGAAACAGAATAAAAATAAATTCACTTTTTTCAGGAGGCAGTCTGGGTTAAGTGACTTGCCCAGGGTCACAGAGCTAGTAAATATATGAGGTCAGATTTGAACTCAGGTTTTCCTGACTCCGAGGCTGGTCCTCTATTTGCTTCGCCATCTGGCTGCCCCTTCCAGGCTTGTTACGATTTACTCCCCAACACATTCTCTTCAATCCGGTGAACCTCGCCTCCTGTCCACCAGCAAGATACGCCATCCCTTGTCTCTGGGAGCTTTCTCTAGGGGTCCCCCGTGGCTGCAAGGCTCTCAGTCATCTGCTCTGACCACTGACCTCCCTGGCCTCCCTTAAGTCTTAGCTAAAATCCCACCTTTTACAGGAGGCTTTCCCCAGCCCCTGTCAATTTGAGTGGCTTTCCTCTGTCAATTATTTCCAGTTTATCCTTTGTGTATTTGTTTGGATGTTGTCTCCCTCGTTAGATTGTGGGCTCCTGGAGGGCAGGGACTATCTTTGGCCTCTTTGCATCCTTTGCCTGGCCCTCAGTAGGTCCTCATTAAATGTTCATTGAGTAGAGTTGGCCAGTTGTAGAGCAGGGAACATCTGGGTTTAAGGCACACCTGTGGAACTCTGGGCAAGTCACCTGAGCTCTGCGTTTACCAGGCAAGCCTGTAAGACTGTCAGTAACAGCGCTGCCCATCTGTGTGAGTGGAGGACTTTTCCATTGCAGGAGTCCCCTAACATCAGTGGAGTAATATGTGCAGGGAAAAAGGAGGCTGGGGTAGGATAGCCATGCCTGTACAAAGACCACTCCGGCTTCTTTTGAGCCATAACCGTGTCTGTGTCTGTGTGTCTACTCTTTCCAGCTGAATTTAGCATTTGGACCCGAGAAGCTGGGGCCGGGGGCCTCTCGATCGCTGTTGAAGGACCGAGTAAAGCCGAAATCACTTTTGATGACCATAAAAATGGGTCTTGCGGTGTGTCTTATATTGCTCAGGAGCCTGGTACGTGCTGAGGCGAGTGGGAGGCCGGGGGCGGGAGGTGGGAGGTGGGAACTGCGCTGGGACAAGGCGCTCCTCAGGGCTCTGAACTGACCCGGCTTTCTTATCTCTTAGGTAACTATGAAGTCTCCATCAAGTTCAATGATGAGCACATTCCAGAAAGCCCCTACTTGGTTCCAGTCATCGCCCCTTCCGACGATGCCCGCAGACTCACTGTTATGAGCCTTCAGGTGAGACATGAGGAAACATCTGGATGCTTGACCACAGAACGACTAATCAGAACCTTGTTCTTCAGACCCTCTCCCATCTGTCTTTCCTAGACAAAGGGACCTGTCCATTGAGTCAGGAGTTCCCAGTCATCAGTGGCTACCTCCCCCCTGTCCCCTTTTATTTTTCAACCATAGAATAGGCCTAGTGATGGGTATGTCCCCTAAACCTCCTCTGGCCTTTGGGACCAGCAAGCACTGGGCTAGGTAAATCAAGGCCAGACTAAGTTATTTCTGCCTAGGAGCACAGGATCATCGCTTTCAAGCTGGACAGTCTCAGAAGTGATTCGCTCCAACCCTCTGATTTTACAGTTGGGGCGCCTGAGGCCCACAGAGCTTAAAGTGAATTTCCATGGGCCACACAGCTAGTCTGTCTCAGAGGTGGCACTCGCATCTGTCTCCACTGGTCCTTTCTTCCTCTAATGCTTATGTGGTTTTCAAAGACCTCACCTCACAGTAGCCCTCTGTGGAAGGTGGGGGTTAAAGTTTTATTTATCCAAATTATATTCATCAGGAAACTGAGGCCCACAGAGTTTGTGGCTTGCCTGTGGACACATGGGTCTAAGTACAGACTTGAACTCAGATCTTTTAGGTAGTCAGCTAAAGAAAGCATTTGCCGAGTTCTTGCTGTGGGCCAGGCCTGGGCTGAGCTCTGAAATTACCAATGCTGGGAAACAAGATGGCACTTAGAGCCATACTTCTGGCCTCCAGCTACAAGGGCTCCTTCCACTGTGCCGTTCTTGGTCTAGTTGCATTTCCCAGACGGGAGCAAGTCTTCCTCTGGGAACATGACAATCCCTAACTCTTAAAACCTTGGGTGCTGGGAGTGTAGGCTGGTCCTTGATCCATTTGGAGGAAAGGCACTCAGGAACCACACAGAGTTGTGCTGAAGTGCCTGGGATCCAAGTTCCTCCCTTGGAGAGAGTGAGAAATCTGAGGCGTCTGACCACTATTTGGACAGCTGGCTCTAACTGGCCTTAGTGCTGCTTCTTGGAAATTAATCTGGGTCCCCTTTGCTAAGGAGAAAGAGAATCCAGGTATCCCTTACTTGTCCCCAGGACATTGAACCAAAAGCCAGTCACCCAAGTCTCGGCTGATGGACATTGCACTTATCTCAGGACATTCCTAGGGTCCATGTGAACCACAGAAGAAAGAACGCAGAACTTGAGCCCCTGGGAGAGCCCCTCTCGTTAACAAGGCCATTCTAATAGATTCATTTCTGAACCTTCCAAACCTCTTGTCAGCAGAGTCATGATCGCTTGATTAAGATAATTAGGAAAAGTGAAATTGTTTTTTTCTGGGGCAGCTGGGTGACACAGTGAATAGAGCACCGGCCCTGGAGTCAGGAGGACCTGGGTTCAAATCCAGCCTCAGACACTTAATACTTATTAGCCCTGTGACCCTGGGCAAGTCACTTAACCCCAATTGCCCTGCCTTCCCCCAAGCAAAAAAAAAAAAAGAAATTGTGTTTTCTTGCCCTTGTAAGTCCTTCATGTGAAGAGCTGTTTCATCCTTGGCTTTGATTCCAGGTTTGAATTTAATCACTAACCAGTGATGAGGTTCAGTTGTGCCTGGCTGATGAGATTGTAGTTCCCCAAGATCTGTTTGCTTCACAGTGAGAACAGAGACCAGCTCTCAGCCCTGCCCCAAGTCAGGAAGGCCCCCCCCCCCCCCCTCCATTTCTCCCCCCTTCCCCTCCCAGTCCCCTGGAAGAAGAACAAGGTTTCTGATAAGTTATCGTGGTTTTGATGTTTTTCTTGTGTTTCATTTAAAGACTTCTTGACAGGAATTTCTGTCTTTGCCAACCAAACAAAGCCTATGGAGGGAGATAAGGCACTAATCTGCTGAGGGCACAGGAGATTGTCCCCAATGTGTCTCAAGCCTTCTGGGCCATTTATCTCCCTCTTCAGGTTTTAGGGGCCAACAGACAGGTTTGTGGAATGTAAGGCCACGCCCCTCCTGGACACCCTTGGCTAGAAGTATGTATGGATTTGGGAGAGCTTCTCATAGTGGGTTGGCCATCAATATTAATGCTCCTAAGCCGATTGGCCAATTGTAGTGCTGTGTAAGGGGATGCGGGAAGACGGAGGTGCGTCTTAGTACTGGCCCACGTTCTCCTGAGGCCATCTGCTGAATGGGACATGCATTTTTTATGATAACTATGTGTGGCAGCATCTGGTGTGAGTGAGGAAAGGTGGTCAGAGAGCCCAGCACTCCTTTTGAGACTTTTTCCCTCAAATTAAGTTTTGCTAGTAACAATCTCTTGAGCTCATTGGTGTCCACCAAGACAGAGCACAGCCCACCAGCCTTCTCATCTTGCGCGATTTCTGTTCAATGTCTTCCCTTTGGGATCTAACCAATATACGAGAAACCTTCCTCTGGTTCCCTAGGAAAAACCTACTTGGGATTTGTTATCTATCATGGTGTTTAGATAACTCCGAGTCCCAATGGATCACAAACCTTAGCACATTCTCCAAATCTGGAGAAGCTGCACATAGGGTCCCGGCATGAGACTGTGCCTGTCCATAGAGGGCCAGCCTAGGAACATGTCCAGAGGATACTGATAACCTGCAGGGTGGCCACTAGGCCACGTGGCCATTTATAGACAAGAGCCAGCGTTTAGGAAGGAAAAGGGACTTGATGACCAGAGGTTTACTTAAACTCCAGTGGTGGTTTTGGGAATAGTGTGACTTAATAGTGAGCATTCTTATTGTCTGGACAGTGGGCACAGGGAAGCCTGAATGTCCAAGATACGTGCTGTGTGTGGTGTGGCCTCACACTAGCAATAGCTTGGTAATGTGTGACTGTGTGTTCTTAAACAGTTTACCAGCAAACATAAAAAGAAAAATCGGAGGTTTTCAAGGGAGGCAGTGATGGACAAGAGAAGGTATCTGGCCCTCGAGTCAGGATCTGGGTTCAGATTCTGCCTCTCTGTCCTTGAGGAGATAGATCATGTAGCCCTTGTGGGCCTCATTTTCTCTAACTGTAAAATGATGGGGCTCGAGTCTCCGGCCCCTGAGGCTCTTCCATTTCCAGAGCTGTGATATTATGGTCCAGATAAGGAAAATGTCCCCAGAACTAAGGTGGAGAATATGTGACTACCCAGGTCAGAGAAGGATTGGTGTTGCTTCACTTGAGGTCACCTGTCACTGAGAGCCACACTTGACAATGCTCCTGAAAGGTTTCTTTAGTCTCGAAAGTGAGATTTAAAAGGAATCTACCTACTTAGCCAGTGTTTTGGTCAGATCCCTAGGATGGCCCTCCATGGGCTATTGGGCCTTTCTTGTGACTGTTTTCTTACCCCCTTGGGGAATGTGCCAAAAAAATGTTGGGGCCTGTTCCCTTCCTACCTTGTTAGCACCTAGCAAATTCAGGGCTCTGGGCAGTGTGCCTTGTAGACTTGACTTGAGTCTCCTTGCAGGGAGATAAGTCAGGGAGCCATCTCCTTCGAGGGGTGTATAAAGGGATATAGGACCACGTTTGTAGTCACTTCCAAAGTCACCGTCACCTCATGCTTCAACTTTGAGCCCTCATCTGAGTTCTCTCCTATCGTCAACAGCTGTTGTATAAAAAAGACAGCCTATTGGTGTGTGAACCGGCTGTGCTCAGCTTCCATTTGGAGTGCTCCAAATGATTTCAAGAAAAACCCCAGAAAGTAATAACTCATCTGATGTCTTAAATACTCAGGAATCTGGATTAAAAGTTAACCAACCAGCGTCCTTCGCTATAAGGTTGAATGGGGCCAAAGGCAAGATTGATGCAAAAGTCCACAGCCCGTCTGGTGCCGTTGAAGAATGCCACGTTTCTGAACTGGAGCCAGGTAAAAAAAAAAGGGGTTCTGAGACTTGCATGCCTCCCACGAGAACACACTCTGTCAGCTCCATAGACAGGGATGGGGGAACGGGGGAGGGCGCCAAAAGCAGTGTATGCTGGAAGAGGCACATCGTAGGGTGGAAGACAGCTCCACAAAGATCTGTTTGTTCTCCAGGTGGGAGGGTGGTAACTCGCTCATCCTGCTCCTGTCTCCATTTAACATAGCCTTGCAGGTAGGTTTCATTGTTGGCCTTGTAAAGATGCTTGACAACTTTACTTGATTCACACAGGGGAAGGGTAGACAGGCTTACACTCTTAGAGGGCATTTTGAGTTTTGTTTTATCTGCAAAAGATGCAGAATGGTGTAATGGTTAGTGTATCTCAAAGCCAGGAAGAAATAGGGTTAGCTCCCACCTCTGACATCTCAGTGCCTTAGGTAGCTTTCTGGAAACTGGAAATTGCTTAGAGATACTTCTGTGCATTGATTGAGGGATTTGCCTCCTCTGGGAGTTAATTTTAACTCAAAAAATCCAAAGTCCAGTCCCTACACCTGTGCTTTGTCTGTGAAGCAGAATAAATGGGAGTTTTATGCCACTCTGTGGAGTCGTAGAACGTTCCTCACAAACAAGCTGGTGTGTGGCCAATTCGGGAGATTATCCTGGGATAAGGGTCCCTTTCCTTTTGCCTCAGCCAATTGGAATTGTTAGGTGATGCCTAAAAATTGAGCAGACCCACTCCTCTGTGCCCTCCCATGCTGTACTCCTCTCTCCTCTTGCTGTATCAGAAGATACTGCAACGACCAACGCTGATGTTTCCTCTAGGCCTCAAGAGGGCCTCCGAGAGGCCGTGACAGGGTCAAGGCCCAAGCTCTGGCTGGTTCTCCTGTGCTGGAGAGATGCCAGCTTGGCATGAGATGGGATGGCCAGTCTGAGGACCAGTGCAGTGAAGTGTGGACCACCTCACTACCTGCTAAGCCTGTCCTATCAGGGTTATTTATTTTTTTTAGCCCCAGCAGCTCTTGCAAATGTCCAGTAATAGAGGGTCTATAGTCTGCATATAAATAGGCAGAAACTGATGAGACTGTAGACTTTTCGAAGTAATATTTTAAATCCAGCTTCAGAGGGCTCCTTCAGTCAAATGTCCCAAATGTCCAAACCTTGGGAGGGATGCTGATAGTGAACCTAAGAAAACCTTTTCCATTTAGAGTTAGAGCACCTGAGTTCGGATGCTGTTAACTAGGTGACCTTGGTCAAGTCACATCTTAGGCCCTCCTTGCTTCTTGTTGTCCACTTTTATAAAATGAAGGGGTCAACCTGGATGATTTCTTAGTCTGGGATGCTCCATCTCTACGCTCAGGAACAGGGAGAGGGACAGGACCTGTGGTTTTACTGGTTTAAGGCACTCCCAGAGGAAGAAATTCCCTCAGCCAGTGCAGGTTGGCACCCATTCTGCAAAATGTCTAGCCCACCAACAGATTAAGTAATTTGGCCAGGACCATGTAGCCATCGTGTGTCTGACGTGAGACTTGAATCTTGGTCTTCCTGACTCCAGAGCCACTAGGCCACACTCTCCTGATCCTTATTTCACAGACCACAAAATCGGAGCCCAGAGAAGTTAAGGGATTTGCCGAAGTCTCCGAGTTTGTGGGAGTGGTAAAAGTAAAGCCTGGCCCTCTGATGGCCCTGCACTACAGGAAGGCACATTCTTAATAAGCCAGGAGAAGGCCGCCAAGTATTTTCATCTTCTTTCAGTACCCCCCCTAACTCCCCAGTTGATGATAGTGCCTCCATGCCTTTCAAGGCCCCTCCAGGGGAAAGCGCTTGGAGTCTGGCCAGGCCTGCGTTATATGTTTTGTCTTTATGTCCCAGTCTTTGGTGCAAAGAGTTCCCAAATTGATATTTGGAAGCTCTCCCTGAAACACCAGTCACTAGAATCAGATAAGTGTCCGTGGGATAAACATGTGGAAAAACTGAACCACGATTGTCTTTCCTTTGGCCTTGAGGAAGCCGTCTGTGCCGATGAAAGACCTAACCTCCTCACCACTTTTCTTCTTCTTTTTCACTTATAGATAAGTATGCAGTTCGTTTCATTCCCCACGAGAATGGCATTCACACGATTGACGTAAAGTTCAACGGGAGCCATGTTGTTGGAAGTCCTTTTAAAGTTCGTGTTGGGGATCCAGGACAAGCAGGAAACCCTGCTCTCGTCTCTGCCTATGGAGCTGGTCTGGAAGGGGGCACCACAGGTAACTGACTGAGATACCAGGAACACTGACAGGGGATGGCTGTGGCTGCGCAGGGTACTCCTTTACTACTCACTTGCTTTCCAGATCATTCTTGGTTGCTCTGCCTAGAAGTGGAAGAGATGTTGTAACTTAAAGGACAGTGGAAATGCTTTTAAAAAAAAAAAAAAAGCTTTTATTACACTGAACTTTGAACATCTGTATGAACAATGAGACTCATTTAGTGATGATTTACAATGAAATGAATTTGAACTCCTAAAGCAGTGGTTCTCAACCTTCCTAATGCCATGACCCTTTAATTCTCGTATGTGGGCGTATCTACATGTGGGCAGACTGCCTGGAGATGGATAGAGGAGCGGTGTTTCAGTTCCTAAGACCATTGGAAAAATGTGTTTTCCAGTGATCTTAGGCAACTCGTGTGAAAGGGTCGTTTGACTCCCAAAGGGGTCCTGACCCGCAGGTTGAGAACTGCTGTCCTAAAGCATCAGGGCTCTAGTCCCGTGCCCCCCTCCTCCTAATTCTTGATAATGCTGATTTCGGGAGGTGCACTGACCTGTACCTTGCCCATCTTTAAATACTTGACACTGCCGATCTCATAGGGTTGGTTTGAGTTCAGTGAGTCAATCAGCCAGCATTGAGATCAACATGTACTTATTGATTGATTCTGTTAGGCTGTAGGCTTTGTGCCACTGTGCTGTGATAGAGAGATGTTGATTCAGGTACATTCACCATGCCACCTCGCTGTCTATGTATATGAAAAATATATATCAATGTATTACCTATCACTTATATACCAATATGTTATGTATCAATTATTACATATTTACATCATCAGTCATTGTTAATATATTATGTATATTGCTGTTCTGTATGACAGCAACCTTCTTGTACTTGTAATTCGGACTGGTATGTCTCAGGCTAATCTTTCTAAGCTCCCTGACAGCATGGCTTGTATTGTAGTATGTAGTGTCATTATTTCTTTGATATATAATATGGGTATTTAAATATCAGTAGCTAAAACCCACATAAATAACAGCTCTGAGAAGAGTGTAAAGACTTCACCATTGGAGAACCATGGTTCTATGAAGAGTTTCTGGGTTTAATGGATTTCCTAAGAAGCTTATCCTATCCCTTCTGGCCTTTGGTCCTTTGACCGTAAAGATAAGAGAATCACAGATTGAGCACTGGAATGGAGCTTAGAGGCCACCAGATCCAACCGTCTCATCTTATAGATGAAGAAACAGAAGTAAACAGATGTGAAGTGACTTGCCCACTGGTAAGTGGCTGAGGCAAGATTTGAACCTGGGTCTTTCCAGCCCCCGGCTCTGTCCGGCTAAGGCTCTGTCCATTGCACCAGCTAGCTGCCTGCTTAAGGAAGGGGAAGCAGAAAAGAGGCCTTTTGATGTCTGGCTGTGTGAGCCTGGACAAAGGTCATATCTCTGGGTCTCAGTTCCCTCAGGTGTGACATGAAAATACTGCTTTACTGTCTACCTCAGACGGGTGTGAAAAATGAGCTTTGCAAACTTTGAGTGGTTCCATGAATGTGAGCTCCTGTTGCTTTTAGAAGTGGGGCTGGGTATCAGTGACAGTCTGCTCATTCTGTGGCTCCTCGGGAATCTGCATTCATCAGCCGTTCGGGGCTTATGTTCTGGAGGATGGGGAAGGCTTGGGACCCTAGAGGCCACTCCTGTGAGGCCTTGTGGAAGGTGGCTCAGTCCCACATCTGACTCCCCTCCAGAGGCTGGCTCAGGGCCTCTCCTGGACAGCTCACCTTCGTGTTTCCACCCAACTACTTGAAAGGGGAAATATTCCAAGACCTCTGCTGATGACAAGTGGGCTGCATGTTGTGTTGGAATTTCAGATGCTAGGTAACCAAGGAGTGCTTCCTGGTCAGCTGGCTGCTCCCAGGAAGTCTGGCCAACTATGGAGAATGTGACTGCGCCTTCTCTCTGAGATCAGCCTGCCTGCTACCAGACCCTCTCAGGAGTACAGTTGTGAGCAGACCTCACTCCAGCATTAACGGAGCAGTCTTCAGCCCAGCCTGACTCCCACCTTTAGTCCTAACCAGCTTGGAGGGCTTCTTGCCAGAACAAGGCCCTATTGATTGTTCCTGGAAGGTGATCCGTCATGTGGGAGATGGCCAGCAGAAGCCAGGCCCCGGGCATACTCGTCCCTCCCCTCTGCTCCCCTCTTCCTGCCTTCCTTCTCTCTGAGCACGCAGCAGGACTTGGGCCTGGGCCCAGAACAACCCAGACAGAATCTCCATGGACTGAAGGCTACTACCTTGCTCCCTGGGCCTCAGCCTGGGATGGCAGCAATGGCTCCATGCCCAGGGATCCAGCCGCCCACTTCACCCGCTTCTGCCCCACCTTGTGCACTCATCTCTCTCCTGCTTCCTGTTGGGGGTCTTGCATGCTCTCGCCTGGGGCTCAGGTTTCAGGCTGAGCTGTGAAGGATGCAGGGAAGGAAGGAGCCGAGCCTGCGGGGGTGTTGGGGAGTAAGTCCAAAGGGAGCTTTGTGAGACCTTGGATAAATATCCCGCTTGTCAAGGGGCTCGTGCCTTATTTAACCAGCAGTGCCCTCCCCCCACCCCCTCCCCTATTCCCCAGGCCTTTTCCAGATGTTGGTTCTGATATGGCTCAGCTGGGCTGTGCACAGAATGAGAAAGGTCTCTGTCCTGTAGCTCCAAGGACTCCGCATCCTGGGCTCTTCCTGCTGGACGTTGGGGCTTGCTTGGCCCTGTTGGGCACTCAGGCTCCAAGTGGGGGCTGTTTGGGGAGACGGCAGGTCCTGATGGTGATAAGAGACCCCCATTCCTTTGTCTCGACCTGCTGCCCCTCTCTCCTGCCTGAAGCTTCTTTCCTCTTGTTCAGTCTCTTGCTTGACCATCAGCACAGACTCTCACTGGAAAAGCTGGCTCCTTGGTTTTTCTGAGCTGGTTGCCCAGGTGGGGCTCAGTAGACTCTGGCAGTGGCATGCTACAAATGAAAAGTCAGTTGGCATCCCATCTCGTCCCCAAATGGGTGGAGATGCTACAGTCTGGGAGGTTTCTCCTTCTAGCCAGGGAGGACATGACTGGGGATCTGAGGGACCATCAGTGGGTTCTAGGTTTTCAAGTCAGAAGACCTGGGTTCACGTCCTGGCTCTGGGACCCTGGACTGGTTGGTTGATTTTACTGAGCCTCAGTGTCCTTATCTGAAAAGTGGGGCCAATAAGACTGGTGTTGCCTACTTCACAGTGAGGAGAAGAGGGTTGTGGGTGGCTTCCAGCACTCCAAAGCTGTCACCTTTGTCTGTGTGGGGAATCCTGGTGAAGAGACTTCTTCCAAGGATGGTTTGGCACAGTGGCTCTGAGTTCCTTCCAGCCTTGGACCTAGGAGCCTGTAGTCTCTCCTGCATGACCTCTGACAAGTCACTTACTTTTCTTGGTCTCCTTTTCTCATTCAGAAAATGAAGGGGGCTGGCCCAGTCACTTGCAGCCCTCCAGCTAGCTTCCTTGGCCCTGTCATGCCCCCTAGGGAAGAGGACTTTCGTGGAAATGTGCCAGCTCCAGCCTTCATCATAGTCATAACAAAAGACTCTAGAATTCTAGATCTAGGTGAAGCATTGTCCTTTCCACTGACTCTTTGAATCTCTTTCCTCTGTGAGGGAGGAAGACAGAGATGATCCCATTTTAGAGCTGGGGAGACTGAGGTTCAGAGCCCATAATGATGCACCCCAGGCTCCAGAACCAGTCAGTGGCGAGGCCACCCAGAGTCGAGGGCTTCTCGGTCACCATCAAGTCCAGCTTGAATCTGCCTGGGAATCCCCTGCCTGAATTGCTTGGGCTCCTGAGACATCTCATCTCATTGTGCCTAATTGCTCTCTTTGTGACACCCACTCATTGCTCCCGTGGTCGGCCCTTGGGGGCCCTTCTTCCTGGGATAGTCCTGCAGATACTTGCTCATGTTCTCATGTTTCCCCCCAAAGTCCTGTCCAACCTGAATGTTCCCAGTGGCTCCCACCACATCTCGTGCCCTGGGCTTGAGGCCCTGCCCCATTTATGTTTGCCTCCTCTGGACCTGCTCCAGCTTATCATTGTCCTTCCTAAAGTGTGGCGCCCAAAACTGAACACAATCCTTCCGCAGCGGGCTGACTGGGGCTGAGGACAGTGGGCTGATTGCCTCCCTCCTCCTGGACACTGGACCTCTCACCACGTGGCCCAAGGTTGCCTTAACTTAGCTTTCTTGGCTGACCTGTTGCACCAGTGACTCAATGGGCCTACAGTTTCCCCAACCTCCCCATATTGTTTTCCCGGGAACCTGCCTAGCCCCACCTCCCCGAGCACGTACCTGGCTCTCCTGATCCCTAGTGCCTCTCCTCAGAACTGTGTTAACAGAGAAGAAACCTTCATCTTGCTTTGGAGTACCGGGGCTTCCCAATTCTATGACATAGAATACTGAATTCAGGCAAGATTTTGGACGGGTAGAACTGTGGGGAGGTGTTGGGGGAGTCTCTTATCTTGTGTAACATCATTTATGTTGAAAGGCAGCAGATCTCGTCTCTGTGGCTTCTGAATCCCGTGTTTTAGTTTGGGCAGGGGTGCGGGGGGGTGTCCTTCCCTCCTTCTCTTCTTCCCTCTTGCTCCCCTCACCCCCCACCTCAAACATGCTGGAATGGAATGAGTCTCTCCAAGGAACAAAAGAATATTGGCACCTTCTTTCTCTCCTGTTGCTAATTCTCTGCAGCCTTACTTGAAAACATCTGTTCTAGCCTCCTGCTTCTGCCATAGACTTTTCCTGGAAACATAGCCCCTCTCTCCCTCCCCTGGGACCTCCCCCTGCTCAGGCACTAACCGTTTGCCCTGGCTGCTGTGTCCGCCATCCCAGCCACACTGATAAGTAACTGTGACGAGACCAGCTCGAGCCGTTGGGGCATGGAGCTGGAAGCCCAGATGCCAGCGGAACATATGGATTATGTCTCTGGATATTGCTGATTACAGCTCCTTTGTTTTAGTGACGGCCAAAAGTAATTCATTCCCTGGAGTCACGGCTATAATTAAGCCAAAAACACTATTTTCAGCAGCTGGGTCCATTTTTTTCCCCCAGAAAAACCCCAGATTCCACTAAGAGAAACAGGTTGTGAATGGAAATCCTTTGCTTACTTATTCCATCCTGGGTTAGAGTAACTCCTTGAATGCACAGGCCTTATTTGGGGTCAGCCCCACAACGAGAGCGCAGGTGCTATTCAGAAACACACCACTCCCATCGCCCAGAGAACCTACATTCTGGTCCTTTTTCTGCTGTTTACCATCAGCTTGACCTTGGTCAACTTATGTGACCTCAGTCTCCTCATCTGTTTAAAAAAAAAAGAGGGGTTAGACACATAGCTTCTGGCGCCACACTCCTACAAGTCCACCACAAAGATGGCGGCTGCGTGCTGGTCTGGGCCGTAGAAGCCGACTCGATTAAACACGGGCAGATGTGTTAGGCGGATTTCTCTCTCGGTCTGCAGAAAGCTTGTTTGCTTTGCTGGGGAAGTGATTAAGGAGCATCCCCGACTGTTAATTAGGCAGAATTGGGAACTGATGGGTTGGCCTCAGCCAAAAAGCCTGAGAGCTGAGCTTTGAAGGTGAAGTCTGTTGCCGTCCTGGACCCCTCTGGTGTTTTCTGCCTGTGGGCCCCTCATGTGTTACCTCCCTGGGCCTCGGCCCCTTCATCAGTAAAGTGCAGGGGTTGGCGTCAGGTGGGGAGAGAGGTGAGTGAAGCATCACCCAGGGACAGAGCCCGCGAGCTCTCGGACTCCCAACCAAGGCCCACAACAGCACTCTCAGAAGACGTGTGGCTCGAAAACAAATGGCGGACACTGAAGCATTTGCGTTTATGGCCAGTTTATAAGCACTGCCCATGTACTATTTTATTTGATCCTCACAACATTCCTAGGAGGCAGATGCTGTTACTGGCCCCATTTTACAGATCAGGAGACTAAGGCAGACCTAGGTGAAGTGACTTGCCCAGGGCCACGCAGCTAGTAAGTGTCTGAGACCAGATTCGAACTTACATCTCCCTGACACAAAGTCCAGTGTTCTCTACTGTAGTGCGTTTCTGCCCATGAAAAGAAGTCAGCATTAATATTACTTTCACACCATTATATTATTATAACATTTATGCCATTGTACTATTATGCTGATTTCCTTGAGCAAAGGCTAACTGAAAACCTTTCTTTCAGGCATTCAATCAGAGTTTTTCATCAATACCACCAGAGCAGGCCCAGGGACATTGTCTGTTACGATCGAAGGGCCATCCAAGGTCAAAATGGACTGCCAGGAGACTCCGGAAGGTTATAAAGTCATGTATACGCCAATGGCTCCAGGGAATTATCTGATTGGCGTGAAATATGGCGGACCCAACCACATTGTTGGCAGCCCTTTCAAGGCCAAAGTGACAGGTAAAGATGGGATTCCCTAAGTGGACAGTAGCCAGGCCTAGAGAGAGCTAACACTTCTGAGCCATCAAGGCTTGAGCAGCAAACATTGTTGGTGCTGAAAACCCGCCCTGGGATGGAATGGAGCCTAGTCATCATGGGCGTAGAAAATCTGTTTTCCAGATGTGACCTTCGTCTTGGCTTTTGACCAAAAAAAACCCAAAAACTGTCGAGGGATCTGGGAGTCTGAATTCTAGACAGGGGGACTAAAGCTTTACAAAGCTCCACCCCAGTGCGTTTTAGACAGTAACGGGTTGAAGTGTCCGTTTTCTCTAGGTCAACGCCTCGTCAGCCCAGGCTCTGCCAATGAGACATCTTCCATCCTGGTTGAATCGGTGACCAGATCCTCCACAGAAACCTGCTACAGTGCTGTTCCCAAAGCTTCTTCAGATGCCAGCAAGGTGACTTCGAAGGGAGCAGGGCTTGTGAAAGCTTTTGTGGGCCAGAAGAGCACCTTCCTGGTCGATTGCAGCAAGGCAGGTAAGTGAAGCCCGGCAGGTTTGAGGGGTGGGGTGAGATGAAGTCAGCCTGTCCAGAATCAAACCGTCTGTGGCTGGGCCTGACCCTCGGAAAATGAGCTTGCCTAGTAAGTGGCAAGACTGGCAGATCTCTTTTTTTAATTTTAATTTTTTAAAATGAGTTTTTATTGACATTTTCTTTTCTTAACATGGTCACCAGCTATCCCAAGTATCCCTCCCCCTCTCAAAGAGCCATCCCATATGACAAACAGTATATTTTTAGAGGGAAAAAAGTCAGCACAACTGACCCATACATTAAAAAAAGTCCAGAAATACATGCGATGTGTGATACTTGTGAGCCTCCCTCCCATGAAGGTGTAGGCTGGGGAAGTCTTCTCATATCACATTCAAATGCTGACTGAGCTTTCTAATTTTGTTACGTTCCCTTTTGATTTCTTGGTGTTTCATTGTTCTTTCCATTTCCATTGTTACAGTTACTGTGTTAATTGCTTCCTCCTTACTCTGCTTACTTCTCTCTGCATCAGTTCAAGGAAATCTTTCCAGCCTTCTTAGCTATCACAAAATTGCTGCTATCAGTATTTTTGAATATATAGAGTCTTCTTATCAATGGTTCTCTTGAGGGGTAGAAACCCAGTATTGGAATCTCGGCTCCAAAGTACACGAGCATTTTAGTCACTCTATTTGGATCATTCCAAATTTCTTTCCAAAATGGTTGCACCATTTCACAGCTCCACCAACAATGTATTAATGTGTGCCTGTCATTCCTCAAATCTTCCAAGATAGACCATAGTTAGTCAGTTTTTGTCATTTTTGCCAATTTGCAGTTCTTTTGATTTTCATTTCTCTTATTAATAGTGTTTTGGAGCATTCTTTCATGAGGTTGTGAATACTTTGAAGTTCTGTTGAAAATTATTTGTTCATATCCTTTGCCCATTTATCTATTGGGGAATGACTTTTTAGCTTTATGTATGTATACACACACACATATTTGTTAATTTTTTATGTGTCTTGGATAACAAACCCTTATCAAAGAAAATTGATGCAGAGATTTTTTTCCCACTCAGCAGCTTCACTTCTCATCCTAAGTGCATTAATTTTGTCTGTGCAGAACCCTTTTAATGTCAAGTAATCAGATATATCTGTTTTATCTTTGGTGATTGCCTCTGTCTCTTGTTTGGTTAAGACTTTCTTTCAGCACTTATCTCCTACTTTATGGACAGCTACCCATGACAGAACATTGGACTTGTCGAATTCGGGAAATCCCACGGTCAAATCCCACAACAAGCACTTAAAAGCTGTGTGACCCTGGGCAAGTCACTTGCTTCTCTGAGCTCCAGTTTTATCTGTAAAATAGAGCTAGTAATAGCACCTCCCCCACACAATTTTAAGAGTCAAATGAGATAACGTGTAAAGCGATTTACGTCCCTCAGAGCATGATATGAATACTGTTGTTGTTTCATTTGGGCATCTTCATTGCGAGTCTGAGTATGTGCCATCTGCGGGGAGAGGATATAACTCACGTTTGTGGTGTCTGAGGTTCGTGATGCCTTCTTCAGCAGTGTAAGGGATGGAAAGAGCTCAGGACTTAGAAGAGATCTGGCTTAGAGTCCTAGGATCCCCTCTGCTGGGTTCTAGTTCCTCACCCACCGATCAGGACTGAATAGTGAGGGCTGAGGAAGCGATAGCTTAGGGCACTAAGGAAACACGAAAGCCTCTGCCTTTATATTTGAATTAGCCACATGGGCCATGCCTGCCCACCTGTTCTCTTAAAAAAAACTATAAAAATTGTACGCACTGAATTTGATAAGGGCAAAGCCGATTAAATATCCATTTCTGACTATTTACCCTTAAAGGAATTTTCCCATATGATATTCGTGTCCGCGGCAGCTCAGTAGTTACACCCTCTGAGTCCCCTTTACCTCTTTGTGTCTATGCTTTTCTTTCCCTGTCTTCTGTTTTTCTGATTCCACAGAGTCTTGCTTCTTGGGACTCTACTACGGCGTCTGCTTCTCTTGGATTTTAGTCCTTAATGCTGTTGTTATGGTGATAGCTCATTGTTTATTTGGTCCTTCACTAGCTGTTAGCATTTAGGTTTTTTCCAGTTTGTTGTCATTGCTATATTGGCGCTATGCCTCTTTGACCCCTGTCTGAAGGGTGGGGCGCCAGGGACCCACAGAACAACATCCAGTTATTGGGACTTGGAAGAAACTGAAGGCTGTGGGAGTGAGTTCCCTATGTGCATGTAGCTCTGGGCCAGTGAATAACCTGGAGACACAGCCCAATATATTCACTGATCTCTAACCCTACTCCCCTCTCTAATGCATGGAGAAACCTCTCCACCCTCCAAAAAAGAAGAAATCTGGGTCCTTGGCTCCGTGCATGACTGGCATCCAAGTTCAGGGCTGATGTCTTCCTTTTGCTATCTGTACATATTTGTTATCTTGTGAAATGTTCCTTGAAGCCCAACTTATGGTTAATTCTCTCTTTCAATTAGTACCTCACCTTTTTTTTTAACATGTACAAAAAGAGCTTTCACAAATACCACCAAGGGAAACTCTCCCATCTATCTAAGCACCTTATTGTGTCTTATGACTCAGTTTAGTTGTGGGAGGAGGGTGGGGGTGCCCTCACAGACCTGTTTCCTCCCCTAGCAGTCACCTGGGACCTATCAGCCCTAATATCCC
Source organism: Pseudochirops corinnae (assembly GCA_028646515.1). Lineage (NCBI taxonomy): Eukaryota > Metazoa > Chordata > Mammalia > Diprotodontia > Pseudocheiridae > Pseudochirops > Pseudochirops corinnae. Next base: position 86,790 of record JAQQSV010000041.1, read on the forward strand.
TGTGCTGCTCCTAGCCATCTCTCTAGCCATGGCAGGGGCCATGGAAGTCTCCATTGGTTATTAGGCCTTTCCATTCCAATCATTTCTCCTTGGTCCCCCATTGGTTTCACCCTACCCCTTGCTGCTTTGAGAAAACTAATGCTCAAAATAGCCTTTTTGCTTTTCAACCCTCCACTTGGTCCACCATCTAAGAGGGGTTGGATGTGGGTCACAGTCTCTTGGTGCCAGCCCGTTCTGTTTATACCATTTTTCTTTAGCTTTAACTTGTTATCTTGATTGGTTCGTATCCCGACGGTCTTCCCCGTTCTTGGCCATTGCTTTAGGAATTTCTGGAACTTGTACAGATTTCAACGGTGGTCTGATTTCTTGGTAGAGCACTCTCAGTTTAGTTAGGGAGCTAATTTAGGAGGCGTGCAGCATTGTTCCTGAGTCATCATGTACCATACTCCAGAACTCACTGTTATCTCTCATCTTGGCTGAAAATCCTGTGTTTTGATGTGTATTGTGTCCCATCTCAGCTGCTTACAGTCATCCGCAAGTCATAAGTTTTGACAACACTTTATCTGGGGGATTTGAACATGATCTTCATCTGTTGGCATCCTGTGGCTTCTGTAGTTACAAATTCTGTCCTTTAAGGTGAACAATTCTAGGAAATTTTCTTATGATTTCCGGAAATAAGGTGGGCAAGAATTTGTTTTTGGTCACATTTTTCGTGGGGTCTAATAATTCTTGGCTTCTCTCTGAGTTCCTAGCCTCTACTTTCTTCACTTTCGCTTTTGTAACCTTATCGAATTTTCTTCCAGTTACCAGTGATATCTATGTAGCATCCTATATCTCTCCTTCCTTTCACAGCCATACCCCTAGGAAAGGCTGTCTAGCATCATTGCTTCTGCTTCCTCTCTTTTTAGTCCCTTTCTGCCCCTTATCTAGCTTTCAGACCACACACTCAACTGAACATATTTTCTTCAAGGTTACCAGTGGTTTCTTAAATGCTAAATACAATTGCTTTGTCTCCCCCAACCCCATTTTTCATCTTCATTGACAACCTGTCTGCAGCTTTTAATATGGTCTGGCCTGTCCCTCCTCCTCCTTGATAGTTTTTCTCTTCCCTTATTGATTCTCCAACTCTTTAGGGCAGCTAGGTAGCACAGTAGATAGAGCAGTGGGCTGTAGTCAGGAAGACTTGAGTTCAAATTTGTCCTCAGGCTCTTAGTAGCTGTGTGACCCTGGACAAGTCACTTCACCCTGTTTGCCTCAGTTTCCTCATCTTTAAAATGAGCTGGAGAAGGAAGTGGCAAAACACTCCAATGTCTCTGCCAAGAAAACTCCAAATTGGGTTACAGAAAGTCAGATATGACTGAACAGCAGCAAAATCTGAACTCTTTCCTTGGTCTCTTTTCAGGTGCCACCTCCTTGGGAATGTTAGGGACCTGGGCTACCTTTTGACTTCTTTCTTTGTAACAGTTCTCTAAAATTACATTTCCAAGGGGCGTGAATATTTTTGTGACCCTTTCATGTACTTCCAGATTACCTTCCAAAAAGATTCTACCAATATAAATTTCCACCAGCAACGTATATCAGTTTCTTGGCAACCCCACCAGAAGAGTTATTTTTTTTGCATATTTTATATATGCCCACCACTCTTGATTCCATCAATTTAACCTTGATCCTTTTGTATTTTAGGTTCCAATATGTTACTGATTGGTGTCCATGGTCCCACCACACCTTGTGAAGAAGTATCCATGAAACACGTAGGAAACCAGCAATATAACGTGACTTATGTTGTCAAGGAGAAGGGGGATTATGTTTTGGCTGTGAAGTGGGGTGAGGAGCACATTCCTGGAAGTCCCTTCCATATCACAGTACCTTAAAGCAGTTCCTAATGAAATGCTTTATTTGTAATGTTGATTTTTATACAGAGTTTATGGGCCTTTTGTGGAAATGAAATGTAGTCTCTAAATATGCAGCTCATACTTAAGTACGTCCAGAAGTAAATGCTAAACTTTTTATTACTTTAGGAGACTTTTCAAAATCTCAAAGCTTAGAAATTTCGAATATCATTAATGTACATCTCTGTGCACTCAATTCCAATGATACCTCTCAGTCCTGTCCTTCACAAACAACTTTTGAAGATGGGCCTGCACACTGATTTCACTGCAGACATTCAAGGTCATGGACATGAACCCAAACTGGAATTTCTTTTTTAAAAAAAATGAGATTGGGGACCCTGAAACTACTGGTTTTGTCTTGGACTGTTAAAGACCACACTTACCAAGGGGAAGGTGTTTTTCTTTTTTGTTTTGTTCTAATGAAAAGGAAATGGGGTTAAAACTTGGTTTGCACATGATATTAATCAGTTTTAGTGCCTTATGGGATGTAAAGAGCTCCTAAGTTATTTACCCCTGTTTTAACACTAACACTTCCTGCCGGGTTCCCCGTGGCTCTTCTCTTATGTTCTTTGAGAGGTCTGTTAAGCTGTTAGCAGACAGACAGGCCCCTGGTAGCTTTCCCACGTCTTTTCTACTTCCTCTTCAAATCCCAACTGCCATTTATGTTCCATTGATCAGTGGGAAGACATTGCAGGCTTGGGCAGCAGTCCCTTTGCCAAAGGTTACTTTTTAACCCAACTCAGAGAGTCTTCCTTCTTTGCACATATTCGCCCATGTGTTGGGATCGTTACTAGCCTTTTGTCAAACTCATAAAATTCAGATTGCAGCCAAGTGTGAAGAGGCCAGACTCAGACCTTGAGGCCTGTCACTGCCGAGAGAGGAGAGCTACAGTGGGAGCCTTTTTTGGAGGGAGGTCTTTTGTTGTGGTTCCTAGTAACAGTAGTAAGGAATTCAGCTCTCTGTGAAGAGCTCCTCAGTCCAGTGTTAAAGGAGGGGCCATGACTTAATCTGGCTGCTTCCCTCAGCACCTAGAGAGAATGCTGGCTGGAAGCTGGGTATGGACTTCGTGGTCCAGCGTGATCTGCCCTCCTGGGACCACTTTTGCAATATTTCATCCCATTCCTGTGAAAAACTTGAGAGGGTGTTCTGCCCCACCTCCAATCCCACATCCCAGCTTCCCTCCCTATTCCCCCAACCTTTAGGGGCTGGTTTGATACCACAAATACCAAATGTTTAACTTTGGCCATCTGGGTAAACTTTGTGATGAGCTTCATTCCACTGACTGGGGAAATAGCCCATAGAAGAAGATGCTCGTGTGGGACAGGCATGAGCCTGACTCATGGCCTGGGATCTGCCATCACCAGGGTTGATTGGCTGGGAGAGTGGGTGTAGGGGAAAGCCCAGCCTGAGGGAGACCGGGGTGCCCCATCGCTTTATTTGTGTACCGTGCCTTAATGTGAAATGCTCACAACTTTGTAAACTAGCAAATGGAAGAGAAACTGGCACCAAAATGCAGGATTGTAAAATTGTATCTTATAACTTATTAAAATAAAATCTTTGCTCCCTAAAATCCAGCTGTTGTGTTGATGAGTTTTGTCTTTGAGGAAACCATTCTGATAGTTGGATGTCACTTAGAAAAACCACAAGGCCTCCAGCCAAGCCCCTTCCCTGCTAGAAATGTCTGGGGGCCAGGGGTGGGGAGAGGAAATGAAGCCTCTGATACATCAACTTTGTTATCCTGACATTAGTTACAATAGGACAGAGACCCCCTGACCCCCACAGAGACCTGGCCTTTGGGGCCGCTTGTATACTCATAGATCTGTAGCCATATGGGACCTCAGAGGCCATCAGGTCCATCTCCTTTTACAGATGAGGACACTGAGGCCAGAGAAATGTCTTATCGAGGCCACACAGGAAGTATCATAAGTGGGATTTGAATCCTGCTCCTTGGGCTCCACTCATACCATGCTAGTCCAAAACCTTCATGTTTCAGATGAGGAAAGAAGACTAGGAAGTTTAATGACTCATCTGGGGTCACCTGGGTAGGAAGGGACAGATTTGAACCCAGGGATTTGGGTCTAGGACTTCAGATTTCCAGAGTCTGAACATTTTCTTTAAGTACTCACACCATGCCAAGCATTAGGGATACAAAGGCAAAATACTCAGTGCCTGCCCTCAAGGAGCTCACTTTCTAATGGGGGAGACGATGTTAAAATAATCACATTTATGCCAGATCTCTACAGAGAAGGTGGAAGGCATGAACAGGTGTGCCCCTGCCACTTGGCTTCCAAGTAGGACCAGGGCTCTGCGCAGGTGTTCCATGTAAATATGATCAGTATTTCACCATTCACTAGTGGACACTTGTTGAGGCAATGAGATAATGTCGTGGATGGAGAAGGTGGACAGGGACTGGGGTCAGGAAGACCTCAGCTCCAGTCTGGCCTCAGGCCCTTCATAACTGGGCAAGTCACTTAAACCTCTCTATCTCAGTTTACCCATCTGCAGAATGGGGGAAATGGCCGCCCCTGCCTCCCAGGGTGGGTGCAAGGCTCACATGGGATGGTATTTGTAAAATGCTTGTTAGCACAATGCCTGGCACAGAGTAGACACTGTAAATGTGTGTTCCTGTCCCTTCCCTGTACGTCCAAGGTGCCTTTTCCTGCTGACTTTCCTTCAGACACAAGCTTCGGAGAAGGCCGGCACATCCTGCCTGAAAGCCTTAGGGAGCCCAGGTCCGGACCGTTTAGAAAGTGAAGACTGGGCAGGAAGGGAGGCCATGTCACTGAAATCCTCCATTTCCTCAGCTGCCCAGGCTTGATTCATTCCAGGGCAGCAGACTGTGATGGAGCAGAGGCCTGGGGGGTGGAGTGTCTGTGGGGTCAGTGACCTCCCCTGTGCAAACACCCCAGGGAGCCTGCTAACGCAGCTGGACGTCCTCATGAGAACCACCTACCTTTCCCAGCTGTCAGCCCAGGCCTGATTCCTCCTCCCTCTCTCAAACACAGAACCCTGAGTGAAGTAAAGAGAACTTAAGAGGCGGGTTCCTGCCTGCTGGAGAGCCGTGAAGCACCCTGGACGGAGGCATTGCTGACCCCGGCCCCTCTCTTCTCCCTTAGTATTTGTCCTTATGTGGACTATGGAGGAGAAGGGAGCCACATTTGGGGGGGGGGGGGGAAGTCAGGGGTTTGAGACTGGGGGGAGGAGACAGTTCAGGCCTCTTCTCCCACTTGGGGTTGGAGGAAGGCTGCAGCTGGGATCGATTTACCCTCTGAGAACAGGGGTGAAACTTGGGGGACGGGAGCTCCCACCAATCGGGGTCATCTGCTGTCCTCCAGAAGGGCCCTCTTCCCTTACCTGGCACACAGCAGTCTCTGTTGTCATTGCTGTTGTTTGTTGGAATCAAGAAGATGTGAGTTTTACATTTTGCCTCAGACGCTAACGGGCAACTCACTTAATCCTTCTCGGCCTCAGTTTCCTCAGCTGTAAAATGGGGCTAATAATCAATCGCATTGACCTTCCAGGGTGGTTGGAGAATCAAATGAAGTCGCCTATGGAGAGTGCAGTGAACGTCCTTCCGGGTCCATTGCCTGTTTCACTTTAAAAGCTCACCCCCGGCCTGGCCCCAGCCCCCCTTTCCAGTCCCACCACCGCACTCCCCTTCACAGGAATTGGAGCCAAACAGAACGACTCCGTCTTCCCCTCTGTCTCCTTTCCTCCCGGGGCCTTTGTGTTGACCGTCCCTCCTCCCCTCTTCCCTGATGGAGGACCAGAAGCTGGTACCCTCCCTCCTCTCAAACCACCTTCCCTTTGTGGTGTTTCCCCAAACAGAATATAAGCTCCTTGAGGGCAGGGACTTTGGGGGCACCCAAGGTCTGGTACTAAGTAGGTGCTTAATGAACTTTTGATGACAGTTGGAAGGGACCTGAGATCCTCTAGTCCTCACCCCTTCATTTTACCCAAGGGGAGACAGCCTCAGAGATGGGAAGTGTCACAGTTAGGACTTGAACTCAGGGCCTCTGACTCTGGAACCAGTGTTCTTTCCATTGCACCACACTGCCTCCTAATTCCCAGGGCATGGAACTCTCCAGGGTGCTGCACCCCTACTTTGAGCCTTCACTTCCACCAGCCAAAAAGTACGAGGGTGAGCTCCCTGACGCGGCTGGTCATCACTGTCATCCATCACACGAAGGACCTTGGAACTGGGAGAGGGCACCTTGACCTAATTACTCTGGGTTGCTAGGGGAGTTAGGGCATTCGTTGATATAAACAGTCCTGAGGCTGAAGGAAGCGGCCCCTCTGAAACCTGAGCCTAGAGCCAGAGGCCAATTGCCAGGTGCATTTCTGCTTCTGCCCAACATCTTCTGCTCGCTTTTTCACCAAGCCCTTACTGATGGCATCATCCGCTTGACTGGCTGGCACTTTGTGGGCCTTGGGCTGAGTGCCAGCTGAGGTTAGCGACCAAAGGGCATGGGTCATTTTGAATGGTCCCCCCCAGGGAGTGGTCATTGTTCTCTAAGGAACAGGTGGCTGTTGTTCCAAAGTAAGCTGAAGTCAGATCTTGCCTCTGCTGTCCCCAGGTCATTTTGAGAAAATCACTGGCCTCCCCATTTGGGGAGGCAGAGGTGGGGGGAGATTGGGGGGACAGGAGGAAAGAAATCAGACTGTTTATTTTTAACCAGGTCAAACATGCCAGAACCCTGAAACACTGAACAGGAAGGCTCTATTAATTGCACTCAGTAAGAAGTTGATATATAGAAAGAAAGATCTTTCCCAACACAATGCCTGGCACTGACACGTTGCTCCAAGTTTTAACCGGCAGTGATAACTGGGTAATTGGGGCCAGCTGCCCCCTGTGCTGCGGGGTAGCACAAGTTCCCCCGTGCACTCCCAACCCAAAGTTTGGCTTGTCTTCCTAGCCTTTCCTTGCAGAGGGCAGCTCAGCAGTGGCCCCCCCCATCTGCCAGACCCTCATTAGGCTCAATCTGTGAGGAAGAGTCCTGTCCCAGATCCCGAAGCCTGTCTGAGTCAATCATGGAAGGCCTTTGCTCAGATTCATTCCAATGTAATTTATTAAGATTCAGCTATAGATTTAATCTAGGGTCCTTAACCTGAACTTGTCTATGAACTTGTATTTTTTTTTTAAAAAATATTTTTATAATTGCATCGATATAATAAATTTCTTTTGTGATCCTATGTATCAACATTATTCTGAGAAGGGGTCCGCAGACTTCACCAGACTGCCCGAGGGGTAAGTCTGACACACACACACACACACAAATGGCTCAGAATCTCTGGGGCTACAAAGATAGTCCTCCCTACTGGGAGAAATTACATGTACACAGATGAGTAAATACAAAATGCTTGCTAATTAAATAGTTGTTTGGGGGCAGGAAAGAGCACTGGAAGTCTCCACTGCTCCTGTCCAAAGTGGCACCTGAGCTGAGCCTACAAGAAAGCTAGGAGGTAAAAAAGGGAGGGCATTCCAGGCGTGGGACACAGCTTGGGCAAAGGCATGGAGGATTGATCCGGTGATCATCAGGTAAAGTTGTTTCTCTGTCAGGCTTGAGCTGGACAGCTCAGGTTTCTTGTACACAGCTTATTCTATCTAGGAGCAAGTTCGGCCAAGTCTCTGGATTCCACTGGGAGTTTTATCTCATACCTTTTTTGTGTGACCTTATTAAAATCACTTCCCTCCACATGCCTCAGTTTCCTCATCTGTAAAATGACCACTCAGGCCCCTTCCAGATGGACAGTTGTGATCCCAAGGTTTGACCACCTCTCTCCTGTTTCCTGACAAAGCCAGACTAAGAAGACCCCTAAGGTGCTTGCATGCCCTGACTCAGATTCCTGGCAGTGCGTCTGTTAGCCAAGCTGATGGCCCCCCAGCTTCTCTCCTACCTCTGTCCAGTCTCCTCTCCCCAGGTCACTTTCCTGAGGTCTATACAGCCTTTGTTCCTTCCCACGGGCCCTCTGAGCCCTCTCTGTTCTCATTCTCTCTGCTTTCACGGTCTCCACCTTGGGCCTTGCCTGGGAACTCTCGGCCAAACAAAGCTTTCCTTGCTAGAGGAGGAGAAATTGGGGGTGGGAGGGAGATACAGGAGAAGGGAAAAGCTGAGGGACCTGCACGAGGATCCCTGCTAGAAGAGATGCTGGTTTGTCTTTGGAATTAAAGCCCCAGTTAGGGTCAAGCCCCTAGGATGAGACCAAATGAATCCTGTCCTTGGCTGCCTAGAGAGATCTGAGCCTGCTGCTGGTTAGCGCCTTGATGTAGGAAAGTTCTGATGGAGCCGCATGAAATCAGGGCCCAGGATACAAAGACAAATAAAATAGAATAACCTCCTATGGAATCTGTGTAACCCTGGCCGTAAACAGCATTTATATAGGCGTCAAGGTTTGCAAAGCACTTTATGGGTTCTCTCATTTAATCCTCACGACTCCTGGAGGTGGGGGCCTCTCCCAAGAAGTCTTTCTCTCTCTCTGGAGTGGTGCAGGGCCGGGGGGTGGCTGGCCCTTGGCTGCATCCCAGTTACCAGGAGGCTTCGGAGACTTCCTTGTCATAGGCTTGAGTCACTAAGCACGTGGCATCTGGGACGCTCAGCCCTCTTCCTCTCTGCTCCATCCCAGACATCATCCTCTGTTCTAATCTCGCAAGACGTGGAGCAGTGACATCAAATGCAAATTAAAATGGGGGTAACAAAACCGTGGGCTCTGTATTTACTTAGAGAACTGCACGTTTCCACATTTCCTTTTTTATCAATACACCAGAATCGCCACATTGTGGTCTGGTCGTGGTCCTCACGTTTGATGCCTCTAAGGCCCTTCTGTATCTGTTTCCTTCATGGTGCAGATAAGGAAACTAAGGCCCAGAAAGACAAAGTGCCTCACGTTTGATGCCTCTAAGGCCCTTCTGTATCTGTTTCCTTCATGGTGCAGATAAGGAAACCAAGGCCCAGAAAGACAATTGTGCAGGTCCCACAAGCTGCAAAGACCAGAACCGAGATTCTACCCCAAATGCTCTCCTTCTACTTCCATCATCATTTCCGCTGCATTAAACTGCGTTGCTTTTCCTTCTACACATCGCTCTTAGTAGGGGAACCTGATTAGGGAGAGAAGGTTCGGGAAAGGGAAAGGACCCAACAGTTGATCAGCTGCCAAGGCCTGTCAGTCCTGCCCCTGTCTCTCCACTCAAGCAGCTAATATTTTAGATCAAGCCCCCATTGCCTCTCATTGTTCCCACCTAATTAACCTCCTTGCTTATAGTCTGAGCTCTGTCCTATCCATCTTCCACAAAACTGCTTGAAATAATCTTCCCAAATCATGGGCCTGATCATATTGCTTCCCCTATGAAAAATCTTTCAGTGGCTCCCACTCGTCTTCAGGAACAAATGCAAGATCTTCAGCATGCCATAGAAAGCCCTACAGGATCTGGTTCCCACCTGCCTTTTTGTCTTTAATACAAACGCCTCTGTTTGTTCCATAGTCTGCTCAAACTGGCCTGTTGGCTGTTCTCCATCCATCCCTCTTTAGCCTCTGTACCTCCCAAATCAATAGTCCTTGTGTAGGATGTGGCCCTTGGACTGAGGCATGAAGGGAGGCAGAGGTGAGGCGTGAGTGCATTCTAGGCAGGAGGCATCGCCTGTGCTGGGAATACTAGAATATAAAAAAGGGACATCCCTGGGAAAATCTGTGCCGAGAAGAGCAATTAGGCAGATTTGGCTGGAATGTAGAGTTTGAGAAAGGGGGTGATGATGTTTAATAAGCTCAGAAATGGAGGCTGTGGCCAGATCATGGTCTTGAAATGTCTAACAGCAAAGTCTGTATTTTATCCTAGAAGCAAGAGGCAGCCAAACTCTTTGAGCAGCATAGAGACACTATTGACTTCTGTGTTTGACATCAGTGTGGAGTATGCTTTGGAGGAGGGAGAGACTAGTTAGGGGACTGGAAGAGTCCAGGAGAGAAGTGATGAGGCTGAATTAGGTTGGGAGCTGTGTGTGTATGTGTGGACAGAAGGAGCCTTCCATGATCTGGGTTGTTGGCAAGAGGTTGGTACCGAAATGCCTCATTGAGAGTCGGCCCCTACCTGAGGTATATTTGCCTCCTGGCCTTGTGCCCCAGGCATGCCCACCCCTTGCCATGGGCTGATTTTGGTGACCCAGCTATGGCGTGGGAAGCAGCAAGGTTCCTTCGGTCCTGAGGAAATCCCCTTAATAAAAGGATTTGTTCTGTGAAGTTTGGATTCAGTTACGGGCCACACTTGAGGACCTAGAGAGCTGCAGGTGGCCTTGAGGTTCCCTACCCCTGCCTCAGGAAACTCTGATTGTGCCATTAAATGACCTGTGGGACTTTGGACTAATCTTTCTAACTCACTGGGCCTCAGTTTCCTCATCTGTGAAATGAGAAGGTTGAACCAGATGATCTCTGAGGCCCCTCCCAGCTCTCAGTCTATATTATTTTACCTCCATGGGCCGCAGTTTCTTCAACTTCATAATGAGGCAGTTGGAAGATGGCCCTTAAGGTGTCTTCCAACTGTGGGTCCACCTGAATGAAATAATAATAGCTGGCATTTATGTAGTGTTGTAAGGTTGGCAAAATACACATATTATCCCAAATAATTCTCACACGCACCCTGGGACATAGGCGCTATTATTATCCCCATTTCACTACTGAGGGAACTGAGGCCCACGGAAGTTATGTGACTTGTGCAGGGTCACACAGCTACTAAGTATCTGAGGCTGGATTTGAACTCGGTCTCCCTGACTGGAGGGCTGATGCTCAGTTCACTACACCACCTAGTTGACCGAAGACCTTCCTGAAGCCTCTGACAGTTATACCTTCTGCCTCCAATCCCTCCTCTTAATAGGGTCTGGATTTCTGCTTGAGCCACAGGGAGCTGTGCTGTTGGGACTGCCAGAAAAAGAACAGTTTTATTAATTTGGCTCTTTTTTCCAGTTCAGTTTATAAACAGCCGGCCACTGACCCTCATGCCGAGTTGGGGGACATCAAAAGTTTCTCAAAAGCAACATTCTGATGTGTTTAGTTTAAGTTAATGGAGGCCATAAGGATCCAATTCCCCCTGAAATTCACAACGTAATGAATGCTAAAGGCAAAATGAGGCCCGGCATTTGCCAAACCCCCAATGTTTTTATAAAAATCAAAAAAAAGTCTGCTCGGATGGCTAAAAGCCATTGGCTCCTCCCCAGGCGGTTGTGAGACACACAGATTCCTAAGATCTGCCTGACTGTCCTGAGAGAAGTCAGGCCAAGCCAATCATATGGACCATTGGAAGGCTCCCCAGGCCCACTCTTGTGGGGTGGGAGGGAAGGAGGCAAAGAAGAGAGCTCTTTTCTAGGTGTCATTATAGAATACAAGACTCACACCAGTGAGTCCCGTTCCCTCTGAGAAGGGCCCGACTGGAGTCCTTTGTTAATGAGGCCATTAGAAGGGAACACACCGAGAAACTGAAAGGTCTCGGTGGCTGGATTGCTGAAATCCCATTGAGGGGTGTGGACTGAGGGTGAATTGGATAGTTGGTTTGTCTGGTGGGTTGTCTTTTCTTCCCCTCGGCTCCTCTTATAAATGTATACTGTTCCCACTGGGGGTGGGAAGGCTTTTCTAAAACAAAAGATCCCTTCTTCCCATTGTTCTGGCCTGTTTTGTTGGAGCCCGAAAGCCCACGGTTGTTCAGCATCTCATGGATTTGGTATTTCACATGAGCTTCCCCCGACTCGCCTTCCCTCTCTCAAGAGTTCTTGAAAGCGGGGAGGAGGCTTGGAATTTACAATCTGGACTTCTGGTTCCCATCCAAGGGCTGCTCACTTCTTTTGGACTCACTTATCTAGTTGTGACAAAGCCTGGAGATAAAGCTATCTTGGTAACCTTTCGACAGCCATCCACACCTTCTTTCCCTCTCCTCTTCCCCTGAGCCTTCTTAGCCATTAGGGCAAAACTCAAACCTGGCAGCTCTCTGAGACTCAGGTTCCTGCAGAACGAGAGTGCTGGATTACATGACCTCTCACATTCTTTGACTCTTCAGACATTCTGTGAAAGGCCTGTCTCCATTGTGCCTGTGAAAGGAATTCCTTTAGCAAAATTCATCCTGCAGTAGGAGATGGACAGGGTGATGGACTGGGCTACATGCTACCTCAGACTAGATGCATGACCCTGGCCAAGTCTCTTAATCTCAGCGTCAGTTTCCTCCTCTGGTAAATCAGGGCAGTGGTTTCTCTCGTCCTTCCAGCTCTAGAGCTGTGATGCCATGATCACTTGGACTTGTTGAGGGTGGCTGTGGAGTTTTCTCTTCCTCCTCTGTGGGCAAATCATGGGGCAGAAGTGACCAGGTTCCCAGAACCAATCTTTCTTCCCCACCTCATCTTTCAATGGGTCTCTGGTTGGGGGTTTCTGGTATATCATCTGTGGTTTTCAGCCTGAGCTAGAACTTAAGGAAGGCATGATTTCCTCCCTAACCACTTTCACCTCATTGTGGATCCTTCCAAACCCCAGGCAACCCAGAAGGAGACTGGAAATAGCTGGGCCTGGCTGGAGGAGGGTAGAAGGCAAGGGAGCAAAGGGCTGAGTTGTGTGTGTATGTGTGGGGAGGGGGCTCTCCCCTTCCCCCCAGTCTAGAGACTGGGAGAGGAAACCCTTAGGATCTTCCAAAATCTTGGGGCTCCGGGGATCCCAGATTCATCACCGAGGGTACATTCTGTGCCATGTACAGAGCTCTTGACTGTTGACAGAATGTTTGAAGATTCTTAGAACAGCTCTGTGAGATGGAAAAGGCACAGAGCCCCAGCATCCTTCCTCTTCCATAAAATGGGAATTAGATTAGATGGAGACCACCACACAGTTGCTGAGAGGCCTCCGTCATTTGAATGTGAGGTCCTTGAGGACTAGGACTCTCCTTAGCACCTAGTACAGAGTAGGCACCTAATAATTGCAGGCTTGCTTGATTCAATTGGGCTCACACTGAATCCTGTACCAGTAGAATGTGAGTTCCTTTAGGGCAAAAGAACTTCGGTTTTTGTCTGTGTCTCCAGTACTTAGCACGTAATGGGTGTTCAGCAAATGCTTTTTGTTTGTCGATCAAAAATGAAACAAGAAAAAATGCTTTGCAGATTTTAAAGGGAAATGGCCAATCACCATTGGCCCCATTTTACAGGTGAGGATACTGAGTTTCAGAGATTATCTGATGCTCTGTGATCGTGTTTGGGGTTTTCTCGGCAGAGATAGTGGAGTTGGCAGGGATAGCAGTTGGCCGTTTCCTTCTCCAGCTCATTTGACAGATGAGGAAACTGAGGCACGCTACAGGCTGTCCAGGACCCAGGACAGGACTGAGTTCATTGCCTTGAGCTTTCTCTGACCTGACATCTTTTCTGTTTCATGCATCAAGAGGACAGAAGCAGGAGCCCCAAGTGGGAGATATTGAGGAAGACTCCAACTAGGTATATTTCCGAACCATGGGAACTGTCCCAGAGTAAAATGGGCAGTCTAGAGGAGGGGCAGGGGCGGAATGAGGGGAGGTGATGATTCTCCGTCACTGGAGGTCTTCTCTTCTAGTAGAGGAACAGCAACAATGGGTTCATTTTTGTCTTTCTGTCCCCAGCACGTTGCAGGGTCTGGTACATGGTTGGTGCTTAATAACTGCTGAATTGAATGGGATGTTGACTAATCCTTATGGGGGATCGTGTCAGGAGGATTCCTGCTCAGGTTCAGGTGGCCCCGTGGAACAAACTCCTCGGCTGCTCACTAGCTGTGTGACCTTAGCCTCACCGGCCTTTGTTTCCCCACCTGTAAAATGATAGGTGTCGACAAGATGGCCTCGGAGCCCTAGATCTACAGAGCCTGTAAAGCCTCTGAGGTCTCTTCCAACTCTGAGAGTACAAGAATGGTGGCATGAGTTGAGTTGGGTAGGAGCGCCCCCTGGGGACTGCAAGGGCACCTGCGGCCATTCAGCGGCTGCCCAGCTGCCCGTCAGCCCCTGGGTCCTGCTTTCTGGCCCTTCCTGCTGTGTGGTGGAGCAAGAAGAGCCCTGGGCGCAGGCTCGGGAAAGACCCAGATTCCGATCCCACCCCTGACATCGACCACGACGTTGTACCTTGGAGCCGCCCCAGTAGGGGCATTGTCTGGGGCTGGCCCCGTGCCCCGAAGCTCTCCCTCCTCACCTCCCATATTGGGGCTTCCTTCAAGTCCCAGCTAAAATCCCACTTTCTGTAGGAAGCCTTTCCCAGCCTCTCAATTCTAGGGCCCCCCTCCGTTACTTACTGTCTCTTCTGTATGCAGATGGTTTTCATGTTCATGGGACAAACCCCCATTGGATTGAGCTCCTCCAGGTCAAGGACTATCTTTTGCCTTCCTTTGTGTCCCCATTGTTTGAGCTCAGAGTCTGGCCCACAGTAGGTGCTTAATAAATGTTTATTGCCGACTGACTGACTGACCTCATGTTAGCCTTAGTTCACAGGGTTTTATTATGAGAAGAATGTCTCTAAAACACGTTCTGAGCCTTCGAGGGCCATAGAAATGTCAGGTGTTCTTTGTTATTCCTTCCTCCAAGTTCCATCAAGAAGCCTGTGCCTGAGGGATGGGACATGGGGCACATGAGGGGCAAGAAGGCAGGGGACAGCTCGGTACCCTGGTCAGTGTTGGTGTTCAGGATGGAGTCCTCTCTGCGGGCAGACTGTAAGTGAAAGGCTCTGGGGATGCCCCAGGGTCTGAGGTGCCTCGGGGAATACAGAAAGGCAAAAGACAGATTCTTAGTGCGAGTATGACTATTGACCTAGAGAAAGTAAACAGAGTCACAGAGAGGTGTGATTTGCCCCTGGCTGCCCAGCTTGTCAATGTCTTAGCTAGGACCCAAACTCATGTCTGACCCAGGTCCTGTGTGGCCTTTCCGAGACCGTGACTGCCTCTCAGTATGGTAGGGTCCTTAGCACCCTGCCTCACTGAGGCAGAAGGCACACCGAGACCTGGGGGGCGCCATCTTTCCATCATTCCTCATTGGCTTCATGAAGACTGGGGCATGTGGATGGCCAAAGCTCATCGGGTTCTTGGGACTTCTCAGGGAGAAGTTCATGTGGTGACTGCTCAGAGATGCGGCTGCCTCTGGAGAGGACCAAGAAGGGACAGGCTTTGTCCCATCCTCAGAGTTAGGAACTAGGGAGAGTACAGGCTTTCCTGGGATGCTGCCTGCTAGGAGCAGGGAACCTCACATTCAAGGAAAGCAAGGACTCCTGGGCCTGTTTCTTCCAGAAGGATCATAGGACCATTGATGTAGAACTACGGGGGACTCTTGAGATCATTAACTCAGCCTCCTCATTGGATCAGGAAACTGAGGCAGAGTTTAAGTGTTCTGCCCTAAGTCTCCTAGGCAGCAATTAGTCATAATAATAGCTAGGATTTGTAAAGCACTTAAAAATGTTTTTAAAAATCATCTAGTTTTATCCTCAAAATAACCCTTTGGGAAGGACTATTATTATCCCCATTTTACTACTACTACTACTACTACTACTACTACTGCTACTGCTACTACCAGCTACCGTTTATCTAACGCTTACTCTGTGTCGGGCACTGTGCTAAGTAAGCTCTTTGCAATCTTTATCTTACTTGGCCCTCACAACAACCCTGAGAGGTTGGTGCAGTTATTATCCGTGTTTTACAGATGAGGAAGCTACAGCAAACACAGATGAAGTGACTTGCCCAGGGTCACACGGCTAGTAAGTGTCTGAGGCCAGATTTGAACCCAGGTTCTCTCTGCCTCCATACACTGTTATGTGTTGAGTAGCTACCTAATTAGCCAGACTTGGGGGTTCAGATCCAGGTCCTCTGACTTCACATCCCACTCCCTCTGCACTGTAGCCCTCTACCTACCATTATACATAAATTCTGTTGGTTCCAGGAACACGGACAAAGCCTCCCATTAAATTGAAATAACTACAGCTTATCGGTCGTCTACCATTTTCTTATTTTCACTTTATTTCCATTTCCTCCTTAAAGGAAATGCTAGGTGTGGGTGACTCACTCCACAGGAGGCCTCCCGATTTCAGATACTGATGGGTGTGTGTCTCCCGGCCTGTGCGTCTGTCTGCTGGGCCTCTCTGGGCCCTGCTTGGGGGGGAAGGGGAAGAGGAGGGAGCACTTGGTTCTCCAGAAGTAATTTGATATCCAGGGTCTGCAGGCGATTGGTGGATGCCTGGCAGCAGCTGGCCCCAAACAAAGGAGCAGCCCCAGCCCCGGGGTGGTGGAAGACAGGCCAGCACTTCCGAGGGCTTCTGCCACCTCCCAGAATGAGGGACCTGCTGTCCACCAGGAATCAGGCCTGCTGGACAGAGCTCATCGAGAAGGAGGCCTACAGCCGGGCACGATGGAGGATTAAATTTGCCCACAAGTACCCCAGAGTTCCCGGCCCCAGCAAGAAGCGTCAGCTCCCTTTTGTCTCCCCAGCTCCAGACCCATGCCTGCTGCCTCCCATCAGCCCCCCGAGGATGGAGTGTTCAGAGAGGAGCACCTCCCCAGAAGGAGCCGATGTCCAGTCTCCCCAGGAAGGGGACGAGAAGGGGCAGACGGAGGAAGCCAAGGCTGAGCCCTTTCTGCCGGAGATGAGACCTGCCACCCCTAAGACCGGGCAGCTGCTGTATCAGGGTATCTCCCGAGAGGGCAGAGGGAGGCTCCTCTACCTGCAGGCACGGTGGCAGCAGAAGCCAGAGGACAAGTTTCGCTATCCAGTCTTGTCGTCCTGGGACTACGGCTGGGGCATAGGTGATGAGATCTGGCTTTATCCAAAGCGTTTGGATGTCTGTTGTCTGTTGTTCTATCCTGGTCCATAAGCAGGGAGAGCTGGTCTTCTTCATTCATTCCCTCATTCATTCATTCCTTATACACTGACTTTCTGACCCTCTGTCTTCTCCCTGTTTAACTGGTTCATCTAACCCAGGATGGTGCTGTAGATCTATCATTAGGGCACCTGCCTTCAGGTCCTTGGGTAAATCAGGCCACCTATCTGGCTCCACCTTCCTCATCTGTAAAATGGGGGAATTTATTACACGGCCTTTGGAGGTCCCTTCCAGTGCCAGATCCGAAGTGAGTCCACATTTACTCAGTGACCAAGAGGCAGAGCCGGGGACTCCTGACCAGCTCGGTGCCTTGTTCTGCATGTCAGCCTCTGGGTTTGGGGTGGAGGGGGTGCTCTTGGCCCCTCTTCTGTTCACAGTGTTTTCTCCTCAGTCCCTAACTCTTCTCCTTCCCTTTTTCCACTTTCTTTTTCCCTCTTTTTCTTCACCCCTACTCTTCAATCCCAGGTGTTTTGATTGAGCAAACACATTTGCAATCTCTTCACCTTCCTTCCCAAAGTTGGCTGGTCAGAAATTCCTTCCAGCTTCATGAAAAAAAAAAAAGACTCTTTGGGAAAGTTCCTGCTGGGCTGTCAGCATCAATGTAGATTTTCATAGATCATGGAATGTGAGAGTTGGCAGGGCTCTGGAGGTTATTTAATCCCCTGATTTCCAAAGTAAGGAAATCTAGGAGGTGGGACTTGTCCAAGATCACACAGCCAGTTGGCAACAGAGCTGGGCTCTGAACTCAGGTCGCCCTTTCCCCTGCATAGATCAATGTTGGAGTGTTAAAGAAAGAACAAAATTCCTTCATTGCATGGGATTTGAGACCAAGTTCAAATGTGGCCCAGCATGGCCAAGCCCCCTCCTTGAGCTGGTGGCTGATTTTTTATTTTTTAAGGGAAAAAAGTTCTCATAGAAAAGAGGCTAGCAATGGACCATAGCATGATGGCTGCTGTAAGGGACCTTTGAGACTGTCTGATACATCTCTCTCTCTTTGTACATATAAGGAAACTGAGGCCTGGGGAGGTAGAAGGACTTGTGCTTCTGTAAAGTGATAGAGATAGAATTTAAATTCAGAA
>JAQQSV010000041.1:111741-160629 GCA_028646515.1 Pseudochirops corinnae
ACTTTAATCAAACATATCATTTACCTAGTTCAGGGGGAAAAGTCAGCACCCTGAACTTCAGAGAATACAAACAGAAGTTACAAACAAACAGAAAAACAGATCAGCAGACGGCTTCCAGCGTCTGATCATTACATCAGTTATCTAGTCAGTTACCAGAGAGGGAAGCACCAACATCTGGGTTTTTCAAAGCCGGGGGGCTCAACGGCTGCCCAGAGTCTCTTCTGGCCAAATCACACAACTCTTCTCAAAGTGAGCCCCAAACCAAAACCCCACACCAGGGCGTACATACAGCCTTCTCCTGGCTTGGAGAATGTCACAGCCCTCCAGACGCACTGCCCAATCACAAAGCTACAAGGCACGGGCATTCCTGGAAAACAAGCCTGGCGCCACAGGCTCCACGTGACCACATTCAGCCCACTAGGGAACAGAGCACACTTTCAAATATCCAAGGGTCCTCAAAGTCACGCAGCCACACCAGCAAAGGGCCTAGGGGCAGGGAAGATCTTTAGATTCCCATAACAATCCTATAAAAGATTTCCTTTCTTCCAGGTGATTTCTGTTCACCATGACTATAAAAAGACAATTTTACCGCCACCATGCCATTAAAAAAGGGAAAGCACTATCTCTCAATACACCAAACACTTACTAGGAAAGAGTTGTCTGAATCACCATGGGGGGTTTCTCCCTATTAGGGGTGACCTGGGTAGCATAAAACTTTCTGAAGAAGATGAAATATCAAGGCCCAACAGGAAATGCATTCTGAGGTCAGAACAAGGAAGATTTGGAGGGGTTTAACTTGACTAGGAATGGAAGTTGTCCATATTTAGCAAACAAGTCTTTCTGAAGGCCAGATCCAAAAATTGCTAGGCAAGAAAGCCATGGCCCTTTTGGGTAGCATTGACATATCAAAGACATAGGCTCTGGGTGGTGAGTCTAAACCCATTGGGTAAAATGATGAAGCTAGTGTTTTAAAAGTCCATTCCAATGTTCAGCGATACTAGCTGCCTCAGGATGAAAAATTCAGTCAATGTTATGGCAATGGGTACAAAATTAAACCGTCTTTGTGGTAAAATGAATCCTCTGATTAGAAGCAATTGTATAGGGAGAAGTAGTATAAGGAAGAAAAATATGTTCTGTTAGGGATTTGAAGATGGCTGCCGCAGAAGTGGGCAGCTAGGTGCTGCAGTAGATAGAGTGCCAGGCTTGAAATCAGGAAGACTCATCTTCCTGAGTTCAAATCCAGCCTCTGACATGTCCTAGCTGTGTGACCCTAGGCAAGTCACTTAACCCTGTTTGTCTCAGTTTCCTCATCTGTAAAATGAACTGGAGAAGGAAATGGCAAACTACTCCAGTATCTTTGTCAAGAAAACCCCAAATGGTGTCATGGAGAGTTAGAAACGACTGAAAAACAACTCATTAGCAACAGGAAGTCACAGTAGTAGACTTAATTGGCCCTGAAATGCATAACCTGAATAGGTATATAAGGGCAAACCTCTTGCCTGGAGGTAGGGGAAGAGGGTCAATAAAGTCAGTCCATCCAGTCAGAGGGGAATCAAGAATCACATAGATTCTTGGAGATTTGGGAATCAACTTTGTGTAAAACATAGGGATGATGTACTTGTGACTAGGGATGGAGTGCAACTAACAGATGGGTAAAATTTCTTATACAATCAATACAAAAGGTTTTAAACGAGAAAAAATAGGAGAAAGAAAACACTATATGTGTACATTTACTAAGCCAGATACCATGAAGAGAATGAAGCAAGTTGATGTGTAGCTGTTGGTACATCTAGAAGTTCATAGTACACAAAATTCGAGGAAGAAAACAACAGGAAAATCCATGGCTTCAGATATCCACTTGAAGTAATTTTATTTTTGGACATGGGTAGTAGGGCCATCCTTCCATGGATCATTGTTCTGTTGATGATTTGGGTACTTTGGAAGCTGCTTCAGTCCATGTGGTGTCCAGCACTGAAAGGATTTTGTATTTTTCTATCAGGTAGTAAATTCTTAATTATTCCCTTGTTTTCTCCCCAACAGCAGCAGTAGTTTGGGGCTACATCAGTGAGATAACTTCTAGTTCAGCCTCTTAGCTGTGACTCTACCAGATGACAAATACTTATCTTTTTTGCTTTGACCTTCCCATTCATGGGGGTTGGAGATGAGTGGTGCTGATTGTCACCCCCAGTGCTCTCAACTGGAGCATGGTCTTAACTAGAAGAATTTGCCTCTCAGCCCCCAGCTGCCTTTCTGCTTTGTTTCCTTTTATTGAGTAGACAACCAAGTATCAGATTCAAAGTAGATGTGTCAAGGCGTGGAGGGGAACTTCTGAGATTAATGGAGAGGCCTGGATGTCTTGGGCCCCCTTGGATTGGACTTGCTGCCGGCTGTTTATCAGCAAACGTGTACTTAGAGTTGTTTAGACAGTATAGAATCGAGGTGATATATAAAATACCTAATCACCAGTTTCACAAACTTTTCTGTATTTCAATGAAATTTAAATATTAGTCCCCTGATTAATCACAATAGCAGTTATAAGGTAAGTTACTGAATTCTTTTTTAAAGTTTTTTTTCCCTAGTATACACTTGTGAATGTCCTGTGTTATGCATTCCTTTTGTGTGTAGGAATAAGTTATCTGTTCCTTACCTGACTTATATTGTACATTGAGTCACTTTTCTTTTGTGTCTTTATTTTTGGGTAGGCCCTAGACAACAGTCATGATACAATTTATGTTAATTAAAATGATGCCCAGGCAGTTGGGTGAGGGACTTATTTAGTTGATGAGTCTGCAAACAAGTAACCTAATTTCCTCTCAGTAGAGGCAGACTCACCAGAATAAACCCATTCAACAGAATAGGGAATTCTTTCTAGGACCAGCAGGGATTCCTTAAGTTTAAACTCTGAAGTTTTTGTTTTTTATTTTGGCTACAATATTCTTAGGTGTCTTCAACTTGGAGTTTCTTTCAGGAAGTGATTTGTGGATTCTATTTTTACTTTGTCCTCTGATTCTAATAGATATGAACAGTTTTATTTTATGATGTCTTGAAATGTTGAGTTTTTGTGTTTGATCATGGTTTTTAGAGATTCTGATGATTCTTACACTATCTTTCTTCAAGCTTTTTTTTTTTTCCAGGTCTGTTTTTTTTTTTTTTGGTATAGTAGATATGTGTTCTTTGTATTCTTCAGTCTTTTGACTTTGTTCTAATATTGCTTGTTGTCATATTGAATCATTGAGTTTTGTTTACTTTGTTCTGTTTTTCAGGGAGTATACTGTTTGGGTCATGTTTTCCACATTCTGTTGTAAACTATTTATTATCCTTCCATTTTTTTCTCCAAGAGCTCTAATTTCATTTTTAAAAAAATCTTGCTTTATTTCTTCCATCTACTTCTGTGGTCTTCCTGGCCAAATCATTTTTTCCCCTCAGTTCATTTTCTTTCTACTTGTACTTGTTGTGGATTTACTCTCTTTTTCTGGGTTGACCTCTTGGGTTTCTTTTTAGCCACAATGTTTCTGATTGTATTTGGAGTTTTATTCTGTTTACCCACGTTGTTAGCCTGAGTTACTGGGTTAAAAGCTTGTACCAGGGCCAGGATCTTTCTCCTACTGCCCTTTTGGATGGGGTGGGCAGGCCCTTCTGGCCCTGTCCCCTCTGCAGGCTGGATGCCACTGTTGTTTCTCTGCTGCAGTGTTGGATGGGGCAGTTGGAACCAAGCTCCACCTTCTGCCACAATCCTTGGCTCCTTCCTGGTCTCCTAGTGACTCGCCAAAAATGCTATCTGCAGTTATATTTTTGCCTCCTCCTCTTTGAGCATTAACCAGCTCAAAGAGTTGGTTGGATATGTCCTCATCTGTGGCTTGGAAAGCCCCTAATCAGAATTAGCTTTTGTCTCCTTTAATGCTTGTGATAGGATATTGGAGGTGGCTGGTTTCAGTCCTCTTGGGGGGGCTTCAAGGTGTGCAAACACTGTCTGGGATGGAGCTCTCTTTGTGTCTTTGTGCAGTGCCAAAAGCTGCCTTTGGCTCTTGCTGAGACTCTAACAATCCAGGGCCAAGATCCCGCTGGATTAAGGCCCTCTGTAGTTAAGACTGGTCTGACTTTAGGCCCTTGGGTGCATGCTCCCTCACTATGTCCATCTTCTTCTGCCATCTTGGTATTTCCTTTTGATTTTTTTAAATCACTTTGTCTTTGGGTCATTTAACTTTTTCCTGGGGTGTTTAATAAGGGAATTATACTAGGCTAAGTTTTAAAAAAAGTTTTGATTCTAAATGAATCAGTCCTCAGTCCTGTCTAT
This sequence comes from Pseudochirops corinnae, assembly GCA_028646515.1. Classification (NCBI taxonomy): domain Eukaryota; kingdom Metazoa; phylum Chordata; class Mammalia; order Diprotodontia; family Pseudocheiridae; genus Pseudochirops; species Pseudochirops corinnae. Next base: position 116,036 of record JAQQSV010000041.1, read on the forward strand.
AAACTGAGTAAAGTTTAAGCAACAAATTACTTGGTTGAATCATGGGCTGCTCAAGCAGGTCTTATTGGAGGATTTCACTGAATCATCCTATCAGGTGTGGCCATGGACAGTGGGCACAAATGAATTGCCCTTCCTGGGAATTCTTCTGTAAAATATTTATATTACATTTTCAAGTTCTCCCTTCTCTGTTGCCACTAATCACCTCCCTGGTTCCTTTAAGTCCCAGCTAAAATCCCACTTTCTGTAGGAAGTCTTTTCCACCCCTTTTCATGCCAACACCTTCCCTTTGGTAATTTCTGCTTATCCTGCATATAACTTGTTTTATACATCTTTGTTTACATTTTGTCTTCCCCATTAGATTGTTGAGGGGAGGGACTGTCATACCTCTTTTTGCTTCCCTTGTGTTTAGCAGCTAGGTGGTGTAGTAGGTAGAGTGCTGGACCTGGAGTCAGGAAGACTCATCTTCCTGAGTTCAAATTCAGCCTCAGACACTAACTGGCTGTGTGATCCTGGGCAAATCACTTAACCCTGTTTGCCTCAGTTTCCTCAGCTGTAAAATGATGCTGGAGAAGGAAATGGCAAACCATTCCAGTATCTTTGCCAAGAAAACCCCAAATGGGATCACAAAGAGTGGGGTGTGACTGAAAAATGACTTCACAATATCAAAAAGTGCTTAGCACAGTGCCTGGCCCATAGTAGGCACTTAATAAATGTCTATTGATTGATTGATAGTCTAAAAATTATTCTCGCCGGTAGAGAAAAGCCAAGCAAGAGTCAACTGTGAATGAATAAAAGCATTATTAAGCATTTATAATGTGCCAAGCATTATATTAACTGCTGGAGATAGAAACAGAAAAAAACAAGTTAGACTGCACTCTCACAGATATCCTGGTTAAGGTCTGGGTGATCTGGGCTAGGAGAGGGAAAGAAAAGAGAGGAAGGGATGAGAGTAGCTTGGAGTCATTCTGCCTTCTTTTTGCCATGCTTTATCATAGTACCTTCCATTCTAATCCACTTTCCTTGCCCTTCTTTGATCTTCTTTCCACTCCCAACTTAGCTAAAAATAGTCCTGTTGCTACCTTAGGTATTCATGGCCACCTGCAGCTCATATGGAGCTTTAGCACTCCTGAAACTATCCTTTCAGAATTGTACCTCTATTTTTACTTTATCTCAGCATGGAAAGTACTTACTGGGTAGGTGACTACTGTTGACCACTTCCCCTGAATCCATATTGTTCTAATTAATACAGTACTGTTTTTTTCTTCCTCATGAAGGTTTTCTAGGTTTGTGTCATCAGAATTTCTTTCTAGAAGGCTTTTCATCCTTTTGGGGATAACTTCTCCTGCAGAATTTTAGGCCCTGGGGGTCCTACCTAGTGTCTATCCTTTCTATTTTAACAAAATTCTTCTTTGTTGATGAGAATTCTGTCCAGAATAAGTTTCCCTTTCTTCTACATTCTGAAGAATGAAATTATAATTACATTTGTAGATCTGTTAGAAAATCGTCATGTTCCAGTTGGCCTTTTATGAGGAGAATAGGCCCTCAAACTTGCCAGTAGGATTCTACTTTTATTCCGGTCATTTTTACTAGACAGGTAGGTAGCCCAGTAGATAGAGTGCTGGTGCTATAGTTAAGAAGACCTGAATTCAAAGTCAGTCTGAGACATTTACTATCTGTGTGACCTTGGACAAGTCACTTACCCTCTGAATGCTTAAGTTTCTTCAGCTGTAAAATGGGGATCAGAGCAACTACCTTACAGAGTAATTGTGAGGAACAAATGAGAAATTTGTAAAGCATTTAGCCCTGAGCCTGGCACGTAAGAGGTGCTTCCAAATGCTTGTTTTTAAATTATTTATTTATTTCTCTTTAAGGAATGAGAGAACATATGTTTTTACTGTCATCTTCCTTCACACCTAGAAAAAACAAAAACAACTGCTTCCTTTCTTTTTGAGTTTAGGAGTATTTTTGTATATTTTATTGGCAATTTTGATGCTGGATTGGGACTGATATTAACAATGCTTTTATTCCTCTAGCACCTTACAAAAGGAAAAAAAAAGACTTTATAGATTTTTTTTGTAATTCTTCCCATTCTTTGAAAATTTTTTTTAAATGATGCATTTAATTGATGTACATGGAACCTGGTTTATAGTAGGTACTTAATAAATGGTAATTGACTGACGAATAGATATCATAGTTACCTCCCAGGGGCCAAGACCCTTAAAGCCAAAAAAACAGGTAAAATTTACTGCTATAGTTTTTGTATCTGACAACCTAGGTGACATTCTATACCTGTACCTGCCACTTTATGGAGGGGGTAAGATGTGTTTCATTATCTGGATCCTAGAACTAAGATTAGTCATTTAATTTCATCTGAATACTGGCTGTATTTTAACATGGCTTTCATTTATATAATTGAATTAATTGCATTTACTTTTTTTCTAGTTCTTCTGTGTCCTATTCTTTTCAGGCTAGTTAGTGTGCTGTGACCAATTAAATAAGCATTTATTAAATACCCACTAGATGCCAAAACAAAACTGGGCACTGGGGATGCAAAGATTGAAATGAAAAGAATCCCTACTCTCAATGACCTTACATTTTACTGAGGGGAGACAACAGATGAGCCAATATAAAGTGTAATTCTCAAAATATGTTCTCAAACCAGCCTAAACAGCCCACATCTCTGTAAGCATCTAAGACGGAAGCAAGACATTGTAGGAAAATTCTTTTCAGACTGGTTCCTGGTTTTTATGAGGCACCCCCACTGCCTGACTCTGGTTAAGCCCACCCTGCTAAATCCCAGCCGTGAGGGTCAGGGATTATTTTCATGGCTGGCCCTCCTCTTTGTGTTTTCTTCCTCCCCCACCTTCCCCCTCTGCCTTCCCTAACTCCCAATCTTGTTTCAGCTACATTAAACAGGGAGCAACCTTCTGGCCCATCTCCCTCCAGGGTTCTCTTCTGTTCTGCTCTACTCTTCCAGCTGCTGCTCCAAGCAAGAATTTCAACCACAGTTGGAGGAGCAGATTTCCAGATGTTGATATATCAAGCAATGTCTCTCCTGATGGATGGGACCCCTGGAGGAAAGAATCAAGAATATAAGAGGTCAGGAAGGGATAGCCTCTTTGCTTTGCTCCTGGGCAAGAGAGTCGTATTGGGGCCTGCAGTCTAGCAGGATTTCACTTTCAGAGAGGATACAGTAGCTCCTGTTAATAGTGGGCATTATGACCAGCTCTGGTACAGAAGCCAGACCACAAAAGGGGTAAAAAATGTGGAAGCGAGCATAAGCAAAGATGGTCTTGCTCTGCCCTATCCTATTTCTAATACTTTCTCCTATCCAGATGTTCAGTGTCAGATCTGAATTCTCCTTCTATTAGGCTGTACATGAGTTTAATGAGACTGAATGGCTCTATTATTATGTGTTATTTTCACAACATGTGTGAGCCACGATGCCTTAAAACTCGAGTTTAAAGCGCCTCCTCCCCCGCACCGTTACCCTATTATTAACGTGCTCTTCCTTCACAACTCCTTCCTAGCCCAATAACCCGGCCTCTTCGAGCCCAAGGTTGATTTCTTTGTTTGCCTGCCTGCTGGGAAGTGAGTAGAGAAGCCAAGCCATCAGCTGGAGTGATGACGAATTTAATGTCAGTTTCAAAGCAATTGTCTGCAAACACTAGATGGCACAGACGTTGTAGGAACGGAATCCCGCAGCCTGGTCCTCCAAACCCCGCTCGCCTCTGCAGGAATTCCTACCTAGGCTTAGCAGGGGACACACTGTGGGGCTGCTTTTCAATATTCCTTCTGATTTTCTCACCCTGTTGTGATCGCGATTTGTATCCCGGGATGCAGAAAGCACCAGGTTGTGGGATCTCTCTTTCCTTTGCCCAGTGTAAAAGCCCATCGTTATTTGGGGTGCTTTTGTGTCTCTCCTCTCTTTCTCTGCTCGTCCTTTCCCTCTTTTCCCATTTCCTCCCCTCTCCTCCCTGACTGCTGAACCCCTCAAGTACGTCCAAACATGCCCGTCTCAGCAGCGGTTTTGGCCACTTTTGATCAGACAAAGCAATATTAAACACATAGGAAAGAGCCCAATCCCAGAGTTAAGCTCACCAAGGCAGGCTTTAGTCACCATGAGCCCAAGTTTCACCACTTCTGTGGGGGTGAGGGGAAGTTGGACCATCCCCCACCCTGAGAGGAGAGCTACCAGGAGGTGTCGCTAAAAGAGAACATGGGTGAAGTCTTCCTTTTAAAGGACCGCTGGAATTTTCTATTCAGTGGCCTATAGCGGGGGTGGCTTTATCATACTCTGACACCTTAAGGGTTAAGTCACTGGAAGTAGCTAGGGGATTTCCCTATCCCCAAAGAAACCAAATGTTCAGCTAGCATGAAGGAGAACACCTTTATACACAACCTCTCCCAACCTCAATTACTTATCGAAATGGTTGGCAGCTCCTCACTTCTGGTGATTCATACCAGTGCACAATTAGTCCTCTCTTTATGCTATATGGCAGCATACTTGGTCCACATGGTTCCATGCTCTACAGTTTTATGGTGTTTATATCAGATGAAAAATTAGTAGTACAATCACAATAGCTTAAAGTTCCCAGTTAGGAAAATTCTTGACTTTCAGACAGAGATTTGGCTCTCTCCCCCGATACAAAATTATATTTACCTCTTAATAATTCCTGGCCTTTTTATGTTTGAGGAAAAAAATCAGGATACAAGAAATGTTTGGTGAATAGAAGAAAGCTGAGTATATTACAGAATTGATGACTGAACAGGTGCAAAGATTTGGGGAAAGAGTAGATTGCAGGGAAACTTTCTTAGTCTCTGAAGAGTTAGAAATGACTGTCAGCTTCAACCTGAGTTTTCAACTCCCAAGTCTTATTATTTTGTCTAGCTTTTAAAAGTAAACTCTTGCTACTTTGATTGGTGTAGCCATTAAACTTTAAGCTAATTGCTCAATATTATCATTCTTATTAGATTGGTACAGCCTATCCTTAAGGTACTAATATTTCTCCAATTATTTGTCTTCTACATCTATAAAATGTGTGTAGTTGCATTCATATAGTTACCGAATATGTCTTGATGGAGAGACTTCCAGACCTTATATGTTTTGTAAGTGTTTTGAATGACATTTCTTTTTCTTGTTGATAGGTTTTTCTAATAATGTATAGAAAGGCCAAATAATTTTATGGGTCTATTTTATATCTTGCTACTTTAGTGAAATTTATTTTAATTGATTTTTGAGGGATGGCAAGTCACCTGCAAAAAAGGGTAATTTTTTCCCTCATTTCCTATTCCCTCATTACCTAGCCCTTCAAGATCTATATTGTTGCAAAAGGTGGCATTTTTAAAAGTATGCTAAATAATAGTAAAGACCATGAACACGCTTGCTCTACCCTGCTTTTACTAGAAAGATTAGTTATTTTACTGTACAGGCTGCCCCAAAAGTCGTAGTGAAGTTTTAAGTGACTAAATCTTAAAAAATGCATTAAGCAGTAGCGTACTGGATGAAGTGGTCTGGCCCAGATCCTTTCTCTAGCTGTAGTGGAAACCCATGTATTGGAGATAGGTTCTTATTCTGCTAAAGTCTGAATACTTCAGCACAGCTGAAATTCTAGACAGATAGGTTGGTTTGGACCTTCATTCCTACTGTAATCCCTTGCTGAGAAGTTGTTTAGGGTCTGGTATTACTTCAAATTCCTAGCTTGGGATTGAAAACCAGATCCAGAGGTAGGACCGGGTCTTGCTGTTGGACACAGTCTGATCTGAAGATAGCTCTGTTGAGGTGTATGGGGTGTTCAGGGAGGAGTAGCCCCTCTGGTGTGGGGGCTTTCCAAGCCCTTTTCAGGGCTGCTCATTCACTTTTGGTGTCTGTCACCCAAATCTCACTTTGGTTCCAAGAAATTGTAGTATGCATAGTGGCCACACCCCAATAAAACCATCTTAGCAGATGACTAAACCAGTTTGACAGGCCTCAAACTCAAGGGTGGGAGAGGGGGTGTTTAACCAGGCTTCCCCTGGTGGAATGGGCAGTTGAGAACAATTTGTTCTAGTGGTCATGAATGTGGCTGCAGTGGGTGCTGTGGAGGGCTGAGAGCTTGGCCAGACATTGAAGACTTCAAGGTCTTACATTGCATCCTGGGTCATCACCAGTCATCTTGACTTTTGTCATTGGACTTCAGTGACTGGAAGAGAGACTGACTACCTTGTGTGACTCTGCTTCACTTAAATCCAATTTGTGAGCAAGTCAAGGCATCACCCCATGATATCATTGGTCCTCTTCAAAAATAGAGGACAACAATGATGTCAGGCCTAGCTTCTGGAGTGCCATGATGTGTATGCTGGTCTATATTCCTTTGAGCACTCACCTATTGTGAAGTTTGATGCTTTGAGCATCCTGAACTGGTACCCCTAAACTACTCTTGACCAGAGAACACATTGCCTTCAGGCCCCACTTTCCAACACAGTCCTGTGACAGGAGTGCCTATTGGTTGTGGCCCATCTCATTCTGCCCAAGATTGGGTGGAGGATCTCATTGATGGTCCTGCTTGGTCTTGTTAACTCTTTATTTCACCTGGTTTTTCTTGAGGCATTTCTCAGGGTATCTAGACTTGACCAGAAGTTTTCACATTGCCATCTTTTTAGGAAGAATCCATTTGCCTTGACTCACCCAAGTTCCTTTCAACTGTTTCCCCCCCCCCTCCCCCTTTATCTTTCTATTCATGAAGGATTACTGTTCATCATTTTCCTCTGACCTTCTCTGTGAGATTTTTATAAACAGCAGCAGTTTGTATTCTAAATGAGTATTGCTTTCATCTTTCTCCATTTAGCAAATAGGTCAAGTGTTTATTAAGCAAGTCACTTTTGGGGCTTTTAGTCTCCTTGTTACAGTAATTGATTTACATCAGTTAAGTCTCTGAGTAAAATGGTTATCATTAGTATTGATGTCACTTCTACTATTATCCACTTTTCATGGTCAGCAACTTTTCTAAATAGGTCAAAATTGAGTTCTTCCAATTGCATGCCATCTGTATTTTTCATTATTTTCCTTCTAGTTAAAAAAAAGCCAACTAATTTCAACCTTTGCTTTCACAAGTTTTTGATCTGATTGTACACAGACAATTGATTTAATAAGTATACGTCCTGCATCAATAATGACTCTTTCCTTGGCTGTTAAAAATAGATTTCTTTGGAATATTGTAATAGCCTCCTGATTAACCTTCCTGCCTCAAATTTCTCTCCACTCTAGTCCATCTTTTACTCAGCCATTAAAGGGATTTTCCTAAAGTGCGGGTTCAAATATGTCACTTCCCTACTCAAATGTCAGTGGCACCTCTAGAATCAAACATGAAATCCTTTAATTGGTGTTTCAAAATGGTAACCAAACATGCCCTTACCCTTCTAGGCTTCTTGCATTCATACCCCACAATATCCTTTTTGATCCACTGACACTGTCTTCCTTGCTATTCCTTAAATAAGGCACTCCATCTCAAGACCCAGGTATTTCCCCTGGCTATTTTTCATGCATGAAGTGTTCTTCCCCTTCATCATACCTCCTGGCTTCACCGAACTCCTTCAAGTCCCAGCCAATCCTTTCTTTGATGGGAAGCCTTGCCTAATCTCTCTTAATTTTAGTCCCTTGCCTCTGTTGATCATTACTTTTTTTATCCTGTACATATTTTGCATATATTTGTTTGCATCTTATCTCTCCCCATTAGACTGTGAACTCCTTGAGAGTAGGAATTATTTTTTGCCTCCTTTTGTATCCCCATTGCTTAGCACAGTGCCTAACATGTAGTTGGTGCTTTATAAATATTTATTGAATGATTGGTATGTTCAATTCAATGTTTGCAGTGTTCAATACTCTTTTATCTAAAAAAACATTCATGGACCAGTGGCATGAAGTTTCAGCATGATCTACAATTGGTTTTGCCTCCCTAATTCATTCATCTGGAATCATGTTTCCCGATAAATTTTTTATTACCCTTCCCTATTACTACCTTCATATTGAAGTCAACAGTTTCAAAGTGTATGTTGATTTAATTGCAGGATTTTGATCAAGTTTAAAAAATTTTTTTTTCTACCTTCCAATCCTACACAACTGATGTTAGTGTATAATTGTAAATCTCATGATATGTGGTTTCTTGTTTCCTTGGTTGTATGACAAAATCAACTTTACCAGTTCCCTCCTTTGCCACCCTCTCATTAATCTGTCATTTCTTCCTTTCTTCTGGTTTATTTGACAATGAGAGATGTTGAATTTCATGGTCATTGTGCTTCCTTTCTGTTCTAGCATTTGAGATGGGCAAGTGAGCATGTTATAGATATAGAGAACTTAATTATTCAATTATTCAATTTTAAAACTACACTAAGACTTTTGGAAAAGCTTGTATATTAAAACGTATGTACATATAAACATGTAACAGATGTTGAAAAGTTTAATTATTAATTATTGAAGCTTAAATCCATGCTAAGACTTTTGGAACAGCCTATATGTTAAAATACATGTACCTGTTATAGATACGGAGAAGCAGTGGCTTTGGAGAGGGGGCCAGATTTGGAGGAAAACCCATATTAAAATCCTGCCTTTGACACTAATTAGTTTTATAATTATGGGCAGATCACTTACCCCCTCAGGCCTCAGGGCAGCTCTCTAAAACTATAAATTGTAGAGAAAGTGCTGAACTGCATTGGGAGAAGGAATTTCCTCACTTGGGAGTTCCCTGTGGTATTGAAATCACAGGACTAATCTCTATCACTATCCCTAAAGGAAATAATAAATATAAACACATAGTTCTCATAAACACAAAGGTAGGGGAAAGAATGGTGATGACAGTAATAATTATGTATAATTATTGTAATTATTATGATTATAAATAAAATAATACACATAAAGTACTTTATTAACCTTAATGTGCTATAGAAATGTCAGCCAGCCTTTATACTGCATATGTTTAAGGTTACAGAGTGCTTTGTATCCAGAGAGAGAGAATTTTACTTGGCATAAGGGAAAGTATTCTGGCAATCAGATCTGTCCAAAAAGTGGCATGGGTAGCATCAGGGGTTAGTAGAATCAGCCTCACTGGAGATCTATAAGAAGAAATTGGATGGCCACTTGTCACACATGGAATTTTGAGTTGGATTAGATGACTCTGAAATTCCTTCCTTTGAGAGGCTTGCTGGAGCCAGCTCATACTGGCCTTGGAAAAGCCAATTGTTAATGACTCAGAAATCAGCAAATACTACAAATCAGGGTTTTCTTTATTGTTTTTTGGATTTCTAGAATTAAGAAAGTGATAGAAAAATGTTAATAATGCAGATTCAATTTTAAAATTTATATCCTGTGTAATTTTTTTTTTATTAGAGAGATGGTTGTTAAACATTTTCTAGTACCCCACTGCTTCCATCTCTGGGGTTATGTAAATTCCCCATAATGCTAAGGATTGTTTTAGACAAACAGTTAAATGCTTAATACATCCTGGATGAAATGACAAAAAAAAAATGGCACCATGTGTAACGCCATGCACCAGCAGATTCCCAAAAGAATGCTACTGTGAACAGCTTTTAAGGTTCAGATTACACAGGATAGTGAACACTCCATTTATTCCATTACAAATCAAGGCAAACATTCACAATATATCGCAATACAACATTCACAACAAATCAAGTTTCAGTACAATATTCACAACAGCTTAACATTAGAATGGGCACACAGTTTTCACTACAGTGGCCACAATATTTAGAACAAAGCAATCAATCAGTTCATAATGTAGTAATCAATACTCAATTATTCAATCAATTCACAATACAATAATCAAACTTCCACTCATGGGGCAACCATTAACTTAATCACCCATCTAGCAATCAAGCACTAAGTATCATTAATCACTAGTACAGTCATTAGAAAACCACACAAACCCTCCACCCCTTATTGTCCAGCAAACCTCAGTTTCATCCAAGGGGAGACCTTTTCTTCATCTTGACTCTGGGTGGCCTCTCTGATTGCCTGGATTCCCTTACATGGTCCCAGCTTCCTCCTGAATCCATCAGTCACCTGGATTCAGAACCAGACAGCTCCCAGGTCCTGTCCAGTACTCAGGGCAGGCCCTGGCACACACTGAAATTCACAGGGTCTAGCACATCTCAAACCCTTCACCACTTCTCTTGCCTGGAACTCAAGGATCAGCCAGGCCATGAACAAACAAAGTCTTATCCCAGACATGCTTCTTCAGTCCTCCAGCAGTTCAGCTGGCCCCAGGACCCAGAAGGAATACTGGCCTTCCAGGCAAGCTCTCTCAGCCTTCCAGGTGGCCTTCACTGGATTATAGTCTCAGGAAAACTCCATCTCAGTTCTCAGTCAGCTTTTAGATGCTGGGAGAGAAACTCTCTCTGTCCCTCTCTGTCCCTCTCTGTCCCTCTCTGTCCCTCTCTGTCCCCCCTTTCTCCCCCTCTCTCCATCTCTCTCTGTCTCCATCTCTGTCTCTCTGTCTCTCTGTCTCTGTCTCTGTCTCTGTCTCTGTCTCTGTCTGTCTGTCTGTTTGTTTGTTTGTTTGTCTCTCTCAGCTGGCTTCAGTCTCCATGATTTTTCCTTCACCAGGAGCAACATTCCAATTCTGTCTCTCTGTCTCTGAAATTCTTCTTTATATACACACACTGGCCTCCTGTCTCAGCCAATCCTCCTCTTCCACTCAACAGGGGAGTTTATACCCTCTCAACAGGGGACAGAATGCACACCTTCCATACTGAGTTCACACCTTCCATACTTAGCCCTAAGTTACTAAGGGCTAAGTGTCTGTTAAACTGATTGCTGTTACACCACGTCCAATTGCTTTTCTCATCTTTGTTTCTGTAGTTTTACATCCTCACCTTATTTGTGTGTATTTCATTTACCCAGCATTTCAGAGAGCCAAGATTTTTTTCAATTTAAAAAACAAATAGGCCACATTGCATAGTGAATAGAAGATGACTTCAGAGATAAGATGACCTGGATTCAAATCCTACCTCTGACACATACTGACTAGATGATCTTGGGCAGCCTCTCAATGCTTTAGTCAACCCCCTAAAACTACAAATTGCAGAGCAGCTAACCTGCATGGATAAAGGAAATCTCTTACCCAGCAGTTCCTATTTCATTGAAATTACCAGCCTAAGGCCCATTACTTAATTTGGCAAACATAAATTTAACATCTGCTTTATATAAAAAACTAAGCTGAGGATACAAAAATGAACAAAACCTATACCTTGCCCTCAAGGAGTTTACAATTTAATGGTGTTCTACTCATAGAAGGATTCCTTTTTGGTTATATGCATTGGACCACATGGCCATTGAGGTTCTTGGCAATTCTGAAATTCTGTGATTCTGACTTTATGTTAACTGATGAAAAATCCCGAAGGGTGAGAAATTGTGGTCTGTTAGGATGCAGAGGAATCCAGACTCCCTTGTGGCATCCCATGCCAAACCCTGTAGTACAGTTCTAAAAACACACTAAAAGGAGTGACAGTAAAGAAAACCAAAGAGAAATAGTTGTAAATTATTCTATCAAGTCTAAGATTTCAGGAAAACTGTCAGAATCCTACAGAAATTCTGAGCAGAGATGTTCCAGGGAAACTGGAAGGCAAAAAACTGGAAGAATCAGTTAAAAGAGGTCAGGACTAGAGAAAAACACAGGAAGCTAAACCCCAGGTAGCCCCACATAAGACATATCGGGAGTCAGTGCCAGGCACTTAGGCTCAGCCAGCTCAGCATTCAGGTAGCCTACACCTGGGCCTAGGTTATGTGAATAGCACAATCAATGACATCTGGTTGGGACCTACCAGGCTTACAACAAGGGAAAGTGCCAACATTGGCCTCAGAACTGTGCAAGAGAGACAGAGAAGGAGCCAAGGCCATAACCTAAGGTGAGCTACAAGGTGACTGAGCCAAAACCCAGGAATTTTTATGGAGGGTAGTGGCCTAGTTTTAGTCCCCTCCAACTATGCAGGATCTGCGCCAATCATAAAAGAACATGGATGAACAGAGTCTAACTGAAGCACAAAGCCCCAATCAATAAACTGGGGTTGTGGATATAAATAAATAGAAGAAATATTATGAACTGAGAAAAACCCAAGTGGTAAACCCAGAAGAGGGTAACTCCATACAATTCCTAGTAGAGTAGCAGAGAAAAGAATGCACTGGCCACAAGTATTACTAGAGTACCTAGAGGAAATGAAACAAGAGATAGAAAATGTAATGTTAAAGGAATGATAGCTAGGGATGAAACAATGACAAGGAGAATTAATAGCTTATAACAAATGAGCATAAATCACATCCAAGAGTTGAGCTTCTAGAAAATTAAAATTGGACAAAAAGAAAGCATGAGACAAAAAGAGACACGGAAACAAAATTTTCAAAAATCCAGTTAATAGAAGACAATAGAAGGTATAGTCTATCAAAGATAATTGCATTGGAAAATAGGCCAAAGAAAGATAATCAAAGAATCATTGGACTGCCTGAAAATCATGACTAAGAAAAAAAAACACCTGGTTACCATGTTTCAAGAAATCATAACCCAAAAGTGCCCAGATCTATTAAAATGAAAAAAGAAAGAACTTACTCATCATCTTCTAAAAGGGTGAAAAGAACCGGCATCTCATGAATCTTACTTTCATTTAACAAAAGAAAATTAAACACACTCGTGAGAACTTAATGACACATATTCAAAGAGCACAGTGTAGAAATATATTAAACTCCACAGGAAAATCAGCAGGGATGGGGAGAGAATAGAGGAAGGTTAAAGAGGGAGAGAGTTATAACTGAGGGAATGCTCATATTCAAAAAACCTACAAAATTACAAAACCCAAAATAAATCTTCCAATGCTGGAAGGCAGAATGTGATGAAAAGGAAAGAAAGAAAGTAAAAATATGTAATTGAGATGGAACAAGTAATAGAGAAGATGGATAATGAAACAGAAACAGATTGCTTCAATTATAGAACATTAATGTTAACCAAGTCCCCTTTCACTACCTTCTCTTTTGGAGGTGCAGTAGGGAGTGAGAGGAAAAAGAACAGGAGGATAAGAGAGAGAGACTACAGAATTAGCAATTAAAACTGTGAATATGAATGGTGTGAACTCACCCATAAAATGGAAGAGATAGCAGAAAAGAATTGAAAACAAAGTCAAATAGTGGTTTGGAAGAAATACACTTGAATATAAAGATTCACAAAAAGTTAAAATGAGGAACTGAAACAAAATATATAAACTTCAGATGAATAAAAAAATCTGAGAGAGAAATCATAATTTTAGACAAGATAACACTAAAAATAAACTTGATAAAAAGAGATAAGAAAGGAAATTTCATTATAATTATAGGCATGGTATCTGGGAAGGGAAAGGAGAAGGAAATAAGCACTTACATGGCACCTACTATTTGCAAGGCACTATGCTAGTCACTTTTTACAAATATTGTCTTGCTTGATAATATTTAATAACAAATCAATATTTTTACTTGATATATATATACCAAATAGCATAATATCTAAGTACGTAAAGGAAAAATGAATTGAATTGGAGGAATAGACAGTAAAGTTATCATAGTAGAAGACCTCAGCATACCTTTTTCAGACCAAGAAAATAGAACAAAACCATTAACTAGAAAGAAGCTAATAACCTAAATAGAACTTTAGAAAAATTAGATGTGTTGGATCTCTGGAGATAGGAATAAAAAGGAGCAAAAAAGAGTTTGCATATTTTTCAGATGTTCATAATATCTCTACACAAACTGACCATATATTGGGATATAAAAAACTCACAAATGCAGAAAAGCAACACTTGACGTATCCTTTATTGACTAAAATGTTGTAATATTATACTCAATACAGGGCCTTTGAATAATGGATGAAGTTAAGAATCAATAATTTAATTCTAAAGAATGATGGGATAAAGACTAAGTAATAGAAACAAAAGAAACTTAATAAAAAATAGAATTGAGACAACATTTCCAAAATTATGGGATGCAGCTAAAACATTCCTTTGGGAAATTTTCAAAGGGAGTTCATCCACAAAAGACAGAACAGAAAAAAATAAATTGGATATATGATTAATAAAAATTCTGGAAAGGCAACAAATTGAAAAAAAAACACACCATAGTAACAACAAACATCAGAAAAAAAAATCCATAAATCGGAAAAGAGGTGAACAGAATTGAAAGCAAAAAAACCCCACAACTAAAATAATAAGTACAAGTAAGAGCTGTTTAAAAATATCCCAATTAATAAAATAATGTTAGTTTGATTTTTCAAAAAAGGATAGGGGGAATTCAAATTGTATCATTAATGAACAGGAGTATTCACACCAAGAGAAAGTGAAATAAAGGAAATTATCAAAGTTATTTTCCCAATTACATGCCAAATTGATAACTTAGATGAAATATAAAAACATTCAGATTAATTGAATAAAAATAGATAATTTATATGACATAGTATTAGAAAAAAAAATTGAAAAGTCAAGATTGAGCTCCCAAAGTAAACAACAGTAAGAACAGCAACAACAGGACACAATCTTCTGGAAAAACTGGAAAGTGGTCTGACAGAAATTAGGTTGAGAGCAATATTTCACACCATATACTAAGTAAAGCTACAAAGAGATACATGATTTAGAAATAAAAGGTTGCGTCATAAACAAATGACAGGAACAAGGAAGACAATACCTTTCATGACTAAGGATAGGGAAGAGTTCATGACCAAACAAGAGCTAGAGAGAATCAAAGAAAATTGATAATTTTGATTACACTTATATAGTCTAGGCTCCTTTGAGCATGCTTTATGTGTTTAATATGGAACCTGCTATGTTTCTTACCACATGGGTGGTGGGGTAGCCTACTTTGGTTGGCTACCTGTATCTTTAAAACTTCTCTTGAGAAATGGACCTAGAGATATTTTGTTTCTGTTCTGTGTTGTTTGTCCTCCTTAGTTTTAAGTATTAAAGGTGATCCTCACTGAACCAGGAGTGAGCTATGGCAACCTTGGAGCCAGGATTGCAGGCAAGATGGTACAGCCAACCCACCTAGCATAAAAACCCCCAGAAGTCTGGTACTTGGGATTTGAACTCAAGTGTTGTCCAGATAACCTTTGGCATCTGAAACTGAGAACAAACAACACACAACATGAAAAACAAAACAAAATGAAACAAAAAACAACCAAACTCATAAGACTCATTTCTTGGTTAAAGAGAGGTAAACAAAAGAAAACATGTCTCTCCTCACTTTCTGAATCAGCTTATGATGTAACTTCCAGGGGCCTCCACATTGAAAGTAATAAGAGCCTCATTGAATGGTGATTGGAAAGAGCAGCTCCTACCCATGTAGTAGGGGACAAAGCAAACTCTATGTTAGACAAACTAGACATGTTCAAAGACCAGCCCAGGCAACAGTAAAATAAATAATTTTTTTTCACAAATAAAATCAGTGCAATTAAAATTAGATGGAAAATAGATAACTGGAAAAAAGTCTTTGTAGCAAAATTCTCTGACAAAGGTCTCCTATCAAAGATATATAAACAGATTCTTCAAACTTAGAAGAACAAGAGTTATTGAAAAGTGGTCAAAGGATAGAAAACAGGCAGTTCAAAAGGAAGAAATCCAAATGATGAATAATAATATGCAAAGTACTTCAAACCAGTAATAATTAGAAATGCAACTCTGATACTCTACGTCATACCCATGAGATTGGCGAGAGTGACAAAAAAGGAAAATGACAATTGTTGGAGGGGTTGTGGGAAAGTAGACATATTAAGCACACTGTGATGGATATGTGAATTGGCCCACTCCTTCTAGAAATAAATTTAGAACTATGCCCCCTAACTAACGATCTGTGACACTCTTTGACTCAGCAATAACTCTTCCAGGCATATACCTCAAAGAGGTAAAGAGATAAGAAAAGTACTTATATATACAAGAAAATCGTAGAAGCTTTTCTTGTGGTATCAAAGAACTCAAAACTAAAGAGGAAAGTCTCAGTTGGGGGAATGGCAAAAAAAAGGTATAAGATATTAATTTAAAGGAGTAATATTGTGCTGAAAGAAATAATCCAGGGGCAGCTAGGTGGCACAGTAAATAGAGCACCGGCTCTGGAGTCAGGAGGACCTGAGTTCAAATCTGGCCTTCGAAACCTAACACTTACTAGCTGTGTGACCTTGGGCAAGTCACTTAACCCCAATTGTCCCTCCAAAAACCAAAAAAATTTAAAAAAAATTAAAAAAAGAAATAATCCAGTTTTAGAGAAATTTGGGAAGCCTTGTATCAAATGATTCAGAGTGAAATGACTAGAACAAGGAGAACAATTTGTATAGTAAAACCATTGTAAAGAAAAGCAACCAGAAAGATTAAGAACTCTGGTAAATGTTCAATACAGGCTTTGAAGCTGATCTCCCAGCTTCTTCTGGCATTGATAATCGGGGTCTCCACAAGGAGGCTATTACTTCTCCACTCAAAATTCTTGAGGGTGGTAGCTTTCTAGTTCAATAGTTCACTCACCTCCACTGTTGCTATCTCTCCTCCCTCTGCCATAAAAATAAGTTGATATAAATTAGTGAGATAGTCTAGAAGAAACCACAGACAAGTAGGATAGCTTTGAAAACTATAAATTGCTTACTTTAACCAGAAATGCAATCTATTCACAACAGAAATACCCATTTTGTTTCATGTTTCTTTAACTGAGAATTTAAAAATTAAAAAAAAAAAAGAAAGTTTGCTATGAAAGTAGAATTCTTATTTGTGGTCCTTCCTGGGACCTTTGGAATGGGAGGTGAATGAACAAGAGTCACCTCGGGAGCTGAAAGTATCCATTTACTTCTTCAGTGACCACCTGTGATGATGCCAATCACTGCTCAGGAGAGTGGGTTTTTTAAACCTGGGACGCTTTCCCAGGCAAAATTGTCTCAAAAATCATCAGACCATTCAAGATCTCAATATCACTTAAAGTATTACCAGGATTTTTCAATTTTTAGGGCTGTCATTTTTGGAATAGGCAGTTTTTTTCATCCCTGGCTCTAAATCAGAGTGGAAAGACCAATGAGAGGTGAAGGTTTGAAGAGGGTTAGTGGGCACCTTGTACTGAAGATGGATCATCTTGTTCTTGGGTTTACTTAAAATGGGAACCAAAATGACTCTGTGCTTTCTTTGTCTAAAATTCATTGCATGACATTAATAGGTACAAATCAGGTTAGATGTAGGAGATAAAAGCCTTGGCAGACATAGGGATGTATGACCTGGATACCCTAGAAAAAGTCCAGGAGTTGGTACAGTCTGGGGAAGAAGGGGACCTAAAGTCACTGTTGTTATGACAGGGCCTACCAAGCCAGTCCAGCTTTGGGCATGGAAATGGAAAGAGGATATAGTTTTCATTGTTCTTATTACCCCCATTATTCTTTAACTGGCTCAAAATAAGAGGACTGGTCTTTGCTGCATGAAATATCTCTTGCTTGTGATGAAAACTTTAATATAATCAAATAGTGTTCACTTTCTAGATGAAGAAGTCTCCTTCAGCTTTGGAGGCCACGGGTTGGATGGGAGTGGGAGGTTGTGGCAGAAGAGGAGATATGGCTCTGGCCACAGATGCTGCTGACAGGAGAGAGGTTTTCATCTTTCTTTTCTTTACAAGATCTTTTCTTCCATCTTCTAAATGCATTAGAAACTTTTCTATTTCACAGAAAACAATTGCTCTTTGTACTGCTGGCCAAATAAGCTGTCTGATTTCCCTGGGCAGTTCTGCTGGCAGGTTTGGTGTAATCAAGGGTGGGTGTCATCAAAGGGGGATGAGAGGATACAGTGTACAACTCCTTATTGTTCTTGGAGACAAAATACTCTGTTTTCTGCGGAGCTGCAGCCAAGTACATATACAAATCTTTCAATATGGAGGCGAATACTCAGCCCCAATCCAAAGCAATTGTTTGAAACATATTTCTGACTAGTTCCCTAAGACCTAAGCCAACCAACACACACACACACACACACACACACACACACACACACACACACACACACACCCACACCCACACACACCCCTTCTCTCTCTTTGCTCTATTTGTCTCTATCTTTCTTTTCCTTCTCTCCTTCACTCCCTCCTCTTTCTTCTTTCACTTTAACTCTGTCTTTCTCTTCCCTCTCTTCTCCAACTCACCCTTTCTCCTTCCCTTTTTCTGCCTCTCTCCCCTCTTCCTCTTCTTCTCTCTTCCCTGTCCTCTTTACATACATATCCCTACTCTCTACCCTCTCTTTCTCTCTCTTCTCCCTCCTTTCCTCCTTCTCTACCTCCCTTCTCTTTCCTTACTTTCTCTTCTCCTCTTTCATCTTTTACACCTTGCACATGTACACACACATGCCCCCTTAGAGAAATGAAGCATATGTCAGAGACTCTGCCTTAGACACCTTTGAGTTTATACATTTCCTATAGGATCCTATTAGCTTGATCACTTCTAGAAGGTGCTCTGAATGATGTTTTATGGGCAGATGCTAGAAGAGAGGCCAAGTGGTATCTATGGCTTTCTGGCTGGACTCTGAGTCAGGAAAACTCAGTTCAAATATTACCTCCAACACTTCTTAGTAGTTATGTGATACAAGGTTAGTCATTTAAACTCAGTTTATTTGTAAAATGAAGGTAATAAAAGCACCTACCTCATAAGGTTGTATGAGGATCAAATGAGATCATTTATGTCACGTGCTTTGCAAAACCTTAAAGTGCTATATGAATATGAATTTATGGGCGAGTTGCTGGAGTCATAAAGGGAACCTGAATATATTAAATTACTTAGGGGTTAGATAGCTCTTAAAACAAAATTTCTGTATTCCCTGCTACCCTCTCCCCTGTTCCATCAGATTGAGAACTATTCGAATAGCCAAACATTAAAGGTACTAATTAAGGATTTGCTGACAATGTAGAAGGAGATTTATAATGGGGTACTCTAGGGACCTGTACTTGGCCCTATGGTATTAAATGTTTGTACCTTTTTATTTGGATAAAGATATAGTTCAAATCATTATCACATTTTCAGATATCACAACCCTAGAAGAGAATGTCAACACTGGATGATAGGTTCAGAAATATCTCAACAGGCTAGAATAGTAGGTCAAATCTAAGAAGATAAAATTCAGTAAGTGTAAAAGTAAGATCTTTGATTTGGGTTCGAAAAATCAACTTTATATAAATAAGATGGAGGGAGAATATGAATAGATGCCACACTGAGAAAGATCTGAAGATTTTGGTGGCCTACATCATCAATATAAGTCAGCATATGAAACAGGAACTCATCACATTGATTTAGAGTTAGAAGGGGCTTCATTGAGAAGGGTACAGTGTCTAGAAATAAGAAAGTGAGAGTCTTGGTTTGTTTCCCTTAAGTAGACTGGATCTGGAATATTGTTTGCAGTTCTGGGAGGCATATTTTCTTTTATTTTGAAAAATAACTTATCTTGCGTTTTAATATCAATGACATTTCACAATGTATCTATACCCCTTCCCAAAGAGTTCCTTACAATAAGACTAAACAAGAGGTAAAAAATAGGAGGTAAAACTAATCATATAGTATAAAAAATATGACATTACATGCAGTATTCCATACCTGTAAAACTCCACCTCTGCAAGGCAGGAGGTAGGGGGTCAAGCTTAGTCATTGTAATTTTGCAGTGTTTCATTCTTATTAATTAACTTGAATTTAAGTTAATTAAATTAACTAAATAAAAAGTTACTTAATTAAACTAATTGGTTACTAGTAAACATAATTAATCAGCATTAGCACAGTGCCTGGCACATGGTAAGCACTTAACAAATGCTTTTTGACTTTTAGTTGTTTTGTTGTTGTTCTTTGAATTTATATTGCTGTAGTCATTGTATATTTTGTTTTTCTCATTCTGCATCAGTTGCACTAAGTCTTCCTATGTTTCCCTGCATTTATTATTTTCAGCCTTTCTTACAACACAGTCATGTTCCATTATGTTCACGTGCCACAATCCCAATTGATGGGTCTCTATTTTGTTTCCGGTTTTTGTTATTTGAAAATGTTGTAGTAAGTAGCTTGGTATATATGGGGCCTTTAACTTTTGTCTGGGTGCCAAATTATATGAAGGGTATTGGTAATAGGAGATCTAGAGACGTGCAATTCAAATGGTGAAAACTACTGATTGCTAGTCACATGAAGAGCTGCTCAAAGTAATGGGAATGTTTAGCCTGCAGAGTGGGAGAAACTTAGGGGAGACATGATGGCTCTTTTCAGTTATTTGAAGGACCATCACATGGAAGAGGATTGAGACTTGTTCTGCTAGGCCCCTGAGTAAAGAACTAGTAGAAATAGTTTCCTAGTATTTCCTAGTAGAAATAGGAAGTTGCAAAGAAGAAAATTAAGATTTTATGCCAAGAAAAGTCCCTTACAATTAGAGCTATGTAAGAATGGATGGGAAGCCAGGTGGCTCAGTGGATAGAGTACTAGGTCTGTAGTAAGGAAGACCTGAGTTCAAATCTGGCCTCAGACACTTACTTACTAGCTCTATGACCTGGGCAAGGCACTTAACTCTATTTGCCTCAATCTCTCATGTGTAAAATAAGCTGGAGAAGGAAATGGCAAATCACTCTAGTATCTTTGCCAAGAAAATTCCAAATGAGGTCACAAAGAGTTGGACATGAGTGAAACATTCCTGAACTACAACAAAGAATGGATGGATTACTTGGGTCAGTCCAGATTCCTGAGAGAAGGTCTTCAAGCAAACTGGTTTGCTCTAGAGGGTTTTCTTGGTGAGGTTTGGGTTGGAACAGCTGTCTTCTAAGACCCTTTTCCATTCTACCTTCTGTGACCTTTCATATTAACCTATAACACCACTAATGACATCACTATCTCTTCCTGAAAGTGTGGTCCCTTTGATATTAAAAGACAAAACCACATCAAACCATCAACAATAACAGCTAACACTTATAAAGCTCTTACTACGTGCCAAGCACTGTGCTAAGTGCTCTACAATTATTGTCTCATTTGATCCTAGCAACAGCCCTGGGAGGTAAGGGCTATTTTTATCTTCATTTTACAGTTGTGGAAACTGAGGCAGAAAGAGGTTACATGACTTGCCCAAGGTCACACAGTTGGTTAGTTTCTGAGGCCAGATTTGGACTCAGGCCTTCCTGACTCTAGGCCCAGTACTCTATCCACTCTGTCACTCATCCTTCCTAGAGATCCTTCTGCCCTGTGGA
Organism: Pseudochirops corinnae; assembly: GCA_028646515.1. Lineage (NCBI taxonomy): Eukaryota > Metazoa > Chordata > Mammalia > Diprotodontia > Pseudocheiridae > Pseudochirops > Pseudochirops corinnae. Next base: position 137,241 of record JAQQSV010000041.1, read on the forward strand.
CAATCCCTCTCTTTGCTTTTGTATCACCTGAGGAGTCAGCTGAGGCTTAATATTATAGAGAACTCAAGAAATGGAAATGGGTTGAAAATGCTGATTTTATTAGTCATTAGCAGAGTGGTGAGAGTTAAAGCTTCAGGGATGGATGAATTTTCAGTGGGAAGAAGTGTCTGATCAGAAACTGAGATCTGAGTCTTTGGGCATGCTAGTAATTTGGGAGTGGAGAAAGGAGCTAGGAAAGAGTGCTGTGAGGAACAGAGGAAACTGGAGACCACAGTGTCAAGGAAGCCAAGGGAGGAGAAAGTTTAAAGAAGCTGACCAACTGTATTGACTGACCACAGAGCTTCCTGCCATCCCACCCACAATTCTACATTACCACAATATGGGCTCTAAAGCCAGTGGTTGAGCAGATGGGCAAGCACCTAACGTTTAATACAAATTTCTTGGGGTGGAAGAGAAATATGTGAGGAGAGGGAAACCTTGGTGAGAAACCATGGACCTTCGATCCAAAGCTTCATTCGGGCGAGATATCACTGCGTACTATGGGATAGTGAAGGGCACTGGCTTTCATGGGCAGAGAGACCCAGGGCCACTGTAGCCTATTATTGGGGAGTTCTCTTCAGGGCCACAGTTAGGCTAGATTGGCAAGGATCCAGGGCTGTGCTCAAATGTTTAACAATGAGCTCTAGCTGTTGGAGGGAAGATGGATGCATGACAAACTTTTAAATATAATCTGCATTTAAAAAATTTTCTCCATCACCTTCTAGTCTAGACAATCAACAAAGCAAGAAATCAGGTCTAATTTGGAGCCTTTACTGCTTTCCAAGGTATAAACGCTCACATGAAAAATTTCACAATCAGTTCTAGAGAACCAGTTGGAGTTAGTTCCAGCGTGCCTATGGGGACAGCGTTGGGAGTGCAGTGAAGATCCCATAGTGGGGACAAAATGAGGCAGGGAGGAAACGGCCCATTTGACACAGTAGCTTCCTATTTTAAATAATTATTCTAGATAATAACAATAAGTAGTTTTTATGTAGCACTTTTAGATTTGCAAAGTATTTTAAATATATCAACTCTATTCATATATTAACTTTACATATATTAATTACTTAAGCTAGTAAGTATCTGATCAGGATTTGAACTCAAACCCCCCTGATTCTGAGTCCGCCATGTCAGCCTGCTAACATGGTGGCTTAGTTGCTTGTCCCTCAGGAGGCTTCAGTACCCTCTAAATATTGATGCCATGGAGTCAAGTCCTAGTCACCCCACCCTAATAATGACTTTGATGGAACAAAGATGCCAAATGCAGCAGAAAGGATTGAAGCTGGAAGTGGTAGCCATGACAATTCAGAGGAGGCTTGAGGGATGGAAGACTATTTTGAGGGTAGAGTTTTACTTTAAACATTTTTCTATACTATACATCTAACAAGCTGAATCTTCTTTAAAGTACCATGCCATTAAATCTTTTCAAGGGAAGAATTTGACTTTTAATGAGGAATTTGCATTTCCTTCTAAAGAAAGTACATAGCATCCTTGGCTTAGTTATTCTCCCCAGAAATAGGCTCTTTTGGTGTTCCATCTGTCTAACATATAGTAAACACACATGTTTCAGCAAATTGATTTCAGGCATGATAGACAAGAGGCATATATACATATTAATAGATGCTGTACGTTGGCCTGTCGTTTCCCTCCCCTTAGGCCATATTTATAAGGGCAGAGCAAAACATGACCAGACCAAGATACTTGAAAAGCCCCAATTTTCTGCTACAAATAGTTGCTCTTGCAATATTAGTGGGTCTCTTGGTGATGCTAATAAATGTATTTTCATTGTTAAAAGTACTCGGTATCCAACATAGTGTCTTGAACACAGATATATTTAAGCCCTGGTCTGTTAGAATTGATTTTGGATCAGCAGTCAAGGGGATGTGGGTTTGAATCCTGGTCTCATTAGTTTCAATTTGTATGACTTTGCACTTAATCCCTGTATCTGATGCCTCATCTGTGAAAGGGGATCATTATAGTAGATGAAATCCCAGGTTCCTCCAAATCATATAATAGATGGGTTTTGTTTTGTTTTTTGGTCCAGACCTGTGATTTTATGGATGTTGGGAACTCTCGGATGGAACTTTCCTCTTGTGATATACTTGTTTGTAACTCTGTAAAGTCTTATAAAGTTGCCTGAGGACACTGAGTCAAAGTGACTTGGCTCTGGTTACAATGCCACTATGTGTCAGAGAAAGGAATTGAATCCAGATATTCTTGGTATCAAAGTTGGCGCTCTATCCACTAACCTACCCTTCCTCTCTCATGGCCTGTTAATGTCAATTATATAACTCACAGGTCTGGCTCTGGATCAAAGTTAGCTTGTTGGGTACTTCCTTTTTTAAAATTTCCTTCTCCTTCAGGAATAGGGCAGGATCTAGTTTCTCTGATACCATATGTTGTCCTCAAAAAATGGCGATACTCATGGCCATGAGTGGCCCAATGGTTTGATATCTTCTTTGGTTTCTGACTTTACTCCTTGCCCCCTTCCACTCCATGTAGGAAGGTAGGGATTTGCTTCCAGTGACCACGTTCAAACCAACTTGGATTTGTATGCTACAAAGCAGTCATGGTTTTAGCCTATGGGCAAGTTGGTCTAGATTCTTGTGGACCTCTTTCTTAACCACTTTAGGGAGATTATAAATAGAGGTTAATAATATTGAAAACGTTAGATGCCCTCACATACCCATAGCTTGTCAAGTCCCCAGTTAGGGAAATACCTCATGTTTAGTCAAAGATTTCTCTCTCTGACTTATTTAAATTCTGTGTATCACTGGCGTCTCCCATTAGCCCTGTATATGCAACCAAATTTCAAATATGTAGTACAGAACCCATGATCAATCATGGGTTTTTATAAAGCACAAATCAGAAAAAAGAAATAGCTCAAAATAAAGGGCACTGTTAATTCATGGCACGGGGAAAGAAAGTTGAATGGTACAAACTTTTTACAATTTTTAAAGGCACAATCACACTTGAAAAGATTCATCCTGAGTTCTCTGTTTCATGAAGTAGAGACTTGGCTCTAAAGTCAACCTGCTATCCACAGTGCCCCCCTTCCCCCCGGTGGAACACACATTGCGAAGAACCTTCAGGGGCACAGTTACCGTGGCACCGCTCCTTTGTTGCCCTCCCAAGCTGTTCCATTGGGAGCATGGCTCATCATCTTCAGGTATCGTGTGGAAGAATGATCTGGGTTAGAGAGCACACTCGGGGTGGTGGAAGGAAGGTAAGGTTGAAGGAATATTGGATTTGAAATTAGAGCCCTGGGGTCAGATCCTTCCCTGCCATTTGGTGCCATTTGCTCTCTTTTGGACTCAGTTTCTTCGTGTATAAATAGAAAGGACTGAAGTAGGTGCCTCTAAGGTCCCTTCCAGCTCCCACTGAATTGTCTTCTAAGTGACAAAAAGGCCAATTTGAGCCTAACGTGACTAAGGGTAGGACTCAAGTGTTTTGTCAGGGGCCTGCTTTGTGCCAGGCACTGTGCTGAGCACTTTGCAAATATTGTCCCATTTGATCCTCACAGTGACCCAGGGAGGTAGGAGGTAGGTGCTCCTTGTTGTTGTTGTGGTTCTTGCTGAGTCTTTTCCGTGAGTCTGTGACCCCATTTGGGGCTTTCTTGGCCAAGATCCTGGAGTGGTTGGCTATTTCCTTCTCTAGCTTATTTTATAGAAGAGAAAACTGAGACAGAGTTAAGTGACTTGCCTAGGGTCACACAGCTAGTAAGTATCTGATGCCAAATTTGAACTCAGAAAGAAGTCTTCCTGACTTCAGGCCTGACGCTCTATCTACTGTGCCCCCTAGCTGCTATTATGATTCTCATTTTTCAGATAAGGAAATGTGAGCATGCAGAGGTTAAATGAATTACCCAGGGTCATACATCTAGTAAGCTTCTGAGGCTGGATTTGAACTCATGTCTTCCTGACTCTAGGCCCAACATTCTATCCACTAACATTTGCTAGATTTTTATTGGGGGCAGCTAGGTGGCACAGAGAGTGCTGGCCCTGAAGTCTTCCTGACTTAAAATATGGCCTCAGACTCTAGCTGTGTGACTCTTAGCAAGTCACTTAACCCTGTTTGCCTCAGTTTCCTCATCTGTAAAAGGAGCTGGAGAAGGAAATGGCAAACCACTCCAGTATCTTTGCCAAGAAAACCCCAAACAGGGTCAAACAAAGAGCCAGACATGGCTAAACAACAATTAGGAAGTTCAAAAGTGAAACTGGTATCTAGGTAGGTGGATCAGCATCTTTGGGGTCATCATTTGTGAAATATGATAGAGAGACAATTGTTGCTCAGGCCTTGGTTGGGTTAGATGGCCTCTGAGGTCCCTTCCAATGAGATTCTGTGATTCTTTGTGCATGTTCGGGCATTGGGGAGCCTTCTTTATCATTCTGGGTTTCTAGGTTAATTATTGAGGCTAATGAGGTCCTCTCACCCTATGAGAGTGTCTGAAATGATTGCTTAGTATTCCCCTTACCACCCATGCCTCACTTGGCCTGGGGAGAAGAACAGAGAAGGCACAAAAGTTTTGTTTTATAACTGGGATATTCTTACCTTACAATTTTATAATCTGAACCCTTCATTGCTAAGATTTTCCTTCTAAATTTCTTCTGAATATATCTTGATTGTACATGGATGTTTCCATGTTGTCCCATGCTTTAAATTGGGAGCTCCTTGAGAGCAGAGACTGTCTTTTGCCTTTCTTTGTACCTCCAGGACTTAGCACAGTGCCTGACACAACAGGTGCTTAACAAAGGCTTGTCAACTTGACTTTGTATTTTGTTAAGTATTTACAATCATGGCTTATTTCTGTGAACTCCGTGCATGAGATCAGGCTTAGAGCATCAGGTAAATGTCTTATCTTTCTGTGCCCAGTTCAATGCTCTGCAAACGGTAGCAATGTAACAAATGTTTCCCAAACGAATGAATGCTTTGTGATGGTTCCAGGACACAGACCCCGGGAACCCTCAAGACATTGAGTCATATCATCATAGAATCTTAGTGGCATAGTGAGAACAATGCTGGACTTTATAGTCCAAAGACCAGGCCAGATGTTCTTGTTATTGGGTGATAGGACCCTAAATTTGGAGCTGGAAGGGTCCTTGACTAAAAGGCTTGCTAAAGGGTTCATAGATGGGATGTGGAAAAGCTGGGATCTGAACCTCTAAGTCGAGAACTCTTGTCATCTAAACCTCAGTTTCTCATTTGCACAGTTGAAGAAATAACATCTCTACTACTATTACCTTCTTCACAGAGTTCTTAAGACTTTTCTAATGACATTTTTATCTGAGAATTTTTTTAAAAAGTAGACTTTAGAGGCCCCCTAGAGGCAGAAATGTAGAATCTTTGGGTCTTTCAAGGAGGCTGGGCCAATTGGTATCTGTGCCAAATTCAAACTGACTGTTGATTGCTAACACCTTAACAGGTTAGCAGACGTGAACAGAGACATCAAACTTACCTGACAGTGGTTTCTGGGATGCACCTTTCCCTCAGTGAGAAAACTGGGCCAGTTGCCCATCTCTAGTCTACTGGCTTCTCTCCCATTTATTATGATTTCTGAAGGATTACTGACAACAATTCCATGAGCCCATCTGCGAGTTCTTTTAGTGGGTTGGATTGTTATTCATCTGGGCCAGGTGACTACTTTCTAGTATGTACAATACTTAAACAAAAATTAATCATTTTTTAGGGTAGTGGTCTCCCAAGTAAATGCCATGTTCTGACCACAAGAAGGAAGTAGGCTCATCTGATCCTAATCCATCTATCAGAGTGGGAGAAGATGGGTCACAGCCCACCCTCTACGCAATAATCAGTTGTGGGGCTTGTGTTCCATACCACCACATTTCTCCGCAAACTCCAGTATTCCTCCACTCTGTGCTTTTCTTCATCTGTGTGACCTCCCTCCTGTCATTCTCCCTCCCCCATTCTGAGCCATGTTTTGGTCCACCTAACCACAAGTCCGGCACCCGCATCAGCAACTGGTCTGGTGTCATTGGGAGAATTTGCTCCTGCATCAGAATACCCACTTCATGCCCTCAAAATCACCTCATTATTGCAGCAAATACTCCTGGATGGATGGACTCTTCCCCTTTTCATTTTGGGTAGGATGGAGTGAATTGGACAGGGTGAATAGTTATGAGTAGGTTGTTATACTTATTACAGATTTCATTACATTTTCTTTCTTTCCAAATCCCAACCTATTTCTAAGCTTCTCTACCACTGTTGAAAGCATCACCGTCCTTCTAATCACCCACATTCAAGAACTCTGCCATCCTTGGTTCTTCACTCTTTCTTTCCTATTATATCCAATCAGTTGCTAAAGCTTCCAACTTCTACTTCCTTAGTATCTTTACATGTGTCCCCTCCTCTTTACCTGCACAACTAGGTTAGGCCCTGATCAGACCTGTACCTCATTGCCAGACTATTCTAATAGCTTCCTAATTGGTCTCATTACTCAAGTCTCTCTCTTCTCTGATTTATCCTCCACAAAGCTGCCAAAGGGATTTTCCTAAGGTGCACCTATGTCCATATCACTCCCCTATTAAATAAACTACAGTGGTTCTTTATAGATTCTAACATCAAATATGCTTTTGTATTTATTTTATCTCTCTAATTTTTATTTTTGTGTGTGAGCTTTGTCGAGGAGAGGGCCCAAACCTATGATTTCACTGGCATAGGGAACCTCAGAGAAGAAATCTCCCTAAATACATATAGGTTGATGTTTTCTTTATAACTTATGGTCTTAGCTAATTTACCAGGACACTCAGAGGTTAGGTGATTTGCCCACGTCATCACAGGCAGGATTTGTACTCATGTCTCCCTGGATCTGAAGTGAGTTCTCTATTCACTTTACACATCACCTCTCTAAGCTTTAGTACTTCATCACCCACATACACATTGTTTATGTAATTTGTAATAAGAAAATATACACATATTGGTGGGATGGGCAGCTGGGTGGCACAGTGGCTAAGGGTGCTGAGACTGTGGTCAGGAAGATCCCTCTTTGTTAGTTCAAATCTGGTCTCAGACATTGTGTGAACCTGGGCAACTCACTTAACCCTGTTTGCCTCAGTTTCTTGCTCATAAAATGAGTAGAGAAGGAAATGACGAACCATTCCAGTGTCTTTGCCAAGAAAGACCCCAAATGGGGTCACGGAGAGTTGAACATGACTGATTAACAAAAAGAGAGAAATCATTAGCATTAAGAGGGCTAGGGAAAGGATTCCTGTAAAAAGGGGGATTTTAGCTGAGAAATAAAGGAGGCCAGGGAAGCCAGGAGGCCAAGATGAAGAGGGGAGCATCCTATGCATGGGAAATACCCAGAAAACACTCCAAGTTGGATCATGTGTGAGGACCAGCAAGAAGGCCGATGATTTAGGTTCACAGAGCATGTGGAAGGAGGTATAAAGTGCAAGGAGACCCGGAAGGCAGGGGCTATGTTACGGAGGACTCTATGTTGGATCCCAAAAGTGATTGGGAACCACTGAAGTTAATGGCAGAAGGGGCTGACACATCAGACTTGGCACTGTAGGAAGATCAGTTCGGCAACAGGTGTGAGTCTTGGGTGTGGTTCACATGTGATATAAACACTCATTTCTCTGGGAACTTTAAGTAACAGAAGTGGACTTAATTGAAGGAATTCACTGTGAACTAATGTGAACTAATTTCAAAGCTTCAGTCACATGACTGCAAAGACTTAAACCTCTGGGTGAGAGTCACACGGGATCTGCATTGGAATGTAAGGGTCTTGAAGTAGAAAATTATTGTGCAGCTTTGCAAAAGGTTGAACACAGAAATTTTTTTTTTTTGCTGAAGCAATTCTGAAACATCGATTTGGCCTGACCATGGGCAGCATGAACAACATGCTCGTGCTATAGGAAACAAATTTGATTTTATTAAGTGCCATGAAGCTCTGCCCATATGGAATAGATCTGTCTCCTTGTGCCGAAATGTATTCTCTGAAATTTCATAGATATCCCTAGATTTCCCCTACAGAAATCATTTCTCATTTGGAAACCTTTGTGGATGGAATCCATGAACTGTCTCAGAGTTAGGCAGGGAGGGGCAGATTGTTCTCTGGACACTGGGTAATAGCTGATTTCATGGGCATTACAGCAATATAGCCAGATTGTCTGTGATGAAAACAATTGCTTTCATGCTGTTGTTTTAAAGAAGAATAACAGCCTTTGTTATTGAGGGAATTGGCTCTTTTCATCACAGATTCTGAGGCATCTAATTGGCTTTTCTGCTCCTCCCTTTTAGTCCCTGCTGTGATTCTGTTCGTGCACAGATGTGGAAACCACAGAGGGACATTGCGCTGGCCTTGACACTTTTTAAAAATGAGTCTTTCACTCTCCAGGGTCAAATTCTAGTGTCTTATGATTATGGCTAAACACAGATATTTTTGTAGAAAAGGCAAACAGCAAAGAGCCCCTTCAGGAAGAGAAAACAGTGCTTTGGGTTTGGTGGTAATACATTGTTGTTGTTCCGTATCTTTGAACATGGGGTAAATCCATCCTAGGTGATCCACAACATGTGCTTTGAGAAATGACTTTACCCTTCACCAGGTCCAGGAAATGCGGGTCTGGAAGGCATGGACTGCTTTGCCACATGTTATACATTAATGAGAATTAATGTGATTGGAGAAAATTTTTGGTAACATGCTGTTACTGTTCCAGCTGGAGCATCTAGGAATACAATGTTACTGAGTACAGTGTGTGTGTGTGTGTGTGTGTGTGTGTGTGTGTGTGTGTGTGCGTGTGTGTGTTGGGGAGGAGATTATGGGAGGAATTCGCGGGAGGCCTCTTCAAGGTTTTTGTCAGAAATACATAAATGAAGGGCAGCTATGTGCTGTATAGGATGGAATGCTGGAACTGGAGGCAGGATGACCCAAGCTCAGCCAGCAGCCCAGGGGTGGAGGAGGGGGCAGTGTTAGGCTTTGCAAAGGCACTAAAAAGAGAGATAGGGTATCATGTGAGAGGTCCAGTGAGAAGGCATGTTTGTTTGGAAGAGTAGGTGAAAGGAAAGCCTACTAAAATAACACAAGAAATGTAGACTCTAATTGGACTGTGCCAAGCTAGAGAGTTTGTATTTGATCCAAGAGGCAGTAGGGATGTTCTTGAGCATGGGAGTTATGGGGAAAGGCCATGGGCAAGTCATTTAACTTAATCCAGATAGCTCACTAAGGCTATAAATCACAGATGTATTACTCTTTTTTCCTTCAAGTGGTGGAGGAAGAAATTCTTAATTAGTAAAATCCCAAGTTTGGGAAGAGGATGAATCTCATTCTTTGGAACTAATTTGGAATTTGACTCTGGCTGCCCCAAAGTTCCATTTGCACTCTCAGTGGCAGAGGATTGATTAATTTAGCAAATTAATAGCATCAATAAAACATGATTTATTGTTTACTCATTTTTCTGGTTGTGTCTGACTTTTCATGATTCCATTTGGGATTTTCTTGGCAAAGATACTGTAGCGGTTTGCCATTTCCTTCTCCAGCTGATTTTACAGATGAAACTGAGGCAAACAGGGTGAAGTGACTTGTCCAAGGTCACACAGTTAGTAAATTTCTGAGGTCAAATTTGAACTCAGGTCTTCCTGACTCATACTCTATCCACTCTGTTACCTTTCCCCATTGCTACTGTCACTACCTTCTGGGTCCAAATGGAACAAAAATATCCTTCTTGCATCTGATAGCCCTCTAAGTATTTAAAGGCAGCTATCCTGTCCCCTTGAGTCTTCTCTTCTCCAGGATAACATCCTCAGTTCCTTAATGTGGCACTCAAATGATCTGAACTAAAGACTCTTCATCATTGTGGTAGTAGGTCTCCTCTGGATTTCTTCAGTTTATTAATATTCTTTAATTGCGGTATAGAATACCAAGTCCCATACTCTAGAGAAGTATGAAGGCAGAGTACCCTTCTGTATTCCTGAAAGCTATGCCTCGCTTAAGGTAGCATGATACTGAATTAGTTTTTTTTTGGGTCTGACAACAACACATTGCTGACTCAGTTTGAGTCTGTAAACCTATAAAACCCTCAGATCTTTTCTCAGCCAACTATTGCCTGATCATTCCCCCTGACCTTGCATTTGTGAAATTGACTTTTGTACCCAATGGTAAGATTTCCTAATGATCCCTATTGAAATTTCATCATATTAAGCCTAACCCAAAGGCTTTTGATGTCAAGAACTTTTTAAATCTAGAACATTAACCACCTTTCTAAACATCGTGTCATCTGTAGATGGGATAAGCATGCCATCTATACCTTAATCTAAGCCATTGAAAAAAGTGTTCGACAGTGCAGAACCAAATACAGATTTCTTTGATTTTGCTGTTGTTGTTTAGTTGTTTCAGTAGGGTCAGACTCTTCATGGTCACATTTGGAGTTTTCTTGGCAAAGCTAGTGGAGTGGTTTGCCATAGAGGTTAAGTGATTTGCTCAGGGTCATGCAGCCAGTAAATGTCTGAGGCTGGATTTGAATTCAGCTCTTCCTGATTCCAGGTCTGGTGCTCTATCCACTGTACATCCACCTCTCCTTCACCTCTCCTCCAGGGATACTCTAGTACAGTCCTCTTGCCATGTTGACATCGAACCTTTAGCAACTCCTGAGAGCAGCAATTCAACCAGTTCTGAATTTCTCTGAATGGATGATTATCTATTTTACAACTCATCATCTTTACAAGAATAGTATGATGTACTTTATCAAAAGGTTTATAAAACCTTTATGTACAGTATTCCATTCATCTGCTAGTTTAGTACCTTTGTCGATAAAGGAAATAAGGTGAATCTGGCATGATTTCTTCTTGGTTTTAGATAAATTCCCTTTACCATATTAAGGAAGGATCCTTAGTACTTGGCTTTTTAAACTTTAAAAAAAAATCTGAATAGGTATTGTATTTCATAAAAAGTTTCTTCATTATCTGTTGATATAATCATAAGATTTTGTTCCATAATATGGCATACTATGTTTGTAATTTTTCTAATATCCTGCATGTCTAGTATAAGTGAAACCTGATCATATCATATCATCTTTTAAAACTTTTTGCTGTAGCTTCACTGGCATTTTATTGAATATTATTTAGTTGCTATTCGTTAGGGATATTGTTCTAGTTTTATTCGTTGCTCTTTTCTCTCTCAGATTTAAGTATTAACACCATATATATTTCACAGAAAGAATGTGACCAGATTCCTTACTTTTGCAAATGATTTATGTTATCCTTTGAATTTGTATAGAATTTATTCATAAATCTATCTGGCCCTGGGTTTATTTCATTGGAATTCATTTATAGTTTCTTAAATTTCTTTTTCTGAGATTGAGTTATCTAAATTCTCTATGTCTTGTTCTGTTTATCTGGGTATTTTAGATTTTTGCAATTTCATTCAAGTTATAAGTTTTGCCAAATAATTTGGCAAACCTTTTTAAAAATGTCCTCTTGATTCCTTGAGACCTCTCTTTTTAAATTTTTGGCATTGGCAATTTTCTTCTCTTTTGGGGGTGAAGATTAGCTAATATTTCATCTATTATAAGTGCAACATGGCACATGTTTCTAATGCTCCTAGTTCTATTGATCAATTCACCATTTTTTGGTAAAACTAAACTATTCATCAGAAAATTTTGACATTATATGCACCGTCCCCCAACCTCTGCAAAGAACTGAGAGTAGCTGTCTTCCCCTAACTCTCCTTTGGGGCCAAGCTTAATTTTTGCAACATTTGTTGTAATTATTTTGTGGTTGTTGTTTTTTCCATTTATATAATTATAGCCATTGTATATACTGCTTTTTTTTTACCTGCTTATTTCATGTTGTATGTTCATATAAATCTTCCTATGCTTCTCTGTTTACATAATATTTGCTATTTCTTTCTGTACAGTAATATTCCATTTTATTTATGTCCTTTGCTTTGTTTAGCCAGTCTCCAACTGATGAACACCTACTTTTTTGTGCGTATATTTCCACTGATATTATTTCATTATTTGCTACCTTCAAGTCAAATGTTGTTTTTCCTGTTTATCTCTTTTTAACTATGCCTATTTTTACCATCACCTTGTCTGAGAATTATCTATCCTTGTTTTTTTTAGTACCCTTCAAGTGTAATAAATTCTGTTCTAAGTCTTCATTTCAACTCTGTGTAGATCATTGTATTTCATGAGTTTTCTCGTAAACAGTTTTGTACTGGATTCTACCTTCTGATATTATTTACTTCCCTCTCTGTTTGATAGGGATGCCATCGTATTCATATTTACGTTTATGATTGTAAATCATGTATTTCCCTATTCCCCATTAAATTTCTCCATTGTGTTTTGTGTTTTTTTCTGTTTACTCATATTTCTAACCTCACTTGCTGGTTTGGAACATTTTACCACAGCTATGCTCTGGTTTATTCCACATTCTGAATCCTTGTCTTTATGAATCCTTGTCTCCAATTTCTGGGGTTTCCTCCATAGTGTGGCTGCACTCAAAGTGCTAAAAACTTCAGACCCTTTGGCATGATATGAGTCAGAGATGCAAACTTCAAGTTTCCTGACAGTCCTTGGTCAGAGCAATGACTTGTTTCAGGTTTATTTACCTCAGCTCATTCTGATTTCCCTAGAGGATTTCTCTTTCTGTGCCTGTAGGCTTCCTTCTAATTTTTAAAAATATTTTTCCTGGACTGGATAGAGGAGATTACTGTTGTTTCTCTCCAGACTTCATTATTCAATCTACTACTCTTTTAAGGTCTTTTGACCTTTTTACATGGAGTACAAATGGGGAAGCTAGACTATGTTAGAACCTTCAATATTGTCATCTGAACAAAAGTATTGAATGATTTATTTTTGATGAAGCCTTGTTGCTCAAAATCATCTCTTCCATTTTCACATATTAGTTATTCATTACTTCAGTATTTTGGTCTAAAATGTTCTCAGGAATCAAAATCAAGCTTACCGCTCTCTCATTTGAAGACTCAGTTCTCTCCCTTTAAAATTTTTTCTCCAATCTTGTCATGCTTTCATTTTCCATTATTTTAAAAAACCCAGAGGATGTGGTTTCAAATTTCTCACCTGGCATTATTTGTGTGTCCTCAGACAGGTAATTTGATCTTTCTGGGCTTTTGGTTTCCTCATCTGTAAAATGAGGTAGTGGGACCTTTTTGTCTCTAATGTCATTTTCAGTCTAAAGTCTGTGATCCTCAGAAAATGTACCTATAAAGAAGATCATTTGCCTTTACTAAGACAAAACGAGCAGAACTTAATTATTGTGTTCACTTAATGAAATAAAAATTATTTTCTTTTAACAATTTTTTAATGATTGAAATGATTCACTACTCAAAATGACCTTTCCCCTCCCTCTAAAGTACTCATAAATATTTGATGTAGAACATCCTTTTATCTCATGTCAGGAACAATAAAATGTGTAAATTTTCCATAAGGCCCTTAAATGAAAAGTTCCCTCTGAGTCATGGGGAAGGAGGAGTGTTTTTTTCCTTTCCTGCTCCCTTCTCTTCCCCAACCTTCATTATGATCCTTAAGCAATATTTAAAGGAAGAGTCTTACTAGAGAAGTATAGAATATGATAAGATTTTCTCTGTGTTTTTCAATGTGTCCAATTGCTGCAATATATTTTGTGATGAGCTGAGGGCTTGTAGGAGTAAGTTGTCTTATGCCCTATGGATTATCCACTTCATTTGTATTGGAACAAGGGCTAGTATGAAATGAGAAGACTTTGGAAATTGCCATTGGAGGGAACTGGAAGTGAAAATGGAATTTATTTGGAAATATGTGGTTTGAGATCTTGTCTAGTTTAACTTAAATGTGGAGAAAAAATATTTAAAGTTTTTAACATGTACTGTCCCATGGGAAGGACCATGGTGAATTTTAGATTATCATTAAAGTTCTCTACTCCATGGGTATGCTAAGAATATGAACCAGAAGTAATACTCATAGCAAAGACCAACAAAAAATGTCAGTGGCATAAAATCTGTCAAGTTTCTTCCATTAAAATATTCTAAATACAAATCTGTCTTGGTGGCCTGTTAGAATAGCCAAATGCCTTCATATGTGCTAGCCTTAAGTCTGGAGAACAGAGATGTGATAACGAATTAGTTTCCCTGCTACAGATTCATTAATTTTCCCTTTAAGTATCTTTAATATTCTGAGTATTGGTATGGAAGATTACTTTAGAGAATTTTCTACAAATAATGCAATGTTGTTGACTTGATGCATTTGTTTCATGGGTTGCCATGGCAAAGGAATTCATCATACAGTTGTAGATCAGCTAGTCTTTGAACTTTACTAGGCAAGTCTATGAACAAGAGGTTTTTTGTGAGAATCTTATATGAAACCTTCTCAGCTTGGATGAGCTTTTGTAGCATAATGTTTTAGTACCCAATGTTACCTCCTTGAGGCATCAGAAGTGATGTAGGACATAACAATAATTTGATAAATGCTAGTTGCCTTGACTTGACTTGGAGGATGGGAGGATTGCAATCTTTCCTGGTGGATAACTGGTACCTAGAGTGAGGAAATCACTGACACGCTGAAGAGAGGCACCTAACCCCCATGGAGTTTTTGTTAGTTACTATTGCATATTATTTGGGAAGAAGATTGTTTAGAGGATTTTGATTCCAGCCTTAGCTGAGGAAACTGAGTTTACTCAGAGTTCATCCAGAGTTGTCAAATGGTTTTTCCCAAAGTCACTTACGTAGTAAGTAGAGCATCTGGGAGGACATAGACCCAGGTTAAGAAAGTGTAGATGGGTCACAATGTGTACCAGAGAAGTAGAATTCGTACCCAATTAAATCAAGGATCAATTGAATTACTGAAGTATCCTTTCAGGAGAAATTCTAGCTGGATCTGACTTGAGAGTGGTACTTTCTGGTTTTCTCCTTATATTTATTAATAAACCTATTACTACTAGATATCTGCTGATGACATATAAATTACATAAATCATAATTAATAATAAGAAATCATAATAAATAAATAATAAATCAAGCACTCATAGGTGTTCCAGTGAATAAATTTCAGATATTGAACATCTGAGTATTTGCACTACATAACTATTCATTATTAGAGAATGGGGGAAGGAGAAATAAGAGATTTAAAAAATACTGGTATTTAATTAGGCTCCCAATTAATGGAAATTCTTGGCTAGTCTGGTCACACATACTCTGTTAGGGAGGACCAGTTAAATTGAATGTTATACGTCTTTATTAAGAGATGATGTAAAGATGTACCATGGAAATGTATCATACCATTTAGAAAGTATTGCCAGGCATGTATTTCATGCAGCATCTTTGCAAACAGGCACCCTGCAGAAGGCAGTATGGACTGTTTTCACAGCTGGCATGTGCAGAGTCCTAATAACCATTTGCTATAATTGTTAGTGCCAATTATAGACAAAATGTGCTATAATCTCCTGGGGCCCAGTATGGCTAGTGCGTCTTCTCCTTTGAAATCAGTGGGAGATGCATATGTGTGGGAGGTAATGTATGGGGATACAGCCACTTCTCATGAAAGCAAAGAGATTTGTCCATGTCTGTGTCAACATTGTTTGCTTCTTGGGAAAAGAAGGACCTTCCTATTGCTGCTTTGAATTAGTTCATCAATTGAAGTTTTATTGGCATATGAAGTTTTATTGGAATATGGATTTACGGGATCCAAGAATTTCAAAGTTGGAAGAGACTTAAGTGAAATTCATGAAAAAAGATGCCCAATGCAATGTACTTGACAAGTGACCATCCATCCAGCTATTCCTTGAAGACTCTGGTCAAGGGAAACGTACTATCTCCTGAGATAGTCCATTCTGTTTTGAGATAGTTCTCATTGCTGGTCTCTCACTCTTCTGTGGTGGAGACCTGTAGTCTCATTACTTTAAGGAAATACTATTATGGTAACTCCTTATGCGAAAGCAGATTGGCAATTTATCTGTTTTTAAAGACTTTGTTGGGAGACATCTAGGTAGTGCAGTGGATAGAGCACTGGCCCTGGAGTCAGGAGGCCCTGTGTTCAAATACAGCCTCAGACACATATTAATTGTGTGACCCTGGGCAAGTTACTTACCCCTGATTGTCATACCCTCCACAAAAAGAGGTGTGTGTGTGTGTATGTGTGTGTGTGTGTGTGTGTGTGTGAGAGAGAGACAGAGAGAGAGAGAGAGAGAGAGAGAGAGAGAGAGAGAGAGAGGGAGGGAGAGAAAGAGTAGCAGAGAGAGAGAGGGAAAGAGAGTGAGGGAGGGAGGAAGGGAGGTAGGAAAGGTAACTGGCCCATGCAGGATGTAAAGGTAGGTCTTCCTGACTCCAAGGCTGAGCCTCTGTCCATTATGTCATCCTATATGGTTCATATTTCAAGAAGCTTACAATGTACCAGGATAGTACTGCACTCTTGCTGGAGCTATAAATTGGTCTAACTGTTCTGGCAAGCAATTTAGGATTATACAAAGAAAGTAACTAAAATGAACATGCTCTTTGACCCAAAGATTTCACTTCTAGGCATATGCCTTAAGTAGGTTAAGAAGAAAGGTCCCATCTATATGGAAACACTTTTAGCAATGATTTTTGGAATATTTAAAAAGTAGAAATGAAGTGGGTGGCCATTGATTGGGAATTAGCTAAACAAGATGTGGTCCATGGATATAATGGAATATAATTGTGCTGAGACACAGAGGTGTAGAGAATGGAATGCTGAGAGTCAAAAATAGCTGGGTCTGAAATCTAATGTTAGAAATTTAGCTGTGTGACCCTGGGCAAGTGATTTAACTCCTTTGGGCCTCAGTTTCTTCTTCTGTAAAATGGATTGGTCGCAATAACCTCAATGGTCCCTTCCAGCCCCAAATTTATGACCTTAATGAAATGATGAATACAGAGAAACGTGAGAAAAGTGAAGTAAATAGAGTCACGGACACAGTATCTTGTTGTTCAGTCATTTTTAGTCATGTCTGACTCTTTATGATCCCATTTGGCATTTTCTTGATAAAGATACTGGAGTGATTTGCATTTCCTTCTCCAGCTCATTTTATAGATGAGGAAATTGAGGCAAACAGGGTTAAGTGACTTGCCCAGGATCACATTATTGGTGTTTGGGGCTGGAGTTGAACTCAAGAAGCCCAGAGTTCTATCCACTGTGCCAATTATTTGTTCTCATGTATAACTTCAGGTTGTGGTTATGGTTTGTTCTTTGTTCCTGATGAGGACCATGGTATCAGGGAGATGATGCCATGACTTGCAATTGAGTTGGATTTGAGTGAGTTAAGGGCTGTGCAAATTCACCAGACTCACTTTCTCCTCCAGAATCATCTGGGTCCAGTGGCCAGATATAATCAGGACCACTGGAGATGACCCGGTATACAATGGGAGACCTTGGTCTTTTTAAGCTAAGGTCTTTACAAGTTCTCACTTTGACTGAGGCAATGCCCATTCAGTGATTACACATATTTAAGAAGTAAGTCAAGGGATGAACCCTTTAGTTAAAAAAAAAATCAAACTAAGCAAAAGACCCATAGAGTTGCTGGTCTATCTGTAGTCACTCATATAAATGGAAAGAAATGTATTTCCTTGCCCCCTTTAACTGATTTTTTTTATATTACTTGCATTTATTAATGTATCTCACCTTCTCTTTTCCAGAGAGCATTTCTTATAACAAAGAGAAAAAGATGAAAAATGGGAAAAACAGTTTAGCAAAATTAACCAATATATTGATAAAGTCTGACATTGTACTTAGTGTTCCACACTCATAATCCCCTGCCTCTGTAAAGAAAGGTGCGAAGTACCTTTTCATATTGCTTCTCTAGGACCCAACTTGGTCATTTAAATTTCAGAATATTCAATTTCTATTTTTCTGTTGCTCTTTCCATTGTACTTGTACACATATGTATATGTAAGTGTGTGTGTGTGTGTGTATGTGTATGATTCTGCTGGTTCTTTTAAATACATGTTATGCCCATATTTTTATTATTTTTTGCATTAGTTCATGAAAATCTTTTCATATTTCTCTGTATTCATCATTTCTGACAACGTTGATTAAAATTGGGTACCACTTGTTGAAACATTCTCCAATTGATCATCTACTTCATTTTTAGTTTTTGCTCTCTCCCAAAAATATTGCTATAGATCTTTTGGTATATATAGAGGCTTTTTATTATTGACTTCCTTGGGGTTTATGTCTAGAAATGGAATTTCTAGGTCAAGAGTATGGGTATTTTAGTCACTTTCTTCATATAATCCCAAATTGCTTTCCAGAACAGTTGGACTGAATCCCAGATCCACTAAGCACATAATTGTGCCCATCTTTGAAAAATCCCTCCAACACTGACTATTTCCATCTTTTGTTATCATTCCCAGTTTGCTAAATTTGAGGTGAAACCTCAGTTATTTTGATTTGCATTTCTCTCATTATTAATAATGTGGTTGTGTTCTTTCATATGGTTTTTAGTAGCTTGTGATTCCTCTCTTACAAACCATTTATTCATATCCTTTGACCACTTAATGATTGGGGAATGGCTTTTGTTTTTATATATTTCTTTAAGTTACCTAAAATCCTCAGATACTTGATATGAAGATTTTTCATTTAACTACTTCCTTTCTTATCCTAGTTTGTTGATTTTGTTTATGCCAAAGTTTTCAATTTCATGTATACAAAAGCATATATTTATAATGTATATGTGTATGTATATATGTATATATACATATGTATATATATATATATACACATGTATATATATGTATACACACATGTATATGTATATGTATACACACATATAATCTTTTATAATTCCAGCCCATTTTTGGTCGACAATTTACCCCCATACCTTTATCATAGCTATGAAAGGTATACAATCTGTTTCTCTTCTTTTTGGATTTAAGTTGAAGTACCCACACTCCAAAGCCAGCATTTTCTACTGCTGAGCAAAGTTCCTTTGTTATTTGTGTATATCAGAGCTATTTGCTCTAGAATGAATATTTCAATTTGTACGAGAGTTGAGTTAGTTTGTAGGAGCCCTGGAACCAGGGATTCATGGTTAGAAATAATCTTTCCTCCTGTTTATCTGCTTCCTTCCCATCTCTCATGACTAGTTCTGTTAGACCAATTCATCCCTGTTAGACATTCTAGCATCACTATGATACTTCTTAGTTGGGGGAAGCAAAGTGGTCTTCCCCAGGTCAAAGTTGAATTAGCAGCAGAATTGGAAGCATATGTTTGACCTCTTGGTAGGAACTTCACTGACTGTCATGACGCTAGGCTACTCATCAGTGATTCTGCGGAGTGGGAGGGTATTCCTTGATGTTGTGTTACCAAAGGAAGGAAATGTTTAGAGTCATGTGAAAGTATAGCTTATTGGCTAACTGAGTTTTATTTCTCCTATCCCTTAGAAGTTTGGGTCAGCCAAGAGTTCACTAAGAAATACTTTTACTACCTTACAGAACTGGAGGATCAGATTTAGAGTTGGATATGACTTTAGACATCATTAAGTTAAACTCTTTTTTTTTTTCACTAGATAGACAAATGAGACTCAGCGAAATTAAACAAGTCATCCAAGTCCCCTGACTGCAAATTCAGTACTCTTTCCCATCCTACCATTCCTTATTCTGAATATTATCAAAAATAACATCTTTTAGGTAGCTAGGTAGCACAGTGGATAGAGTGCAGGAAGGCTGATCTTGGGAGCTTAGACATTTACTAGTTGCATGGTCCTGGAAAAATTATTTAAGTGTTTGCCTCAATTTGCTGTAAAATGGCCTGGAGAAGGAAAAGGCAAACCACTCCAGTATCATTGTCAAGAAAACCCTGAATGACTCAAACATGACCGAAAATGAAGCACCACCACCTCTTTTATCTTTAATAAGCTTTTTTGGTGGGGCGCATAGGGTCTATGGTATTGGGGATGGGTGGAGAGGGGAAGACATTTTTCCACATATTCATTGTACAGATAGGTACATTCCCAGGCTTCTGCAAATAGCCTAAAATTTTGCCTAGGTATTTAAAAATTTTTTTGGTCTTCATTTCTTTGAAACAATGTCATGTTTCCAAATGTACCATGAGTTAAAATAAATTCACTGGCTAGAATAGAGAAGCCAGCTTCCAAGGAGGGAGTAGGAGTCTCACGGTCTAAAAATAGAGATTCATTATCTTCGAATAGGGCTGCTACCTCACTCACATGTGGCACCAAGGAGTTTTGGAATTGGTCTTCTGTCATATGTGCTCAAGCCCTTCTGGACATCTACCAGATGCTGGAGACTGCTCACTGGCTCATAGCATAATCAGAGATGGAAAAGACCAAGTAGGTCATCTGGTGACCCTGATGCCAGAATAGGATTGTTCCATACTACAGACCCCCATTTTGTTGCTAGTTTGGATTGAAATAGTGCATAGAATAGCTTTTTTCCTTTCCTTTAAAAGTCTCTTGTGTCTCAATTGATCTCAGTGAAGATTTTTTTTTTCCAGTTCTGGCTTCATATGTATACACATACTCCTGATGCCATGAGGCTTTGTAAATGTAAAATACTATAGAGAGAAAAATCATCATCATCATCTCTCCTGATAGAGTCAGAACACCTGACTTGAATCGGCCATGGACTACCTGCATGACCTTGACAAGTCACTTAACCACCCTGGGCCTCAGTGTCCTTATTGTAAAATAAGTAGTTTAGAAATAGATGACTTCCAAAGTTGCTTCAAACTCTAAATCTTTGACCAAGTGTCCATTATACAAGCTTTTCTTCCCTGAGATTCATTTTTTTGATTCCTATCATCCCTCACTACTTTCCTTGTCAGAAATTTGGTATTTCCTACAATGTGTTTTCACGAATAGGCACTTACATTCCATGGTGTACTATACTCATTCTGTTTAAAATTAAATTTTAAAAAATGAATAAAAATGCATTTTCTTACCTTCTCCCCTTTCCCACTGGAAAAGAACTCTTTTAACAAATACTACATTTATTTCTAAAAAGAAATATGTGTTAAATATTTTTTATTTTATAATATCTGATGGAAATAATGGTTGGACAGCTGACCTAGGAGTCAGGAAGTCCTGAGTTCAGGTCTTGCCTCTGACATACATTAGTGGTGTAACCCTGGACATATTACTTAACTTCTCCATACCCCTGGGCAGTTTTCTAAGACTATAAGCTACAGGTGAGTTGCTGATTTGTATCGAAGGAGAGAATTTTCCAGTTCACTACAGAGATGAAACTAGAGGTCTGGAGAAGTTCTCTTATAACCACTCTCCCCAAATTAAAAAAGAGTTAAGAGATGTGACTACTGTACTGCCAGGCCCAAATGCTAGGTCAAGAACAATCAAACTATTGACATTGTGAGCAGAATCCACAATGGAAAAGACACCAGTAGCCAGCCACCTTCTTGTTGAGCCAAAGTGTCATCTTCTGATGAGGCCATTTGAAACTGTGTTTGCACGAAAGATGCCTGGAAGTCAAATCTGTTACAACCCCTGATGTTTCACTGCACACATGTGATAGCATGTCCCCCCTGGGTTCATTCCTATTTAATCATGTTCTCTAGGACTATATGTTGTAAAGTTCCTGTATCATGGAGAAACAAACAAACAAAAAAATGCTAGAGCAGGTAGGTGGTGAAGTGAATAGAGCCCTGGAGTTAGGAGGACCTGAGTTCAAATCTGGCCAGAGACACTTGACATACTTACTAGCTGTGTGACCTTGGACAAGTCACTTAACCCAATTGCTTTGCCTTCTCCTCTCCAAAAAATCCAATTATGATAAAATTTCATTTTTCATTCTTGTTTAAACCAGGTGGTTCATCCTATGAGAATCATAGAAGACCATCGTTAGATCTGGAAGGGTCCATCAAGTCCATCTGGCCCAATTCCTTCATTTTAAAGAGGAGGAAACTGAGACAACCCAGAGAGGGGAAGTTACTTGCTCAAAGTCACACAGGCACTAAGTGGCAAAGAAAGAATCAATTTTCCAGTTCTTAGATTTGAAGATGATAACCCATCCTAAAGCATCACAGAAGTGCAAATACCTAACAGAAGAGGCATTTGAAACCTTTCATAGCCTGGTCTCTGGATCCCTTTCCAACCAACTTACATATTACTCTCCTTCACATATTTTGTGGTCTAGTCAAAATTGGCTTTTTAAAAAAGAAGTTATTTTATTTTTTTAAATTACATGTAAAAATAATTTTTAACATTTTTTTTTTTTCATTTTGAGTTCCAAATTCTTTCTTTCTCTTCCCTTTCCCCTCCCTGAGATGGCAAGCATTTTGATATGGATTATATATGTGCAGTAATTATATATGCAAATTATTTTCCGTATTAATCATGCTGTGAAAGAAAATCACAGACTAAAAAGAATGTGAAAAAATAAAGTGAAAAATAGTATGCTTTGATCTACCTTCAGATTCTCTGGAGGTGAATAGCATTTTAAAAATTAGCCTTTTTGATGTTCATCACACATGAGATTACATTTCCCACCTTGATGCCCTTGTACAGGCTGTCCCCTCTGCCTGGAGTGCCCTTTCTCCTCACTTCTGTGTCATAGAATGTCAATCTCCCTTCAAAATACAGCTCTACATTAGGACTTCTCTAATCCCTCTCAGCTGTTGGTTCTTCCACCATTAAAATTGCCTTGAATTTATTTTGTATCTATACATAGCAGAGTGGTGGACAGATAGCCGACCTTAGAACAAAGAAGACCTGGGTGCAAGCCCTGTCTTTGATGCATATTCGCTAAGTGATTCTAAGTCACTTAACTACTCCAGTGATCTAGGCAACTCTCAAAGTTACAAAGATGGGACCAACCTCAGGTGGTAGAGGGAATTTCCACTCTTAGGAGTTCTGTCTACTCATGAAATCATAGAAACAGTCATAGTCCCTATCCCCTACACCTATACAAAAACTACAGCAATTCATTTGCATCCATCTATCTATCTATCTATCTATCTATCTATCTATCTATCTATCTATCTATAGAGAGAGAGAGAGAGAGAGAGGAAGAGAGAGAGGGATAGGCAAGAACTCGAAGGTACTTTAGCCATTGTCTGGTATCTAGCTTAATTATTCTACAAATAAAGAATCTAAGACCATGAGAGATGACATAAGTTTCTTAAAGGTAGCATGTGGCACAAGTAGGATTTGAATCTAAGTATAGTGATTTCAGATCCAATATTCTACCATGCTGCCTCGCACAAATGAGAAAAATGAGTTCCCATGAGCTTTTCCCTTCTGAGAGCTGATAAAGAGGTGCAACAAGAGGTCTTCAAAGTGAAGCATCTTTTAAAAAAAAACATTCAACAAATCTTTATTGTGAAACTAGTACTTTCAAGAGTCCATTAGGTTATGAAGATCTTGCTATAATCCATTTGTAATAGACCATTTCCATTGTTTTAAGAATAGAACAATGC
>JAQQSV010000041.1:160729-209617 GCA_028646515.1 Pseudochirops corinnae
ATTGTGTTTTATTTCTGCTCAGTAAAATGTAAGCTCCTTGAGGTCAGAAATGGTATCATTTTTTGTCTGTTTTCAGCACCAGGGATAGTGCCTGGAATATATTAAACAATAAATTTTTAGTTAATGAATCAATGAAATTCTCTGCAAGAAATGATTTTTTGAAGAGTCAAGACAGTAAAGATTTTAAGCCATAAACACAGCATTGTTCTATTCTTAAAACAATGGAAATGGTCTATTACAAATGGATTATAGCAAGATCTTCATAACCTAATGGACTCTTGAAAGTACTAGTTTCACAATAAAGATTTGTTGAATGTTTTTTTTTAAAAGATGCTTCACTTTGAAGACCTCTTGTTGCACCTCTTTATCAGCTCTCAGAAGGGAAAAGCTCATGGGAACTCATTTTTCTCATTTGTGCGAGGCAGCATGGTAGAATATTGGATCTGAAATCACTATACTTAGATTCAAATCCTACTTGTGCCACATGCTACCTTTAAGAAACTTATGTCATCTCTCATGGTCTTAGATTCTTTATTTGTAGAATAATTAAGCTAGATACCAGACAATGGCTAAAGTACCTTCGAGTTCTTGCCTATCCCTCTCTCTCTTCCTCTCTCTCTCTCTCTCTCTCTATAGATAGATAGATAGATAGATAGATAGATAGATAGATAGATAGATAGATGGATGCAAATGAATTGCTGTAGTTTTTGTATAGGTGTAGGGGATAGGGACTATGACTGTTTCTATGATTTCATGAGTAGACAGAACTCCTAAGAGTGGAAATTCCCTCTACCACCTGAGGTTGGTCCCATCTTTGTAACTTTGAGAGTTGCCTAGATCACTGGAGTAGTTAAGTGACTTAGAATCACTTAGCGAATATGCATCAAAGACAGGGCTTGCACCCAGGTCTTCTTTGTTCTAAGGTCGGCTATCTGTCCACCACTCTGCTATGTATAGATACAAAATAAATTCAAGGCAATTTTAATGGTGGAAGAACCAACAGCTGAGAGGGATTAGAGAAGTCCTAATGTAGAGCTGTATTTTGAAGGGAGATTGACATTCTATGACACAGAAGTGAGGAGAAAGGGCACTCCAGGCAGAGGGGACAGCCTGTACAAGGGCATCAAGGTGGGAAATGTAATCTCATGTGTGATGAACATCAAAAAGGCTAATTTTTAAAATGCTATTCACCTCCAGAGAATCTGAAGGTAGATCAAAGCATACTATTTTTCACTTTATTTTTTCACATTCTTTTTAGTCTGTGATTTTCTTTCACAGCATGATTAATACGGAAAATAATTTGCATATATAATTACTGCACATATATAATCCATATCAAAATGCTTGCCATCTCAGGGAGGGGAAAGGGAAGAGAAAGAAAGAATTTGGAACTCAAAATGAAAAAAAAAAAATGTTAAAAATTATTTTTACATGTAATTTAAAAAAATAAAATAACTTCTTTTTTAAAAAGCCAATTTTGACTAGACCACAAAATATGTGAAGGAGAGTAATATGTAAGTTGGTTGGAAAGGGATCCAGAGACCAGGCTATGAAAGGTTTCAAATGCCTCTTCTGTTAGGTATTTGCACTTCTGTGATGCTTTAGGATGGGTTATCATCTTCAAATCTAAGAACTGGAAAATTGATTCTTTCTTTGCCACTTAGTGCCTGTGTGACTTTGAGCAAGTAACTTCCCCTCTCTGGGTTGTCTCAGTTTCCTCCTCTTTAAAATGAAGGAATTGGGCCAGATGGACTTGATGGACCCTTCCAGATCTAACGATGGTCTTCTATGATTCTCATAGGATGAACCACCTGGTTTAAACAAGAATGAAAAATGAAATTTTATCATAATTGGATTTTTTGGAGAGGAGAAGGCAAAGCAATTGGGTTAAGTGACTTGTCCAAGGTCACACAGCTAGTAAGTATGTCAAGTGTCTCTGGCCAGATTTGAACTCAGGTCCTCCTAACTCCAGGGCTCTATTCACTTCACCACCTACCTGCTCTAGCATTTTTTTGTTTGTTTGTTTCTCCATGATACAGGAACTTTACAACATATAGTCCTAGAGAACATGATTAAATAGGAATGAACCCAGGGGGGACATGCTATCACATGTGTGCAGTGAAACATCAGGGGTTGTAACAGATTTGACTTCCAGGCATCTTTCGTGCAAACACAGTTTCAAATGGCCTCATCAGAAGATGACACTTTGGCTCAACAAGAAGGTGGCTGGCTACTGGTGTCTTTTCCATTGTGGATTCTGCTCACAATGTCAATAGTTTGATTGTTCTTGACCTAGCATTTGGGCCTGGCAGTACAGTAGTCACATCTCTTAACTCTTTTTTAATTTGGGGAGAGTGGTTATAAGAGAACTTCTCCAGACCTCTAGTTTCATCTCTGTAGTGAACTGGAAAATTCTCTCCTTCGATACAAATCAGCAACTCACCTGTAGCTTATAGTCTTAGAAAACTGCCCAGGGGTATGGAGAAGTTAAGTAATATGTCCAGGGTTACACCACTAATGTATGTCAGAGGCAAGACCTGAACTCAGGACTTCCTGACTCCTAGGTCAGCTGTCCAACCATTATTTCCATCAGATATTATAAAATAAAAAATATTTAACACATATTTCTTTTTAGAAATAAATGTAGTATTTGTTAAAAGAGTTCTTTTCCAGTGGGAAAGGGGAGAAGGTAAGAAAATGCATTTTTATTCATTTTTTAAAATTTAATTTTAAACAGAATGAGTATAGTACACCATGGAATGTAAGTGCCTATTCGTGAAAACACATTGTAGGAAATACCAAATTTCTGACAAGGAAAGTAGTGAGGGATGATAGGAATCAAAAAAATGAATCTCAGGGAAGAAAAGCTTGTATAATGGACACTTGGTCAAAGATTTAGAGTTTGAAGCAACTTTGGAAGTCATCTATTTCTAAACTACTTATTTTACAATAAGGACACTGAGGCCCAGGGTGGTTAAGTGACTTGTCAAGGTCATGCAGGTAGTCCATGGCCGATTCAAGTCAGGTGTTCTGACTCTATCAGGAGAGATGATGATGATGATTTTTCTCTCTATAGTATTTTACATTTACAAAGCCTCATGGCATCAGGAGTATGTGTATACATATGAAGCCAGAACTGGAAAAAAAAAATCTTCACTGAGATCAATTGAGACACAAGAGACTTTTAAAGGAAAGGAAAAAAGCTATTCTATGCACTATTTCAATCCAAACTAGCAACAAAATGGGGGTCTGTAGTATGGAACAATCCTATTCTGGCATCAGGGTCACCAGATGACCTACTTGGTCTTTTCCATCTCTGATTATGCTATGAGCCAGTGAGCAGTCTCCAGCATCTGGTAGATGTCCAGAAGGGCTTGAGCACATATGACAGAAGACCAATTCCAAAACTCCTTGGTGCCACATGTGAGTGAGGTAGCAGCCCTATTCGAAGATAATGAATCTCTATTTTTAGACCGTGAGACTCCTACTCCCTCCTTGGAAGCTGGCTTCTCTATTCTAGCCAGTGAATTTATTTTAACTCATGGTACATTTGGAAACATGACATTGTTTCAAAGAAATGAAGACCAAAAAAATTTTTAAATACCTAGGCAAAATTTTAGGCTATTTGCAGAAGCCTGGGAATGTACCTATCTGTACAATGAATATGTGGAAAAATGTCTTCCCCTCTCCACCCATCCCCAATACCATAGACCCTATGCGCCCCACCAAAAAAGCTTATTAAAGATAAAAGAGGTGGTGGTGCTTCATTTTCGGTCATGTTTGAGTCATTCAGGGTTTTCTTGACAATGATACTGGAGTGGTTTGCCTTTTCCTTCTCCAGGCCATTTTACAGCAAATTGAGGCAAACACTTAAATAATTTTTCCAGGACCATGCAACTAGTAAATGTCTAAGCTCCCAAGATCAGCCTTCCTGCACTCTATCCACTGTGCTACCTAGCTACCTAAAAGATGTTATTTTTGATAATATTCAGAATAAGGAATGGTAGGATGGGAAAGAGTACTGAATTTGCAGTCAGGGGACTTGGATGACTTGTTTAATTTCGCTGAGTCTCATTTGTCTATCTAGTGAAAAAAAAAAAGAGTTTAACTTAATGATGTCTAAAGTCATATCCAACTCTAAATCTGATCCTCCAGTTCTGTAAGGTAGTAAAAGTATTTCTTAGTGAACTCTTGGCTGACCCAAACTTCTAAGGGATAGGAGAAATAAAACTCAGTTAGCCAATAAGCTATACTTTCACATGACTCTAAACATTTCCTTCCTTTGGTAACACAACATCAAGGAATACCCTCCCACTCCGCAGAATCACTGATGAGTAGCCTAGCGTCATGACAGTCAGTGAAGTTCCTACCAAGAGGTCAAACATATGCTTCCAATTCTGCTGCTAATTCAACTTTGACCTGGGGAAGACCACTTTGCTTCCCCCAACTAAGAAGTATCATAGTGATGCTAGAATGTCTAACAGGGATGAATTGGTCTAACAGAACTAGTCATGAGAGATGGGAAGGAAGCAGATAAACAGGAGGAAAGATTATTTCTAACCATGAATCCCTGGTTCCAGGGCTCCTACAAACTAACTCAACTCTCGTACAAATTGAAATATTCATTCTAGAGCAAATAGCTCTGATATACACAAATAACAAAGGAACTTTGCTCAGCAGTAGAAAATGCTGGCTTTGGAGTGTGGGTACTTCAACTTAAATCCAAAAAGAAGAGAAACAGATTGTATACCTTTCATAGCTATGATAAAGGTATGGGGGTAAATTGTCGACCAAAAATGGGCTGGAATTATAAAAGATTATATGTGTGTATACATATACATATACATGTGTGTATACATATATATACATGTGTATATATATATATATACATATGTATATATACATATATACATACACATATACATTATAAATATATGCTTTTGTATACATGAAATTG
Organism: Pseudochirops corinnae; assembly: GCA_028646515.1. Classification (NCBI taxonomy): domain Eukaryota; kingdom Metazoa; phylum Chordata; class Mammalia; order Diprotodontia; family Pseudocheiridae; genus Pseudochirops; species Pseudochirops corinnae. The sequence goes on from JAQQSV010000041.1 coordinate 165,687, forward strand.
AAAACTTTGGCATAAACAAAATCAACAAACTAGGATAAGAAAGGAAGTAGTTAAATGAAAAATCTTCATATCAAGTATCTGAGGATTTTAGGTAACTTAAAGAAATATATAAAAACAAAAGCCATTCCCCAATCATTAAGTGGTCAAAGGATATGAATAAATGGTTTGTAAGAGAGGAATCACAAGCTACTAAAAACCATATGAAAGAACACAACCACATTATTAATAATGAGAGAAATGCAAATCAAAATAACTGAGGTTTCACCTCAAATTTAGCAAACTGGGAATGATAACAAAAGATGGAAATAGTCAGTGTTGGAGGGATTTTTCAAAGATGGGCACAATTATGTGCTTAGTGGATCTGGGATTCAGTCCAACTGTTCTGGAAAGCAATTTGGGATTATATGAAGAAAGTGACTAAAATACCCATACTCTTGACCTAGAAATTCCATTTCTAGACATAAACCCCAAGGAAGTCAATAATAAAAAGCCTCTATATATACCAAAAGATCTATAGCAATATTTTTGGGAGAGAGCAAAAACTAAAAATGAAGTAGATGATCAATTGGAGAATGTTTCAACAAGTGGTACCCAATTTTAATCAACGTTGTCAGAAATGATGAATACAGAGAAATATGAAAAGATTTTCATGAACTAATGCAAAAAATAATAAAAATATGGGCATAACATGTATTTAAAAGAACCAGCAGAATCATACACATACACACACACACACACACTTACATATACATATGTGTACAAGTACAATGGAAAGAGCAACAGAAAAATAGAAATTGAATATTCTGAAATTTAAATGACCAAGTTGGGTCCTAGAGAAGCAATATGAAAAGGTACTTCGCACCTTTCTTTACAGAGGCAGGGGATTATGAGTGTGGAACACTAAGTACAATGTCAGACTTTATCAATATATTGGTTAATTTTGCTAAACTGTTTTTCCCATTTTTCATCTTTTTCTCTTTGTTATAAGAAATGCTCTCTGGAAAAGAGAAGGTGAGATACATTAATAAATGCAAGTAATATAAAAAAAATCAGTTAAAGGGGGCAAGGAAATACATTTCTTTCCATTTATATGAGTGACTACAGATAGACCAGCAACTCTATGGGTCTTTTGCTTAGTTTGATTTTTTTTTTAACTAAAGGGTTCATCCCTTGACTTACTTCTTAAATATGTGTAATCACTGAATGGGCATTGCCTCAGTCAAAGTGAGAACTTGTAAAGACCTTAGCTTAAAAAGACCAAGGTCTCCCATTGTATACCGGGTCATCTCCAGTGGTCCTGATTATATCTGGCCACTGGACCCAGATGATTCTGGAGGAGAAAGTGAGTCTGGTGAATTTGCACAGCCCTTAACTCACTCAAATCCAACTCAATTGCAAGTCATGGCATCATCTCCCTGATACCATGGTCCTCATCAGGAACAAAGAACAAACCATAACCACAACCTGAAGTTATACATGAGAACAAATAATTGGCACAGTGGATAGAACTCTGGGCTTCTTGAGTTCAACTCCAGCCCCAAACACCAATAATGTGATCCTGGGCAAGTCACTTAACCCTGTTTGCCTCAATTTCCTCATCTATAAAATGAGCTGGAGAAGGAAATGCAAATCACTCCAGTATCTTTATCAAGAAAATGCCAAATGGGATCATAAAGAGTCAGACATGACTAAAAATGACTGAACAACAAGATACTGTGTCCGTGACTCTATTTACTTCACTTTTCTCACGTTTCTCTGTATTCATCATTTCATTAAGGTCATAAATTTGGGGCTGGAAGGGACCATTGAGGTTATTGCGACCAATCCATTTTACAGAAGAAGAAACTGAGGCCCAAAGGAGTTAAATCACTTGCCCAGGGTCACACAGCTAAATTTCTAACATTAGATTTCAGACCCAGCTATTTTTGACTCTCAGCATTCCATTCTCTACACCTCTGTGTCTCAGCACAATTATATTCCATTATATCCATGGACCACATCTTGTTTAGCTAATTCCCAATCAATGGCCACCCACTTCATTTCTACTTTTTAAATATTCCAAAAATCATTGCTAAAAGTGTTTCCATATAGATGGGACCTTTCTTCTTAACCTACTTAAGGCATATGCCTAGAAGTGAAATCTTTGGGTCAAAGAGCATGTTCATTTTAGTTACTTTCTTTGTATAATCCTAAATTGCTTGCCAGAACAGTTAGACCAATTTATAGCTCCAGCAAGAGTGCAGTACTATCCTGGTACATTGTAAGCTTCTTGAAATATGAACCATATAGGATGACATAATGGACAGAGGCTCAGCCTTGGAGTCAGGAAGACCTACCTTTACATCCTGCATGGGCCAGTTACCTTTCCTACCTCCCTTCCTCCCTCCCTCACTCTCTTTCCCTCTCTCTCTCTGCTACTCTTTCTCTCCCTCCCTCTCTCTCTCTCTCTCTCTCTCTCTCTCTCTCTCTCTCTCTGTCTCTCTCTCACACACACACACACACACACACACATACACACACACACACCTCTTTTTGTGGAGGGTATGACAATCAGGGGTAAGTAACTTGCCCAGGGTCACACAATTAATATGTGTCTGAGGCTGTATTTGAACACAGGGCCTCCTGACTCCAGGGCCAGTGCTCTATCCACTGCACTACCTAGATGTCTCCCAACAAAGTCTTTAAAAACAGATAAATTGCCAATCTGCTTTCGCATAAGGAGTTACCATAATAGTATTTCCTTAAAGTAATGAGACTACAGGTCTCCACCACAGAAGAGTGAGAGACCAGCAATGAGAACTATCTCAAAACAGAATGGACTATCTCAGGAGATAGTACGTTTCCCTTGACCAGAGTCTTCAAGGAATAGCTGGATGGATGGTCACTTGTCAAGTACATTGCATTGGGCATCTTTTTTCATGAATTTCACTTAAGTCTCTTCCAACTTTGAAATTCTTGGATCCCGTAAATCCATATTCCAATAAAACTTCATATGCCAATAAAACTTCAATTGATGAACTAATTCAAAGCAGCAATAGGAAGGTCCTTCTTTTCCCAAGAAGCAAACAATGTTGACACAGACATGGACAAATCTCTTTGCTTTCATGAGAAGTGGCTGTATCCCCATACATTACCTCCCACACATATGCATCTCCCACTGATTTCAAAGGAGAAGACGCACTAGCCATACTGGGCCCCAGGAGATTATAGCACATTTTGTCTATAATTGGCACTAACAATTATAGCAAATGGTTATTAGGACTCTGCACATGCCAGCTGTGAAAACAGTCCATACTGCCTTCTGCAGGGTGCCTGTTTGCAAAGATGCTGCATGAAATACATGCCTGGCAATACTTTCTAAATGGTATGATACATTTCCATGGTACATCTTTACATCATCTCTTAATAAAGACGTATAACATTCAATTTAACTGGTCCTCCCTAACAGAGTATGTGTGACCAGACTAGCCAAGAATTTCCATTAATTGGGAGCCTAATTAAATACCAGTATTTTTTAAATCTCTTATTTCTCCTTCCCCCATTCTCTAATAATGAATAGTTATGTAGTGCAAATACTCAGATGTTCAATATCTGAAATTTATTCACTGGAACACCTATGAGTGCTTGATTTATTATTTATTTATTATGATTTCTTATTATTAATTATGATTTATGTAATTTATATGTCATCAGCAGATATCTAGTAGTAATAGGTTTATTAATAAATATAAGGAGAAAACCAGAAAGTACCACTCTCAAGTCAGATCCAGCTAGAATTTCTCCTGAAAGGATACTTCAGTAATTCAATTGATCCTTGATTTAATTGGGTACGAATTCTACTTCTCTGGTACACATTGTGACCCATCTACACTTTCTTAACCTGGGTCTATGTCCTCCCAGATGCTCTACTTACTACGTAAGTGACTTTGGGAAAAACCATTTGACAACTCTGGATGAACTCTGAGTAAACTCAGTTTCCTCAGCTAAGGCTGGAATCAAAATCCTCTAAACAATCTTCTTCCCAAATAATATGCAATAGTAACTAACAAAAACTCCATGGGGGTTAGGTGCCTCTCTTCAGCGTGTCAGTGATTTCCTCACTCTAGGTACCAGTTATCCACCAGGAAAGATTGCAATCCTCCCATCCTCCAAGTCAAGTCAAGGCAACTAGCATTTATCAAATTATTGTTATGTCCTACATCACTTCTGATGCCTCAAGGAGGTAACATTGGGTACTAAAACATTATGCTACAAAAGCTCATCCAAGCTGAGAAGGTTTCATATAAGATTCTCACAAAAAACCTCTTGTTCATAGACTTGCCTAGTAAAGTTCAAAGACTAGCTGATCTACAACTGTATGATGAATTCCTTTGCCATGGCAACCCATGAAACAAATGCATCAAGTCAACAACATTGCATTATTTGTAGAAAATTCTCTAAAGTAATCTTCCATACCAATACTCAGAATATTAAAGATACTTAAAGGGAAAATTAATGAATCTGTAGCAGGGAAACTAATTCGTTATCACATCTCTGTTCTCCAGACTTAAGGCTAGCACATATGAAGGCATTTGGCTATTCTAACAGGCCACCAAGACAGATTTGTATTTAGAATATTTTAATGGAAGAAACTTGACAGATTTTATGCCACTGACATTTTTTGTTGGTCTTTGCTATGAGTATTACTTCTGGTTCATATTCTTAGCATACCCATGGAGTAGAGAACTTTAATGATAATCTAAAATTCACCATGGTCCTTCCCATGGGACAGTACATGTTAAAAACTTTAAATATTTTTTCTCCACATTTAAGTTAAACTAGACAAGATCTCAAACCACATATTTCCAAATAAATTCCATTTTCACTTCCAGTTCCCTCCAATGGCAATTTCCAAAGTCTTCTCATTTCATACTAGCCCTTGTTCCAATACAAATGAAGTGGATAATCCATAGGGCATAAGACAACTTACTCCTACAAGCCCTCAGCTCATCACAAAATATATTGCAGCAATTGGACACATTGAAAAACACAGAGAAAATCTTATCATATTCTATACTTCTCTAGTAAGACTCTTCCTTTAAATATTGCTTAAGGATCATAATGAAGGTTGGGGAAGAGAAGGGAGCAGGAAAGGAAAAAAACACTCCTCCTTCCCCATGACTCAGAGGGAACTTTTCATTTAAGGGCCTTATGGAAAATTTACACATTTTATTGTTCCTGACATGAGATAAAAGGATGTTCTACATCAAATATTTATGAGTACTTTAGAGGGAGGGGAAAGGTCATTTTGAGTAGTGAATCATTTCAATCATTAAAAAATTGTTAAAAGAAAATAATTTTTATTTCATTAAGTGAACACAATAATTAAGTTCTGCTCGTTTTGTCTTAGTAAAGGCAAATGATCTTCTTTATAGGTACATTTTCTGAGGATCACAGACTTTAGACTGAAAATGACATTAGAGACAAAAAGGTCCCACTACCTCATTTTACAGATGAGGAAACCAAAAGCCCAGAAAGATCAAATTACCTGTCTGAGGACACACAAATAATGCCAGGTGAGAAATTTGAAACCACATCCTCTGGGTTTTTTAAAATAATGGAAAATGAAAGCATGACAAGATTGGAGAAAAAATTTTAAAGGGAGAGAACTGAGTCTTCAAATGAGAGAGCGGTAAGCTTGATTTTGATTCCTGAGAACATTTTAGACCAAAATACTGAAGTAATGAATAACTAATATGTGAAAATGGAAGAGATGATTTTGAGCAACAAGGCTTCATCAAAAATAAATCATTCAATACTTTTGTTCAGATGACAATATTGAAGGTTCTAACATAGTCTAGCTTCCCCATTTGTACTCCATGTAAAAAGGTCAAAAGACCTTAAAAGAGTAGTAGATTGAATAATGAAGTCTGGAGAGAAACAACAGTAATCTCCTCTATCCAGTCCAGGAAAAATATTTTTAAAAATTAGAAGGAAGCCTACAGGCACAGAAAGAGAAATCCTCTAGGGAAATCAGAATGAGCTGAGGTAAATAAACCTGAAACAAGTCATTGCTCTGACCAAGGACTGTCAGGAAACTTGAAGTTTGCATCTCTGACTCATATCATGCCAAAGGGTCTGAAGTTTTTAGCACTTTGAGTGCAGCCACACTATGGAGGAAACCCCAGAAATTGGAGACAAGGATTCATAAAGACAAGGATTCAGAATGTGGAATAAACCAGAGCATAGCTGTGGTAAAATGTTCCAAACCAGCAAGTGAGGTTAGAAATATGAGTAAACAGAAAAAAACACAAAACACAATGGAGAAATTTAATGGGGAATAGGGAAATACATGATTTACAATCATAAACGTAAATATGAATACGATGGCATCCCTATCAAACAGAGAGGGAAGTAAATAATATCAGAAGGTAGAATCCAGTACAAAACTGTTTACGAGAAAACTCATGAAATACAATGATCTACACAGAGTTGAAATGAAGACTTAGAACAGAATTTATTACACTTGAAGGGTACTAAAAAAAACAAGGATAGATAATTCTCAGACAAGGTGATGGTAAAAATAGGCATAGTTAAAAAGAGATAAACAGGAAAAACAACATTTGACTTGAAGGTAGCAAATAATGAAATAATATCAGTGGAAATATACGCACAAAAAAGTAGGTGTTCATCAGTTGGAGACTGGCTAAACAAAGCAAAGGACATAAATAAAATGGAATATTACTGTACAGAAAGAAATAGCAAATATTATGTAAACAGAGAAGCATAGGAAGATTTATATGAACATACAACATGAAATAAGCAGGTAAAAAAAAAGCAGTATATACAATGGCTATAATTATATAAATGGAAAAAACAACAACCACAAAATAATTACAACAAATGTTGCAAAAATTAAGCTTGGCCCCAAAGGAGAGTTAGGGGAAGACAGCTACTCTCAGTTCTTTGCAGAGGTTGGGGGACGGTGCATATAATGTCAAAATTTTCTGATGAATAGTTTAGTTTTACCAAAAAATGGTGAATTGATCAATAGAACTAGGAGCATTAGAAACATGTGCCATGTTGCACTTATAATAGATGAAATATTAGCTAATCTTCACCCCCAAAAGAGAAGAAAATTGCCAATGCCAAAAATTTAAAAAGAGAGGTCTCAAGGAATCAAGAGGACATTTTTAAAAAGGTTTGCCAAATTATTTGGCAAAACTTATAACTTGAATGAAATTGCAAAAATCTAAAATACCCAGATAAACAGAACAAGACATAGAGAATTTAGATAACTCAATCTCAGAAAAAGAAATTTAAGAAACTATAAATGAATTCCAATGAAATAAACCCAGGGCCAGATAGATTTATGAATAAATTCTATACAAATTCAAAGGATAACATAAATCATTTGCAAAAGTAAGGAATCTGGTCACATTCTTTCTGTGAAATATATATGGTGTTAATACTTAAATCTGAGAGAGAAAAGAGCAACGAATAAAACTAGAACAATATCCCTAACGAATAGCAACTAAATAATATTCAATAAAATGCCAGTGAAGCTACAGCAAAAAGTTTTAAAAGATGATATGATATGATCAGGTTTCACTTATACTAGACATGCAGGATATTAGAAAAATTACAAACATAGTATGCCATATTATGGAACAAAATCTTATGATTATATCAACAGATAATGAAGAAACTTTTTATGAAATACAATACCTATTCAGATTTTTTTTTAAAGTTTAAAAAGCCAAGTACTAAGGATCCTTCCTTAATATGGTAAAGGGAATTTATCTAAAACCAAGAAGAAATCATGCCAGATTCACCTTATTTCCTTTATCGACAAAGGTACTAAACTAGCAGATGAATGGAATACTGTACATAAAGGTTTTATAAACCTTTTGATAAAGTACATCATACTATTCTTGTAAAGATGATGAGTTGTAAAATAGATAATCATCCATTCAGAGAAATTCAGAACTGGTTGAATTGCTGCTCTCAGGAGTTGCTAAAGGTTCGATGTCAACATGGCAAGAGGACTGTACTAGAGTATCCCTGGAGGAGAGGTGAAGGAGAGGTGGATGTACAGTGGATAGAGCACCAGACCTGGAATCAGGAAGAGCTGAATTCAAATCCAGCCTCAGACATTTACTGGCTGCATGACCCTGAGCAAATCACTTAACCTCTATGGCAAACCACTCCACTAGCTTTGCCAAGAAAACTCCAAATGTGACCATGAAGAGTCTGACCCTACTGAAACAACTAAACAACAACAGCAAAATCAAAGAAATCTGTATTTGGTTCTGCACTGTCGAACACTTTTTTCAATGGCTTAGATTAAGGTATAGATGGCATGCTTATCCCATCTACAGATGACACGATGTTTAGAAAGGTGGTTAATGTTCTAGATTTAAAAAGTTCTTGACATCAAAAGCCTTTGGGTTAGGCTTAATATGATGAAATTTCAATAGGGATCATTAGGAAATCTTACCATTGGGTACAAAAGTCAATTTCACAAATGCAAGGTCAGGGGGAATGATCAGGCAATAGTTGGCTGAGAAAAGATCTGAGGGTTTTATAGGTTTACAGACTCAAACTGAGTCAGCAATGTGTTGTTGTCAGACCCAAAAAAAAACTAATTCAGTATCATGCTACCTTAAGCGAGGCATAGCTTTCAGGAATACAGAAGGGTACTCTGCCTTCATACTTCTCTAGAGTATGGGACTTGGTATTCTATACCGCAATTAAAGAATATTAATAAACTGAAGAAATCCAGAGGAGACCTACTACCACAATGATGAAGAGTCTTTAGTTCAGATCATTTGAGTGCCACATTAAGGAACTGAGGATGTTATCCTGGAGAAGAGAAGACTCAAGGGGACAGGATAGCTGCCTTTAAATACTTAGAGGGCTATCAGATGCAAGAAGGATATTTTTGTTCCATTTGGACCCAGAAGGTAGTGACAGTAGCAATGGGGAAAGGTAACAGAGTGGATAGAGTATGAGTCAGGAAGACCTGAGTTCAAATTTGACCTCAGAAATTTACTAACTGTGTGACCTTGGACAAGTCACTTCACCCTGTTTGCCTCAGTTTCATCTGTAAAATCAGCTGGAGAAGGAAATGGCAAACCGCTACAGTATCTTTGCCAAGAAAATCCCAAATGGAATCATGAAAAGTCAGACACAACCAGAAAAATGAGTAAACAATAAATCATGTTTTATTGATGCTATTAATTTGCTAAATTAATCAATCCTCTGCCACTGAGAGTGCAAATGGAACTTTGGGGCAGCCAGAGTCAAATTCCAAATTAGTTCCAAAGAATGAGATTCATCCTCTTCCCAAACTTGGGATTTTACTAATTAAGAATTTCTTCCTCCACCACTTGAAGGAAAAAAGAGTAATACATCTGTGATTTATAGCCTTAGTGAGCTATCTGGATTAAGTTAAATGACTTGCCCATGGCCTTTCCCCATAACTCCCATGCTCAAGAACATCCCTACTGCCTCTTGGATCAAATACAAACTCTCTAGCTTGGCACAGTCCAATTAGAGTCTACATTTCTTGTGTTATTTTAGTAGGCTTTCCTTTCACCTACTCTTCCAAACAAACATGCCTTCTCACTGGACCTCTCACATGATACCCTATCTCTCTTTTTAGTGCCTTTGCAAAGCCTAACACTGCCCCCTCCTCCACCCCTGGGCTGCTGGCTGAGCTTGGGTCATCCTGCCTCCAGTTCCAGCATTCCATCCTATACAGCACATAGCTGCCCTTCATTTATGTATTTCTGACAAAAACCTTGAAGAGGCCTCCCGCGAATTCCTCCCATAATCTCCTCCCCAACACACACACGCACACACACACACACACACACACACACACACACACACACACACTGTACTCAGTAACATTGTATTCCTAGATGCTCCAGCTGGAACAGTAACAGCATGTTACCAAAAATTTTCTCCAATCACATTAATTCTCATTAATGTATAACATGTGGCAAAGCAGTCCATGCCTTCCAGACCCGCATTTCCTGGACCTGGTGAAGGGTAAAGTCATTTCTCAAAGCACATGTTGTGGATCACCTAGGATGGATTTACCCCATGTTCAAAGATACGGAACAACAACAATGTATTACCACCAAACCCAAAGCACTGTTTTCTCTTCCTGAAGGGGCTCTTTGCTGTTTGCCTTTTCTACAAAAATATCTGTGTTTAGCCATAATCATAAGACACTAGAATTTGACCCTGGAGAGTGAAAGACTCATTTTTAAAAAGTGTCAAGGCCAGCGCAATGTCCCTCTGTGGTTTCCACATCTGTGCACGAACAGAATCACAGCAGGGACTAAAAGGGAGGAGCAGAAAAGCCAATTAGATGCCTCAGAATCTGTGATGAAAAGAGCCAATTCCCTCAATAACAAAGGCTGTTATTCTTCTTTAAAACAACAGCATGAAAGCAATTGTTTTCATCACAGACAATCTGGCTATATTGCTGTAATGCCCATGAAATCAGCTATTACCCAGTGTCCAGAGAACAATCTGCCCCTCCCTGCCTAACTCTGAGACAGTTCATGGATTCCATCCACAAAGGTTTCCAAATGAGAAATGATTTCTGTAGGGGAAATCTAGGGATATCTATGAAATTTCAGAGAATACATTTCGGCACAAGGAGACAGATCTATTCCATATGGGCAGAGCTTCATGGCACTTAATAAAATCAAATTTGTTTCCTATAGCACGAGCATGTTGTTCATGCTGCCCATGGTCAGGCCAAATCGATGTTTCAGAATTGCTTCAGCAAAAAAAAAAAATTTCTGTGTTCAACCTTTTGCAAAGCTGCACAATAATTTTCTACTTCAAGACCCTTACATTCCAATGCAGATCCCGTGTGACTCTCACCCAGAGGTTTAAGTCTTTGCAGTCATGTGACTGAAGCTTTGAAATTAGTTCACATTAGTTCACAGTGAATTCCTTCAATTAAGTCCACTTCTGTTACTTAAAGTTCCCAGAGAAATGAGTGTTTATATCACATGTGAACCACACCCAAGACTCACACCTGTTGCCGAACTGATCTTCCTACAGTGCCAAGTCTGATGTGTCAGCCCCTTCTGCCATTAACTTCAGTGGTTCCCAATCACTTTTGGGATCCAACATAGAGTCCTCCGTAACATAGCCCCTGCCTTCCGGGTCTCCTTGCACTTTATACCTCCTTCCACATGCTCTGTGAACCTAAATCATCGGCCTTCTTGCTGGTCCTCACACATGATCCAACTTGGAGTGTTTTCTGGGTATTTCCCATGCATAGGATGCTCCCCTCTTCATCTTGGCCTCCTGGCTTCCCTGGCCTCCTTTATTTCTCAGCTAAAATCCCCCTTTTTACAGGAATCCTTTCCCTAGCCCTCTTAATGCTAATGATTTCTCTCTTTTTGTTAATCAGTCATGTTCAACTCTCCGTGACCCCATTTGGGGTCTTTCTTGGCAAAGACACTGGAATGGTTCGTCATTTCCTTCTCTACTCATTTTATGAGCAAGAAACTGAGGCAAACAGGGTTAAGTGAGTTGCCCAGGTTCACACAATGTCTGAGACCAGATTTGAACTAACAAAGAGGGATCTTCCTGACCACAGTCTCAGCACCCTTAGCCACTGTGCCACCCAGCTGCCCATCCCACCAATATGTGTATATTTTCTTATTACAAATTACATAAACAATGTGTATGTGGGTGATGAAGTACTAAAGCTTAGAGAGGTGATGTGTAAAGTGAATAGAGAACTCACTTCAGATCCAGGGAGACATGAGTACAAATCCTGCCTGTGATGACGTGGGCAAATCACCTAACCTCTGAGTGTCCTGGTAAATTAGCTAAGACCATAAGTTATAAAGAAAACATCAACCTATATGTATTTAGGGAGATTTCTTCTCTGAGGTTCCCTATGCCAGTGAAATCATAGGTTTGGGCCCTCTCCTCGACAAAGCTCACACACAAAAATAAAAATTAGAGAGATAAAATAAATACAAAAGCATATTTGATGTTAGAATCTATAAAGAACCACTGTAGTTTATTTAATAGGGGAGTGATATGGACATAGGTGCACCTTAGGAAAATCCCTTTGGCAGCTTTGTGGAGGATAAATCAGAGAAGAGAGAGACTTGAGTAATGAGACCAATTAGGAAGCTATTAGAATAGTCTGGCAATGAGGTACAGGTCTGATCAGGGCCTAACCTAGTTGTGCAGGTAAAGAGGAGGGGACACATGTAAAGATACTAAGGAAGTAGAAGTTGGAAGCTTTAGCAACTGATTGGATATAATAGGAAAGAAAGAGTGAAGAACCAAGGATGGCAGAGTTCTTGAATGTGGGTGATTAGAAGGACGGTGATGCTTTCAACAGTGGTAGAGAAGCTTAGAAATAGGTTGGGATTTGGAAAGAAAGAAAATGTAATGAAATCTGTAATAAGTATAACAACCTACTCATAACTATTCACCCTGTCCAATTCACTCCATCCTACCCAAAATGAAAAGGGGAAGAGTCCATCCATCCAGGAGTATTTGCTGCAATAATGAGGTGATTTTGAGGGCATGAAGTGGGTATTCTGATGCAGGAGCAAATTCTCCCAATGACACCAGACCAGTTGCTGATGCGGGTGCCGGACTTGTGGTTAGGTGGACCAAAACATGGCTCAGAATGGGGGAGGGAGAATGACAGGAGGGAGGTCACACAGATGAAGAAAAGCACAGAGTGGAGGAATACTGGAGTTTGCGGAGAAATGTGGTGGTATGGAACACAAGCCCCACAACTGATTATTGCGTAGAGGGTGGGCTGTGACCCATCTTCTCCCACTCTGATAGATGGATTAGGATCAGATGAGCCTACTTCCTTCTTGTGGTCAGAACATGGCATTTACTTGGGAGACCACTACCCTAAAAAATGATTAATTTTTGTTTAAGTATTGTACATACTAGAAAGTAGTCACCTGGCCCAGATGAATAACAATCCAACCCACTAAAAGAACTCGCAGATGGGCTCATGGAATTGTTGTCAGTAATCCTTCAGAAATCATAATAAATGGGAGAGAAGCCAGTAGACTAGAGATGGGCAACTGGCCCAGTTTTCTCACTGAGGGAAAGGTGCATCCCAGAAACCACTGTCAGGTAAGTTTGATGTCTCTGTTCACGTCTGCTAACCTGTTAAGGTGTTAGCAATCAACAGTCAGTTTGAATTTGGCACAGATACCAATTGGCCCAGCCTCCTTGAAAGACCCAAAGATTCTACATTTCTGCCTCTAGGGGGCCTCTAAAGTCTACTTTTTAAAAAAATTCTCAGATAAAAATGTCATTAGAAAAGTCTTAAGAACTCTGTGAAGAAGGTAATAGTAGTAGAGATGTTATTTCTTCAACTGTGCAAATGAGAAACTGAGGTTTAGATGACAAGAGTTCTCGACTTAGAGGTTCAGATCCCAGCTTTTCCACATCCCATCTATGAACCCTTTAGCAAGCCTTTTAGTCAAGGACCCTTCCAGCTCCAAATTTAGGGTCCTATCACCCAATAACAAGAACATCTGGCCTGGTCTTTGGACTATAAAGTCCAGCATTGTTCTCACTATGCCACTAAGATTCTATGATGATATGACTCAATGTCTTGAGGGTTCCCGGGGTCTGTGTCCTGGAACCATCACAAAGCATTCATTCGTTTGGGAAACATTTGTTACATTGCTACCGTTTGCAGAGCATTGAACTGGGCACAGAAAGATAAGACATTTACCTGATGCTCTAAGCCTGATCTCATGCACGGAGTTCACAGAAATAAGCCATGATTGTAAATACTTAACAAAATACAAAGTCAAGTTGACAAGCCTTTGTTAAGCACCTGTTGTGTCAGGCACTGTGCTAAGTCCTGGAGGTACAAAGAAAGGCAAAAGACAGTCTCTGCTCTCAAGGAGCTCCCAATTTAAAGCATGGGACAACATGGAAACATCCATGTACAATCAAGATATATTCAGAAGAAATTTAGAAGGAAAATCTTAGCAATGAAGGGTTCAGATTATAAAATTGTAAGGTAAGAATATCCCAGTTATAAAACAAAACTTTTGTGCCTTCTCTGTTCTTCTCCCCAGGCCAAGTGAGGCATGGGTGGTAAGGGGAATACTAAGCAATCATTTCAGACACTCTCATAGGGTGAGAGGACCTCATTAGCCTCAATAATTAACCTAGAAACCCAGAATGATAAAGAAGGCTCCCCAATGCCCGAACATGCACAAAGAATCACAGAATCTCATTGGAAGGGACCTCAGAGGCCATCTAACCCAACCAAGGCCTGAGCAACAATTGTCTCTCTATCATATTTCACAAATGATGACCCCAAAGATGCTGATCCACCTACCTAGATACCAGTTTCACTTTTGAACTTCCTAATTGTTGTTTAGCCATGTCTGGCTCTTTGTTTGACCCTGTTTGGGGTTTTCTTGGCAAAGATACTGGAGTGGTTTGCCATTTCCTTCTCCAGCTCCTTTTACAGATGAGGAAACTGAGGCAAACAGGGTTAAGTGACTTGCTAAGAGTCACACAGCTAGAGTCTGAGGCCATATTTTAAGTCAGGAAGACTTCAGGGCCAGCACTCTCTGTGCCACCTAGCTGCCCCCAATAAAAATCTAGCAAATGTTAGTGGATAGAATGTTGGGCCTAGAGTCAGGAAGACATGAGTTCAAATCCAGCCTCAGAAGCTTACTAGATGTATGACCCTGGGTAATTCATTTAACCTCTGCATGCTCACATTTCCTTATCTGAAAAATGAGAATCATAATAGCAGCTAGGGGGCACAGTAGATAGAGCGTCAGGCCTGAAGTCAGGAAGACTTCTTTCTGAGTTCAAATTTGGCATCAGATACTTACTAGCTGTGTGACCCTAGGCAAGTCACTTAACTCTGTCTCAGTTTTCTCTTCTATAAAATAAGCTAGAGAAGGAAATAGCCAACCACTCCAGGATCTTGGCCAAGAAAGCCCCAAATGGGGTCACAGACTCACGGAAAAGACTCAGCAAGAACCACAACAACAACAAGGAGCACCTACCTCCTACCTCCCTGGGTCACTGTGAGGATCAAATGGGACAATATTTGCAAAGTGCTCAGCACAGTGCCTGGCACAAAGCAGGCCCCTGACAAAACACTTGAGTCCTACCCTTAGTCACGTTAGGCTCAAATTGGCCTTTTTGTCACTTAGAAGACAATTCAGTGGGAGCTGGAAGGGACCTTAGAGGCACCTACTTCAGTCCTTTCTATTTATACACGAAGAAACTGAGTCCAAAAGAGAGCAAATGGCACCAAATGGCAGGGAAGGATCTGACCCCAGGGCTCTAATTTCAAATCCAATATTCCTTCAACCTTACCTTCCTTCCACCACCCCGAGTGTGCTCTCTAACCCAGATCATTCTTCCACACGATACCTGAAGATGATGAGCCATGCTCCCAATGGAACAGCTTGGGAGGGCAACAAAGGAGCGGTGCCACGGTAACTGTGCCCCTGAAGGTTCTTCGCAATGTGTGTTCCACCGGGGGGAAGGGGGGCACTGTGGATAGCAGGTTGACTTTAGAGCCAAGTCTCTACTTCATGAAACAGAGAACTCAGGATGAATCTTTTCAAGTGTGATTGTGCCTTTAAAAATTGTAAAAAGTTTGTACCATTCAACTTTCTTTCCCCGTGCCATGAATTAACAGTGCCCTTTATTTTGAGCTATTTCTTTTTTCTGATTTGTGCTTTATAAAAACCCATGATTGATCATGGGTTCTGTACTACATATTTGAAATTTGGTTGCATATACAGGGCTAATGGGAGACGCCAGTGATACACAGAATTTAAATAAGTCAGAGAGAGAAATCTTTGACTAAACATGAGGTATTTCCCTAACTGGGGACTTGACAAGCTATGGGTATGTGAGGGCATCTAACGTTTTCAATATTATTAACCTCTATTTATAATCTCCCTAAAGTGGTTAAGAAAGAGGTCCACAAGAATCTAGACCAACTTGCCCATAGGCTAAAACCATGACTGCTTTGTAGCATACAAATCCAAGTTGGTTTGAACGTGGTCACTGGAAGCAAATCCCTACCTTCCTACATGGAGTGGAAGGGGGCAAGGAGTAAAGTCAGAAACCAAAGAAGATATCAAACCATTGGGCCACTCATGGCCATGAGTATCGCCATTTTTTGAGGACAACATATGGTATCAGAGAAACTAGATCCTGCCCTATTCCTGAAGGAGAAGGAAATTTTAAAAAAGGAAGTACCCAACAAGCTAACTTTGATCCAGAGCCAGACCTGTGAGTTATATAATTGACATTAACAGGCCATGAGAGAGGAAGGGTAGGTTAGTGGATAGAGCGCCAACTTTGATACCAAGAATATCTGGATTCAATTCCTTTCTCTGACACATAGTGGCATTGTAACCAGAGCCAAGTCACTTTGACTCAGTGTCCTCAGGCAACTTTATAAGACTTTACAGAGTTACAAACAAGTATATCACAAGAGGAAAGTTCCATCCGAGAGTTCCCAACATCCATAAAATCACAGGTCTGGACCAAAAAACAAAACAAAACCCATCTATTATATGATTTGGAGGAACCTGGGATTTCATCTACTATAATGATCCCCTTTCACAGATGAGGCATCAGATACAGGGATTAAGTGCAAAGTCATACAAATTGAAACTAATGAGACCAGGATTCAAACCCACATCCCCTTGACTGCTGATCCAAAATCAATTCTAACAGACCAGGGCTTAAATATATCTGTGTTCAAGACACTATGTTGGATACCGAGTACTTTTAACAATGAAAATACATTTATTAGCATCACCAAGAGACCCACTAATATTGCAAGAGCAACTATTTGTAGCAGAAAATTGGGGCTTTTCAAGTATCTTGGTCTGGTCATGTTTTGCTCTGCCCTTATAAATATGGCCTAAGGGGAGGGAAACGACAGGCCAACGTACAGCATCTATTAATATGTATATATGCCTCTTGTCTATCATGCCTGAAATCAATTTGCTGAAACATGTGTGTTTACTATATGTTAGACAGATGGAACACCAAAAGAGCCTATTTCTGGGGAGAATAACTAAGCCAAGGATGCTATGTACTTTCTTTAGAAGGAAATGCAAATTCCTCATTAAAAGTCAAATTCTTCCCTTGAAAAGATTTAATGGCATGGTACTTTAAAGAAGATTCAGCTTGTTAGATGTATAGTATAGAAAAATGTTTAAAGTAAAACTCTACCCTCAAAATAGTCTTCCATCCCTCAAGCCTCCTCTGAATTGTCATGGCTACCACTTCCAGCTTCAATCCTTTCTGCTGCATTTGGCATCTTTGTTCCATCAAAGTCATTATTAGGGTGGGGTGACTAGGACTTGACTCCATGGCATCAATATTTAGAGGGTACTGAAGCCTCCTGAGGGACAAGCAACTAAGCCACCATGTTAGCAGGCTGACATGGCGGACTCAGAATCAGGGGGGTTTGAGTTCAAATCCTGATCAGATACTTACTAGCTTAAGTAATTAATATATGTAAAGTTAATATATGAATAGAGTTGATATATTTAAAATACTTTGCAAATCTAAAAGTGCTACATAAAAACTACTTATTGTTATTATCTAGAATAATTATTTAAAATAGGAAGCTACTGTGTCAAATGGGCCGTTTCCTCCCTGCCTCATTTTGTCCCCACTATGGGATCTTCACTGCACTCCCAACGCTGTCCCCATAGGCACGCTGGAACTAACTCCAACTGGTTCTCTAGAACTGATTGTGAAATTTTTCATGTGAGCGTTTATACCTTGGAAAGCAGTAAAGGCTCCAAATTAGACCTGATTTCTTGCTTTGTTGATTGTCTAGACTAGAAGGTGATGGAGAAAATTTTTTAAATGCAGATTATATTTAAAAGTTTGTCATGCATCCATCTTCCCTCCAACAGCTAGAGCTCATTGTTAAACATTTGAGCACAGCCCTGGATCCTTGCCAATCTAGCCTAACTGTGGCCCTGAAGAGAACTCCCCAATAATAGGCTACAGTGGCCCTGGGTCTCTCTGCCCATGAAAGCCAGTGCCCTTCACTATCCCATAGTACGCAGTGATATCTCGCCCGAATGAAGCTTTGGATCGAAGGTCCATGGTTTCTCACCAAGGTTTCCCTCTCCTCACATATTTCTCTTCCACCCCAAGAAATTTGTATTAAACGTTAGGTGCTTGCCCATCTGCTCAACCACTGGCTTTAGAGCCCATATTGTGGTAATGTAGAATTGTGGGTGGGATGGCAGGAAGCTCTGTGGTCAGTCAATACAGTTGGTCAGCTTCTTTAAACTTTCTCCTCCCTTGGCTTCCTTGACACTGTGGTCTCCAGTTTCCTCTGTTCCTCACAGCACTCTTTCCTAGCTCCTTTCTCCACTCCCAAATTACTAGCATGCCCAAAGACTCAGATCTCAGTTTCTGATCAGACACTTCTTCCCACTGAAAATTCATCCATCCCTGAAGCTTTAACTCTCACCACTCTGCTAATGACTAATAAAATCAGCATTTTCAACCCATTTCCATTTCTTGAGTTCTCTATAATATTAAGCCTCAGCTGACTCCTCAGGTGATACAAAAGCAAAGAGAGGGATTGTCCACAGGGCAGAAGGATCTCTAGGAAGGATGAGTGACAGAGTGGATAGAGTACTGGGCCTAGAGTCAGGAAGGCCTGAGTCCAAATCTGGCCTCAGAAACTAACCAACTGTGTGACCTTGGGCAAGTCATGTAACCTCTTTCTGCCTCAGTTTCCACAACTGTAAAATGAAGATAAAAATAGCCCTTACCTCCCAGGGCTGTTGCTAGGATCAAATGAGACAATAATTGTAGAGCACTTAGCACAGTGCTTGGCACGTAGTAAGAGCTTTATAAGTGTTAGCTGTTATTGTTGATGGTTTGATGTGGTTTTGTCTTTTAATATCAAAGGGACCACACTTTCAGGAAGAGATAGTGATGTCATTAGTGGTGTTATAGGTTAATATGAAAGGTCACAGAAGGTAGAATGGAAAAGGGTCTTAGAAGACAGCTGTTCCAACCCAAACCTCACCAAGAAAACCCTCTAGAGCAAACCAGTTTGCTTGAAGACCTTCTCTCAGGAATCTGGACTGACCCAAGTAATCCATCCATTCTTTGTTGTAGTTCAGGAATGTTTCACTCATGTCCAACTCTTTGTGACCTCATTTGGAATTTTCTTGGCAAAGATACTAGAGTGATTTGCCATTTCCTTCTCCAGCTTATTTTACACATGAGAGATTGAGGCAAATAGAGTTAAGTGCCTTGCCCAGGTCATAGAGCTAGTAAGTAAGTGTCTGAGGCCAGATTTGAACTCAGGTCTTCCTTACTACAGACCTAGTACTCTATCCACTGAGCCACCTGGCTTCCCATCCATTCTTACATAGCTCTAATTGTAAGGGACTTTTCTTGGCATAAAATCTTAATTTTCTTCTTTGCAACTTCCTATTTCTACTAGGAAATACTAGGAAACTATTTCTACTAGTTCTTTACTCAGGGGCCTAGCAGAACAAGTCTCAATCCTCTTCCATGTGATGGTCCTTCAAATAACTGAAAAGAGCCATCATGTCTCCCCTAAGTTTCTCCCACTCTGCAGGCTAAACATTCCCATTACTTTGAGCAGCTCTTCATGTGACTAGCAATCAGTAGTTTTCACCATTTGAATTGCACGTCTCTAGATCTCCTATTACCAATACCCTTCATATAATTTGGCACCCAGACAAAAGTTAAAGGCCCCATATATACCAAGCTACTTACTACAACATTTTCAAATAACAAAAACCGGAAACAAAATAGAGACCCATCAATTGGGATTGTGGCACGTGAACATAATGGAACATGACTGTGTTGTAAGAAAGGCTGAAAATAATAAATGCAGGGAAACATAGGAAGACTTAGTGCAACTGATGCAGAATGAGAAAAACAAAATATACAATGACTACAGCAATATAAATTCAAAGAACAACAACAAAACAACTAAAAGTCAAAAAGCATTTGTTAAGTGCTTACCATGTGCCAGGCACTGTGCTAATGCTGATTAATTATGTTTACTAGTAACCAATTAGTTTAATTAAGTAACTTTTTATTTAGTTAATTTAATTAACTTAAATTCAAGTTAATTAATAAGAATGAAACACTGCAAAATTACAATGACTAAGCTTGACCCCCTACCTCCTGCCTTGCAGAGGTGGAGTTTTACAGGTATGGAATACTGCATGTAATGTCATATTTTTTATACTATATGATTAGTTTTACCTCCTATTTTTTACCTCTTGTTTAGTCTTATTGTAAGGAACTCTTTGGGAAGGGGTATAGATACATTGTGAAATGTCATTGATATTAAAACGCAAGATAAGTTATTTTTCAAAATAAAAGAAAATATGCCTCCCAGAACTGCAAACAATATTCCAGATCCAGTCTACTTAAGGGAAACAAACCAAGACTCTCACTTTCTTATTTCTAGACACTGTACCCTTCTCAATGAAGCCCCTTCTAACTCTAAATCAATGTGATGAGTTCCTGTTTCATATGCTGACTTATATTGATGATGTAGGCCACCAAAATCTTCAGATCTTTCTCAGTGTGGCATCTATTCATATTCTCCCTCCATCTTATTTATATAAAGTTGATTTTTCGAACCCAAATCAAAGATCTTACTTTTACACTTACTGAATTTTATCTTCTTAGATTTGACCTACTATTCTAGCCTGTTGAGATATTTCTGAACCTATCATCCAGTGTTGACATTCTCTTCTAGGGTTGTGATATCTGAAAATGTGATAATGATTTGAACTATATCTTTATCCAAATAAAAAGGTACAAACATTTAATACCATAGGGCCAAGTACAGGTCCCTAGAGTACCCCATTATAAATCTCCTTCTACATTGTCAGCAAATCCTTAATTAGTACCTTTAATGTTTGGCTATTCGAATAGTTCTCAATCTGATGGAACAGGGGAGAGGGTAGCAGGGAATACAGAAATTTTGTTTTAAGAGCTATCTAACCCCTAAGTAATTTAATATATTCAGGTTCCCTTTATGACTCCAGCAACTCGCCCATAAATTCATATTCATATAGCACTTTAAGGTTTTGCAAAGCACGTGACATAAATGATCTCATTTGATCCTCATACAACCTTATGAGGTAGGTGCTTTTATTACCTTCATTTTACAAATAAACTGAGTTTAAATGACTAACCTTGTATCACATAACTACTAAGAAGTGTTGGAGGTAATATTTGAACTGAGTTTTCCTGACTCAGAGTCCAGCCAGAAAGCCATAGATACCACTTGGCCTCTCTTCTAGCATCTGCCCATAAAACATCATTCAGAGCACCTTCTAGAAGTGATCAAGCTAATAGGATCCTATAGGAAATGTATAAACTCAAAGGTGTCTAAGGCAGAGTCTCTGACATATGCTTCATTTCTCTAAGGGGGCATGTGTGTGTACATGTGCAAGGTGTAAAAGATGAAAGAGGAGAAGAGAAAGTAAGGAAAGAGAAGGGAGGTAGAGAAGGAGGAAAGGAGGGAGAAGAGAGAGAAAGAGAGGGTAGAGAGTAGGGATATGTATGTAAAGAGGACAGGGAAGAGAGAAGAAGAGGAAGAGGGGAGAGAGGCAGAAAAAGGGAAGGAGAAAGGGTGAGTTGGAGAAGAGAGGGAAGAGAAAGACAGAGTTAAAGTGAAAGAAGAAAGAGGAGGGAGTGAAGGAGAGAAGGAAAAGAAAGATAGAGACAAATAGAGCAAAGAGAGAGAAGGGGTGTGTGTGGGTGTGGGTGTGTGTGTGTGTGTGTGTGTGTGTGTGTGTGTGTGTGTGTGTGTGTGTGTTGGTTGGCTTAGGTCTTAGGGAACTAGTCAGAAATATGTTTCAAACAATTGCTTTGGATTGGGGCTGAGTATTCGCCTCCATATTGAAAGATTTGTATATGTACTTGGCTGCAGCTCCGCAGAAAACAGAGTATTTTGTCTCCAAGAACAATAAGGAGTTGTACACTGTATCCTCTCATCCCCCTTTGATGACACCCACCCTTGATTACACCAAACCTGCCAGCAGAACTGCCCAGGGAAATCAGACAGCTTATTTGGCCAGCAGTACAAAGAGCAATTGTTTTCTGTGAAATAGAAAAGTTTCTAATGCATTTAGAAGATGGAAGAAAAGATCTTGTAAAGAAAAGAAAGATGAAAACCTCTCTCCTGTCAGCAGCATCTGTGGCCAGAGCCATATCTCCTCTTCTGCCACAACCTCCCACTCCCATCCAACCCGTGGCCTCCAAAGCTGAAGGAGACTTCTTCATCTAGAAAGTGAACACTATTTGATTATATTAAAGTTTTCATCACAAGCAAGAGATATTTCATGCAGCAAAGACCAGTCCTCTTATTTTGAGCCAGTTAAAGAATAATGGGGGTAATAAGAACAATGAAAACTATATCCTCTTTCCATTTCCATGCCCAAAGCTGGACTGGCTTGGTAGGCCCTGTCATAACAACAGTGACTTTAGGTCCCCTTCTTCCCCAGACTGTACCAACTCCTGGACTTTTTCTAGGGTATCCAGGTCATACATCCCTATGTCTGCCAAGGCTTTTATCTCCTACATCTAACCTGATTTGTACCTATTAATGTCATGCAATGAATTTTAGACAAAGAAAGCACAGAGTCATTTTGGTTCCCATTTTAAGTAAACCCAAGAACAAGATGATCCATCTTCAGTACAAGGTGCCCACTAACCCTCTTCAAACCTTCACCTCTCATTGGTCTTTCCACTCTGATTTAGAGCCAGGGATGAAAAAAACTGCCTATTCCAAAAATGACAGCCCTAAAAATTGAAAAATCCTGGTAATACTTTAAGTGATATTGAGATCTTGAATGGTCTGATGATTTTTGAGACAATTTTGCCTGGGAAAGCGTCCCAGGTTTAAAAAACCCACTCTCCTGAGCAGTGATTGGCATCATCACAGGTGGTCACTGAAGAAGTAAATGGATACTTTCAGCTCCCGAGGTGACTCTTGTTCATTCACCTCCCATTCCAAAGGTCCCAGGAAGGACCACAAATAAGAATTCTACTTTCATAGCAAACTTTCTTTTTTTTTTTTAATTTTTAAATTCTCAGTTAAAGAAACATGAAACAAAATGGGTATTTCTGTTGTGAATAGATTGCATTTCTGGTTAAAGTAAGCAATTTATAGTTTTCAAAGCTATCCTACTTGTCTGTGGTTTCTTCTAGACTATCTCACTAATTTATATCAACTTATTTTTATGGCAGAGGGAGGAGAGATAGCAACAGTGGAGGTGAGTGAACTATTGAACTAGAAAGCTACCACCCTCAAGAATTTTGAGTGGAGAAGTAATAGCCTCCTTGTGGAGACCCCGATTATCAATGCCAGAAGAAGCTGGGAGATCAGCTTCAAAGCCTGTATTGAACATTTACCAGAGTTCTTAATCTTTCTGGTTGCTTTTCTTTACAATGGTTTTACTATACAAATTGTTCTCCTTGTTCTAGTCATTTCACTCTGAATCATTTGATACAAGGCTTCCCAAATTTCTCTAAAACTGGATTATTTCTTTTTTTAATTTTTTTTAAATTTTTTTGGTTTTTGGAGGGACAATTGGGGTTAAGTGACTTGCCCAAGGTCACACAGCTAGTAAGTGTTAGGTTTCGAAGGCCAGATTTGAACTCAGGTCCTCCTGACTCCAGAGCCGGTGCTCTATTTACTGTGCCACCTAGCTGCCCCTGGATTATTTCTTTCAGCACAATATTACTCCTTTAAATTAATATCTTATACCTTTTTTTTGCCATTCCCCCAACTGAGACTTTCCTCTTTAGTTTTGAGTTCTTTGATACCACAAGAAAAGCTTCTACGATTTTCTTGTATATATAAGTACTTTTCTTATCTCTTTACCTCTTTGAGGTATATGCCTGGAAGAGTTATTGCTGAGTCAAAGAGTGTCACAGATCGTTAGTTAGGGGGCATAGTTCTAAATTTATTTCTAGAAGGAGTGGGCCAATTCACATATCCATCACAGTGTGCTTAATATGTCTACTTTCCCACAACCCCTCCAACAATTGTCATTTTCCTTTTTTGTCACTCTCGCCAATCTCATGGGTATGACGTAGAGTATCAGAGTTGCATTTCTAATTATTACTGGTTTGAAGTACTTTGCATATTATTATTCATCATTTGGATTTCTTCCTTTTGAACTGCCTGTTTTCTATCCTTTGACCACTTTTCAATAACTCTTGTTCTTCTAAGTTTGAAGAATCTGTTTATATATCTTTGATAGGAGACCTTTGTCAGAGAATTTTGCTACAAAGACTTTTTTCCAGTTATCTATTTTCCATCTAATTTTAATTGCACTGATTTTATTTGTGAAAAAAAATTATTTATTTTACTGTTGCCTGGGCTGGTCTTTGAACATGTCTAGTTTGTCTAACATAGAGTTTGCTTTGTCCCCTACTACATGGGTAGGAGCTGCTCTTTCCAATCACCATTCAATGAGGCTCTTATTACTTTCAATGTGGAGGCCCCTGGAAGTTACATCATAAGCTGATTCAGAAAGTGAGGAGAGACATGTTTTCTTTTGTTTACCTCTCTTTAACCAAGAAATGAGTCTTATGAGTTTGGTTGTTTTTTGTTTCATTTTGTTTTGTTTTTCATGTTGTGTGTTGTTTGTTCTCAGTTTCAGATGCCAAAGGTTATCTGGACAACACTTGAGTTCAAATCCCAAGTACCAGACTTCTGGGGGTTTTTATGCTAGGTGGGTTGGCTGTACCATCTTGCCTGCAATCCTGGCTCCAAGGTTGCCATAGCTCACTCCTGGTTCAGTGAGGATCACCTTTAATACTTAAAACTAAGGAGGACAAACAACACAGAACAGAAACAAAATATCTCTAGGTCCATTTCTCAAGAGAAGTTTTAAAGATACAGGTAGCCAACCAAAGTAGGCTACCCCACCACCCATGTGGTAAGAAACATAGCAGGTTCCATATTAAACACATAAAGCATGCTCAAAGGAGCCTAGACTATATAAGTGTAATCAAAATTATCAATTTTCTTTGATTCTCTCTAGCTCTTGTTTGGTCATGAACTCTTCCCTATCCTTAGTCATGAAAGGTATTGTCTTCCTTGTTCCTGTCATTTGTTTATGACGCAACCTTTTATTTCTAAATCATGTATCTCTTTGTAGCTTTACTTAGTATATGGTGTGAAATATTGCTCTCAACCTAATTTCTGTCAGACCACTTTCCAGTTTTTCCAGAAGATTGTGTCCTGTTGTTGCTGTTCTTACTGTTGTTTACTTTGGGAGCTCAATCTTGACTTTTCAATTTTTTTTTCTAATACTATGTCATATAAATTATCTATTTTTATTCAATTAATCTGAATGTTTTTATATTTCATCTAAGTTATCAATTTGGCATGTAATTGGGAAAATAACTTTGATAATTTCCTTTATTTCACTTTCTCTTGGTGTGAATACTCCTGTTCATTAATGATACAATTTGAATTCCCCCTATCCTTTTTTGAAAAATCAAACTAACATTATTTTATTAATTGGGATATTTTTAAACAGCTCTTACTTGTACTTATTATTTTAGTTGTGGGGTTTTTTTGCTTTCAATTCTGTTCACCTCTTTTCCGATTTATGGATTTTTTTTTCTGATGTTTGTTGTTACTATGGTGTGTTTTTTTTTCAATTTGTTGCCTTTCCAGAATTTTTATTAATCATATATCCAATTTATTTTTTTCTGTTCTGTCTTTTGTGGATGAACTCCCTTTGAAAATTTCCCAAAGGAATGTTTTAGCTGCATCCCATAATTTTGGAAATGTTGTCTCAATTCTATTTTTTATTAAGTTTCTTTTGTTTCTATTACTTAGTCTTTATCCCATCATTCTTTAGAATTAAATTATTGATTCTTAACTTCATCCATTATTCAAAGGCCCTGTATTGAGTATAATATTACAACATTTTAGTCAATAAAGGATACGTCAAGTGTTGCTTTTCTGCATTTGTGAGTTTTTTATATCCCAATATATGGTCAGTTTGTGTAGAGATATTATGAACATCTGAAAAATATGCAAACTCTTTTTTGCTCCTTTTTATTCCTATCTCCAGAGATCCAACACATCTAATTTTTCTAAAGTTCTATTTAGGTTATTAGCTTCTTTCTAGTTAATGGTTTTGTTCTATTTTCTTGGTCTGAAAAAGGTATGCTGAGGTCTTCTACTATGATAACTTTACTGTCTATTCCTCCAATTCAATTCATTTTTCCTTTACGTACTTAGATATTATGCTATTTGGTATATATATATCAAGTAAAAATATTGATTTGTTATTAAATATTATCAAGCAAGACAATATTTGTAAAAAGTGACTAGCATAGTGCCTTGCAAATAGTAGGTGCCATGTAAGTGCTTATTTCCTTCTCCTTTCCCTTCCCAGATACCATGCCTATAATTATAATGAAATTTCCTTTCTTATCTCTTTTTATCAAGTTTATTTTTAGTGTTATCTTGTCTAAAATTATGATTTCTCTCTCAGATTTTTTTATTCATCTGAAGTTTATATATTTTGTTTCAGTTCCTCATTTTAACTTTTTGTGAATCTTTATATTCAAGTGTATTTCTTCCAAACCACTATTTGACTTTGTTTTCAATTCTTTTCTGCTATCTCTTCCATTTTATGGGTGAGTTCACACCATTCATATTCACAGTTTTAATTGCTAATTCTGTAGTCTCTCTCTCTTATCCTCCTGTTCTTTTTCCTCTCACTCCCTACTGCACCTCCAAAAGAGAAGGTAGTGAAAGGGGACTTGGTTAACATTAATGTTCTATAATTGAAGCAATCTGTTTCTGTTTCATTATCCATCTTCTCTATTACTTGTTCCATCTCAATTACATATTTTTACTTTCTTTCTTTCCTTTTCATCACATTCTGCCTTCCAGCATTGGAAGATTTATTTTGGGTTTTGTAATTTTGTAGGTTTTTTGAATATGAGCATTCCCTCAGTTATAACTCTCTCCCTCTTTAACCTTCCTCTATTCTCTCCCCATCCCTGCTGATTTTCCTGTGGAGTTTAATATATTTCTACACTGTGCTCTTTGAATATGTGTCATTAAGTTCTCACGAGTGTGTTTAATTTTCTTTTGTTAAATGAAAGTAAGATTCATGAGATGCCGGTTCTTTTCACCCTTTTAGAAGATGATGAGTAAGTTCTTTCTTTTTTCATTTTAATAGATCTGGGCACTTTTGGGTTATGATTTCTTGAAACATGGTAACCAGGTGTTTTTTTTTCTTAGTCATGATTTTCAGGCAGTCCAATGATTCTTTGATTATCTTTCTTTGGCCTATTTTCCAATGCAATTATCTTTGATAGACTATACCTTCTATTGTCTTCTATTAACTGGATTTTTGAAAATTTTGTTTCCGTGTCTCTTTTTGTCTCATGCTTTCTTTTTGTCCAATTTTAATTTTCTAGAAGCTCAACTCTTGGATGTGATTTATGCTCATTTGTTATAAGCTATTAATTCTCCTTGTCATTGTTTCATCCCTAGCTATCATTCCTTTAACATTACATTTTCTATCTCTTGTTTCATTTCCTCTAGGTACTCTAGTAATACTTGTGGCCAGTGCATTCTTTTCTCTGCTACTCTACTAGGAATTGTATGGAGTTACCCTCTTCTGGGTTTACCACTTGGGTTTTTCTCAGTTCATAATATTTCTTCTATTTATTTATATCCACAACCCCAGTTTATTGATTGGGGCTTTGTGCTTCAGTTAGACTCTGTTCATCCATGTTCTTTTATGATTGGCGCAGATCCTGCATAGTTGGAGGGGACTAAAACTAGGCCACTACCCTCCATAAAAATTCCTGGGTTTTGGCTCAGTCACCTTGTAGCTCACCTTAGGTTATGGCCTTGGCTCCTTCTCTGTCTCTCTTGCACAGTTCTGAGGCCAATGTTGGCACTTTCCCTTGTTGTAAGCCTGGTAGGTCCCAACCAGATGTCATTGATTGTGCTATTCACATAACCTAGGCCCAGGTGTAGGCTACCTGAATGCTGAGCTGGCTGAGCCTAAGTGCCTGGCACTGACTCCCGATATGTCTTATGTGGGGCTACCTGGGGTTTAGCTTCCTGTGTTTTTCTCTAGTCCTGACCTCTTTTAACTGATTCTTCCAGTTTTTTGCCTTCCAGTTTCCCTGGAACATCTCTGCTCAGAATTTCTGTAGGATTCTGACAGTTTTCCTGAAATCTTAGACTTGATAGAATAATTTACAACTATTTCTCTTTGGTTTTCTTTACTGTCACTCCTTTTAGTGTGTTTTTAGAACTGTACTACAGGGTTTGGCATGGGATGCCACAAGGGAGTCTGGATTCCTCTGCATCCTAACAGACCACAATTTCTCACCCTTCGGGATTTTTCATCAGTTAACATAAAGTCAGAATCACAGAATTTCAGAATTGCCAAGAACCTCAATGGCCATGTGGTCCAATGCATATAACCAAAAAGGAATCCTTCTATGAGTAGAACACCATTAAATTGTAAACTCCTTGAGGGCAAGGTATAGGTTTTGTTCATTTTTGTATCCTCAGCTTAGTTTTTTATATAAAGCAGATGTTAAATTTATGTTTGCCAAATTAAGTAATGGGCCTTAGGCTGGTAATTTCAATGAAATAGGAACTGCTGGGTAAGAGATTTCCTTTATCCATGCAGGTTAGCTGCTCTGCAATTTGTAGTTTTAGGGGGTTGACTAAAGCATTGAGAGGCTGCCCAAGATCATCTAGTCAGTATGTGTCAGAGGTAGGATTTGAATCCAGGTCATCTTATCTCTGAAGTCATCTTCTATTCACTATGCAATGTGGCCTATTTGTTTTTTAAATTGAAAAAAATCTTGGCTCTCTGAAATGCTGGGTAAATGAAATACACACAAATAAGGTGAGGATGTAAAACTACAGAAACAAAGATGAGAAAAGCAATTGGACGTGGTGTAACAGCAATCAGTTTAACAGACACTTAGCCCTTAGTAACTTAGGGCTAAGTATGGAAGGTGTGAACTCAGTATGGAAGGTGTGCATTCTGTCCCCTGTTGAGAGGGTATAAACTCCCCTGTTGAGTGGAAGAGGAGGATTGGCTGAGACAGGAGGCCAGTGTGTGTATATAAAGAAGAATTTCAGAGACAGAGAGACAGAATTGGAATGTTGCTCCTGGTGAAGGAAAAATCATGGAGACTGAAGCCAGCTGAGAGAGACAAACAAACAAACAAACAGACAGACAGACAGAGACAGAGACAGAGACAGAGACAGAGACAGAGAGACAGAGAGACAGAGATGGAGACAGAGAGAGATGGAGAGAGGGGGAGAAAGGGGGGACAGAGAGGGACAGAGAGGGACAGAGAGGGACAGAGAGGGACAGAGAGAGTTTCTCTCCCAGCATCTAAAAGCTGACTGAGAACTGAGATGGAGTTTTCCTGAGACTATAATCCAGTGAAGGCCACCTGGAAGGCTGAGAGAGCTTGCCTGGAAGGCCAGTATTCCTTCTGGGTCCTGGGGCCAGCTGAACTGCTGGAGGACTGAAGAAGCATGTCTGGGATAAGACTTTGTTTGTTCATGGCCTGGCTGATCCTTGAGTTCCAGGCAAGAGAAGTGGTGAAGGGTTTGAGATGTGCTAGACCCTGTGAATTTCAGTGTGTGCCAGGGCCTGCCCTGAGTACTGGACAGGACCTGGGAGCTGTCTGGTTCTGAATCCAGGTGACTGATGGATTCAGGAGGAAGCTGGGACCATGTAAGGGAATCCAGGCAATCAGAGAGGCCACCCAGAGTCAAGATGAAGAAAAGGTCTCCCCTTGGATGAAACTGAGGTTTGCTGGACAATAAGGGGTGGAGGGTTTGTGTGGTTTTCTAATGACTGTACTAGTGATTAATGATACTTAGTGCTTGATTGCTAGATGGGTGATTAAGTTAATGGTTGCCCCATGAGTGGAAGTTTGATTATTGTATTGTGAATTGATTGAATAATTGAGTATTGATTACTACATTATGAACTGATTGATTGCTTTGTTCTAAATATTGTGGCCACTGTAGTGAAAACTGTGTGCCCATTCTAATGTTAAGCTGTTGTGAATATTGTACTGAAACTTGATTTGTTGTGAATGTTGTATTGCGATATATTGTGAATGTTTGCCTTGATTTGTAATGGAATAAATGGAGTGTTCACTATCCTGTGTAATCTGAACCTTAAAAGCTGTTCACAGTAGCATTCTTTTGGGAATCTGCTGGTGCATGGCGTTACACATGGTGCCATTTTTTTTTTGTCATTTCATCCAGGATGTATTAAGCATTTAACTGTTTGTCTAAAACAATCCTTAGCATTATGGGGAATTTACATAACCCCAGAGATGGAAGCAGTGGGGTACTAGAAAATGTTTAACAACCATCTCTCTAATAAAAAAAAAATTACACAGGATATAAATTTTAAAATTGAATCTGCATTATTAACATTTTTCTATCACTTTCTTAATTCTAGAAATCCAAAAAACAATAAAGAAAACCCTGATTTGTAGTATTTGCTGATTTCTGAGTCATTAACAATTGGCTTTTCCAAGGCCAGTATGAGCTGGCTCCAGCAAGCCTCTCAAAGGAAGGAATTTCAGAGTCATCTAATCCAACTCAAAATTCCATGTGTGACAAGTGGCCATCCAATTTCTTCTTATAGATCTCCAGTGAGGCTGATTCTACTAACCCCTGATGCTACCCATGCCACTTTTTGGACAGATCTGATTGCCAGAATACTTTCCCTTATGCCAAGTAAAATTCTCTCTCTCTGGATACAAAGCACTCTGTAACCTTAAACATATGCAGTATAAAGGCTGGCTGACATTTCTATAGCACATTAAGGTTAATAAAGTACTTTATGTGTATTATTTTATTTATAATCATAATAATTACAATAATTATACATAATTATTACTGTCATCACCATTCTTTCCCCTACCTTTGTGTTTATGAGAACTATGTGTTTATATTTATTATTTCCTTTAGGGATAGTGATAGAGATTAGTCCTGTGATTTCAATACCACAGGGAACTCCCAAGTGAGGAAATTCCTTCTCCCAATGCAGTTCAGCACTTTCTCTACAATTTATAGTTTTAGAGAGCTGCCCTGAGGCCTGAGGGGGTAAGTGATCTGCCCATAATTATAAAACTAATTAGTGTCAAAGGCAGGATTTTAATATGGGTTTTCCTCCAAATCTGGCCCCCTCTCCAAAGCCACTGCTTCTCCGTATCTATAACAGGTACATGTATTTTAACATATAGGCTGTTCCAAAAGTCTTAGCATGGATTTAAGCTTCAATAATTAATAATTAAACTTTTCAACATCTGTTACATGTTTATATGTACATACGTTTTAATATACAAGCTTTTCCAAAAGTCTTAGTGTAGTTTTAAAATTGAATAATTGAATAATTAAGTTCTCTATATCTATAACATGCTCACTTGCCCATCTCAAATGCTAGAACAGAAAGGAAGCACAATGACCATGAAATTCAACATCTCTCATTGTCAAATAAACCAGAAGAAAGGAAGAAATGACAGATTAATGAGAGGGTGGCAAAGGAGGGAACTGGTAAAGTTGATTTTGTCATACAACCAAGGAAACAAGAAACCACATATCATGAGATTTACAATTATACACTAACATCAGTTGTGTAGGATTGGAAGGTAGAAAAAAAAATTTTTTAAACTTGATCAAAATCCTGCAATTAAATCAACATACACTTTGAAACTGTTGACTTCAATATGAAGGTAGTAATAGGGAAGGGTAATAAAAAATTTATCGGGAAACATGATTCCAGATGAATGAATTAGGGAGGCAAAACCAATTGTAGATCATGCTGAAACTTCATGCCACTGGTCCATGAATGTTTTTTTAGATAAAAGAGTATTGAACACTGCAAACATTGAATTGAACATACCAATCATTCAATAAATATTTATAAAGCACCAACTACATGTTAGGCACTGTGCTAAGCAATGGGGATACAAAAGGAGGCAAAAAATAATTCCTACTCTCAAGGAGTTCACAGTCTAATGGGGAGAGATAAGATGCAAACAAATATATGCAAAATATGTACAGGATAAAAAAAGTAATGATCAACAGAGGCAAGGGACTAAAATTAAGAGAGATTAGGCAAGGCTTCCCATCAAAGAAAGGATTGGCTGGGACTTGAAGGAGTTCGGTGAAGCCAGGAGGTATGATGAAGGGGAAGAACACTTCATGCATGAAAAATAGCCAGGGGAAATACCTGGGTCTTGAGATGGAGTGCCTTATTTAAGGAATAGCAAGGAAGACAGTGTCAGTGGATCAAAAAGGATATTGTGGGGTATGAATGCAAGAAGCCTAGAAGGGTAAGGGCATGTTTGGTTACCATTTTGAAACACCAATTAAAGGATTTCATGTTTGATTCTAGAGGTGCCACTGACATTTGAGTAGGGAAGTGACATATTTGAACCCGCACTTTAGGAAAATCCCTTTAATGGCTGAGTAAAAGATGGACTAGAGTGGAGAGAAATTTGAGGCAGGAAGGTTAATCAGGAGGCTATTACAATATTCCAAAGAAATCTATTTTTAACAGCCAAGGAAAGAGTCATTATTGATGCAGGACGTATACTTATTAAATCAATTGTCTGTGTACAATCAGATCAAAAACTTGTGAAAGCAAAGGTTGAAATTAGTTGGCTTTTTTTTAACTAGAAGGAAAATAATGAAAAATACAGATGGCATGCAATTGGAAGAACTCAATTTTGACCTATTTAGAAAAGTTGCTGACCATGAAAAGTGGATAATAGTAGAAGTGACATCAATACTAATGATAACCATTTTACTCAGAGACTTAACTGATGTAAATCAATTACTGTAACAAGGAGACTAAAAGCCCCAAAAGTGACTTGCTTAATAAACACTTGACCTATTTGCTAAATGGAGAAAGATGAAAGCAATACTCATTTAGAATACAAACTGCTGCTGTTTATAAAAATCTCACAGAGAAGGTCAGAGGAAAATGATGAACAGTAATCCTTCATGAATAGAAAGATAAAGGGGGAGGGGGGGGGGAAACAGTTGAAAGGAACTTGGGTGAGTCAAGGCAAATGGATTCTTCCTAAAAAGATGGCAATGTGAAAACTTCTGGTCAAGTCTAGATACCCTGAGAAATGCCTCAAGAAAAACCAGGTGAAATAAAGAGTTAACAAGACCAAGCAGGACCATCAATGAGATCCTCCACCCAATCTTGGGCAGAATGAGATGGGCCACAACCAATAGGCACTCCTGTCACAGGACTGTGTTGGAAAGTGGGGCCTGAAGGCAATGTGTTCTCTGGTCAAGAGTAGTTTAGGGGTACCAGTTCAGGATGCTCAAAGCATCAAACTTCACAATAGGTGAGTGCTCAAAGGAATATAGACCAGCATACACATCATGGCACTCCAGAAGCTAGGCCTGACATCATTGTTGTCCTCTATTTTTGAAGAGGACCAATGATATCATGGGGTGATGCCTTGACTTGCTCACAAATTGGATTTAAGTGAAGCAGAGTCACACAAGGTAGTCAGTCTCTCTTCCAGTCACTGAAGTCCAATGACAAAAGTCAAGATGACTGGTGATGACCCAGGATGCAATGTAAGACCTTGAAGTCTTCAATGTCTGGCCAAGCTCTCAGCCCTCCACAGCACCCACTGCAGCCACATTCATGACCACTAGAACAAATTGTTCTCAACTGCCCATTCCACCAGGGGAAGCCTGGTTAAACACCCCCTCTCCCACCCTTGAGTTTGAGGCCTGTCAAACTGGTTTAGTCATCTGCTAAGATGGTTTTATTGGGGTGTGGCCACTATGCATACTACAATTTCTTGGAACCAAAGTGAGATTTGGGTGACAGACACCAAAAGTGAATGAGCAGCCCTGAAAAGGGCTTGGAAAGCCCCCACACCAGAGGGGCTACTCCTCCCTGAACACCCCATACACCTCAACAGAGCTATCTTCAGATCAGACTGTGTCCAACAGCAAGACCCGGTCCTACCTCTGGATCTGGTTTTCAATCCCAAGCTAGGAATTTGAAGTAATACCAGACCCTAAACAACTTCTCAGCAAGGGATTACAGTAGGAATGAAGGTCCAAACCAACCTATCTGTCTAGAATTTCAGCTGTGCTGAAGTATTCAGACTTTAGCAGAATAAGAACCTATCTCCAATACATGGGTTTCCACTACAGCTAGAGAAAGGATCTGGGCCAGACCACTTCATCCAGTACGCTACTGCTTAATGCATTTTTTAAGATTTAGTCACTTAAAACTTCACTACGACTTTTGGGGCAGCCTGTACAGTAAAATAACTAATCTTTCTAGTAAAAGCAGGGTAGAGCAAGCGTGTTCATGGTCTTTACTATTATTTAGCATACTTTTAAAAATGCCACCTTTTGCAACAATATAGATCTTGAAGGGCTAGGTAATGAGGGAATAGGAAATGAGGGAAAAAATTACCCTTTTTTGCAGGTGACTTGCCATCCCTCAAAAATCAATTAAAATAAATTTCACTAAAGTAGCAAGATATAAAATAGACCCATAAAATTATTTGGCCTTTCTATACATTATTAGAAAAACCTATCAACAAGAAAAAGAAATGTCATTCAAAACACTTACAAAACATATAAGGTCTGGAAGTCTCTCCATCAAGACATATTCGGTAACTATATGAATGCAACTACACACATTTTATAGATGTAGAAGACAAATAATTGGAGAAATATTAGTACCTTAAGGATAGGCTGTACCAATCTAATAAGAATGATAATATTGAGCAATTAGCTTAAAGTTTAATGGCTACACCAATCAAAGTAGCAAGAGTTTACTTTTAAAAGCTAGACAAAATAATAAGACTTGGGAGTTGAAAACTCAGGTTGAAGCTGACAGTCATTTCTAACTCTTCAGAGACTAAGAAAGTTTCCCTGCAATCTACTCTTTCCCCAAATCTTTGCACCTGTTCAGTCATCAATTCTGTAATATACTCAGCTTTCTTCTATTCACCAAACATTTCTTGTATCCTGATTTTTTTCCTCAAACATAAAAAGGCCAGGAATTATTAAGAGGTAAATATAATTTTGTATCGGGGGAGAGAGCCAAATCTCTGTCTGAAAGTCAAGAATTTTCCTAACTGGGAACTTTAAGCTATTGTGATTGTACTACTAATTTTTCATCTGATATAAACACCATAAAACTGTAGAGCATGGAACCATGTGGACCAAGTATGCTGCCATATAGCATAAAGAGAGGACTAATTGTGCACTGGTATGAATCACCAGAAGTGAGGAGCTGCCAACCATTTCGATAAGTAATTGAGGTTGGGAGAGGTTGTGTATAAAGGTGTTCTCCTTCATGCTAGCTGAACATTTGGTTTCTTTGGGGATAGGGAAATCCCCTAGCTACTTCCAGTGACTTAACCCTTAAGGTGTCAGAGTATGATAAAGCCACCCCCGCTATAGGCCACTGAATAGAAAATTCCAGCGGTCCTTTAAAAGGAAGACTTCACCCATGTTCTCTTTTAGCGACACCTCCTGGTAGCTCTCCTCTCAGGGTGGGGGATGGTCCAACTTCCCCTCACCCCCACAGAAGTGGTGAAACTTGGGCTCATGGTGACTAAAGCCTGCCTTGGTGAGCTTAACTCTGGGATTGGGCTCTTTCCTATGTGTTTAATATTGCTTTGTCTGATCAAAAGTGGCCAAAACCGCTGCTGAGACGGGCATGTTTGGACGTACTTGAGGGGTTCAGCAGTCAGGGAGGAGAGGGGAGGAAATGGGAAAAGAGGGAAAGGACGAGCAGAGAAAGAGAGGAGAGACACAAAAGCACCCCAAATAACGATGGGCTTTTACACTGGGCAAAGGAAAGAGAGATCCCACAACCTGGTGCTTTCTGCATCCCGGGATACAAATCGCGATCACAACAGGGTGAGAAAATCAGAAGGAATATTGAAAAGCAGCCCCACAGTGTGTCCCCTGCTAAGCCTAGGTAGGAATTCCTGCAGAGGCGAGCGGGGTTTGGAGGACCAGGCTGCGGGATTCCGTTCCTACAACGTCTGTGCCATCTAGTGTTTGCAGACAATTGCTTTGAAACTGACATTAAATTCGTCATCACTCCAGCTGATGGCTTGGCTTCTCTACTCACTTCCCAGCAGGCAGGCAAACAAAGAAATCAACCTTGGGCTCGAAGAGGCCGGGTTATTGGGCTAGGAAGGAGTTGTGAAGGAAGAGCACGTTAATAATAGGGTAACGGTGCGGGGGAGGAGGCGCTTTAAACTCGAGTTTTAAGGCATCGTGGCTCACACATGTTGTGAAAATAACACATAATAATAGAGCCATTCAGTCTCATTAAACTCATGTACAGCCTAATAGAAGGAGAATTCAGATCTGACACTGAACATCTGGATAGGAGAAAGTATTAGAAATAGGATAGGGCAGAGCAAGACCATCTTTGCTTATGCTCGCTTCCACATTTTTTACCCCTTTTGTGGTCTGGCTTCTGTACCAGAGCTGGTCATAATGCCCACTATTAACAGGAGCTACTGTATCCTCTCTGAAAGTGAAATCCTGCTAGACTGCAGGCCCCAATACGACTCTCTTGCCCAGGAGCAAAGCAAAGAGGCTATCCCTTCCTGACCTCTTATATTCTTGATTCTTTCCTCCAGGGGTCCCATCCATCAGGAGAGACATTGCTTGATATATCAACATCTGGAAATCTGCTCCTCCAACTGTGGTTGAAATTCTTGCTTGGAGCAGCAGCTGGAAGAGTAGAGCAGAACAGAAGAGAACCCTGGAGGGAGATGGGCCAGAAGGTTGCTCCCTGTTTAATGTAGCTGAAACAAGATTGGGAGTTAGGGAAGGCAGAGGGGGAAGGTGGGGGAGGAAGAAAACACAAAGAGGAGGGCCAGCCATGAAAATAATCCCTGACCCTCACGGCTGGGATTTAGCAGGGTGGGCTTAACCAGAGTCAGGCAGTGGGGGTGCCTCATAAAAACCAGGAACCAGTCTGAAAAGAATTTTCCTACAATGTCTTGCTTCCGTCTTAGATGCTTACAGAGATGTGGGCTGTTTAGGCTGGTTTGAGAACATATTTTGAGAATTACACTTTATATTGGCTCATCTGTTGTCTCCCCTCAGTAAAATGTAAGGTCATTGAGAGTAGGGATTCTTTTCATTTCAATCTTTGCATCCCCAGTGCCCAGTTTTGTTTTGGCATCTAGTGGGTATTTAATAAATGCTTATTTAATTGGTCACAGCACACTAACTAGCCTGAAAAGAATAGGACACAGAAGAACTAGAAAAAAAGTAAATGCAATTAATTCAATTATATAAATGAAAGCCATGTTAAAATACAGCCAGTATTCAGATGAAATTAAATGACTAATCTTAGTTCTAGGATCCAGATAATGAAACACATCTTACCCCCTCCATAAAGTGGCAGGTACAGGTATAGAATGTCACCTAGGTTGTCAGATACAAAAACTATAGCAGTAAATTTTACCTGTTTTTTTGGCTTTAAGGGTCTTGGCCCCTGGGAGGTAACTATGATATCTATTCGTCAGTCAATTACCATTTATTAAGTACCTACTATAAACCAGGTTCCATGTACATCAATTAAATGCATCATTTAAAAAAAATTTTCAAAGAATGGGAAGAATTACAAAAAAAATCTATAAAGTCTTTTTTTTTCCTTTTGTAAGGTGCTAGAGGAATAAAAGCATTGTTAATATCAGTCCCAATCCAGCATCAAAATTGCCAATAAAATATACAAAAATACTCCTAAACTCAAAAAGAAAGGAAGCAGTTGTTTTTGTTTTTTCTAGGTGTGAAGGAAGATGACAGTAAAAACATATGTTCTCTCATTCCTTAAAGAGAAATAAATAAATAATTTAAAAACAAGCATTTGGAAGCACCTCTTACGTGCCAGGCTCAGGGCTAAATGCTTTACAAATTTCTCATTTGTTCCTCACAATTACTCTGTAAGGTAGTTGCTCTGATCCCCATTTTACAGCTGAAGAAACTTAAGCATTCAGAGGGTAAGTGACTTGTCCAAGGTCACACAGATAGTAAATGTCTCAGACTGACTTTGAATTCAGGTCTTCTTAACTATAGCACCAGCACTCTATCTACTGGGCTACCTACCTGTCTAGTAAAAATGACCGGAATAAAAGTAGAATCCTACTGGCAAGTTTGAGGGCCTATTCTCCTCATAAAAGGCCAACTGGAACATGACGATTTTCTAACAGATCTACAAATGTAATTATAATTTCATTCTTCAGAATGTAGAAGAAAGGGAAACTTATTCTGGACAGAATTCTCATCAACAAAGAAGAATTTTGTTAAAATAGAAAGGATAGACACTAGGTAGGACCCCCAGGGCCTAAAATTCTGCAGGAGAAGTTATCCCCAAAAGGATGAAAAGCCTTCTAGAAAGAAATTCTGATGACACAAACCTAGAAAACCTTCATGAGGAAGAAAAAAACAGTACTGTATTAATTAGAACAATATGGATTCAGGGGAAGTGGTCAACAGTAGTCACCTACCCAGTAAGTACTTTCCATGCTGAGATAAAGTAAAAATAGAGGTACAATTCTGAAAGGATAGTTTCAGGAGTGCTAAAGCTCCATATGAGCTGCAGGTGGCCATGAATACCTAAGGTAGCAACAGGACTATTTTTAGCTAAGTTGGGAGTGGAAAGAAGATCAAAGAAGGGCAAGGAAAGTGGATTAGAATGGAAGGTACTATGATAAAGCATGGCAAAAAGAAGGCAGAATGACTCCAAGCTACTCTCATCCCTTCCTCTCTTTTCTTTCCCTCTCCTAGCCCAGATCACCCAGACCTTAACCAGGATATCTGTGAGAGTGCAGTCTAACTTGTTTTTTTCTGTTTCTATCTCCAGCAGTTAATATAATGCTTGGCACATTATAAATGCTTAATAATGCTTTTATTCATTCACAGTTGACTCTTGCTTGGCTTTTCTCTACCGGCGAGAATAATTTTTAGACTATCAATCAATCAATAGACATTTATTAAGTGCCTACTATGGGCCAGGCACTGTGCTAAGCACTTTTTGATATTGTGAAGTCATTTTTCAGTCACACCCCACTCTTTGTGATCCCATTTGGGGTTTTCTTGGCAAAGATACTGGAATGGTTTGCCATTTCCTTCTCCAGCATCATTTTACAGCTGAGGAAACTGAGGCAAACAGGGTTAAGTGATTTGCCCAGGATCACACAGCCAGTTAGTGTCTGAGGCTGAATTTGAACTCAGGAAGATGAGTCTTCCTGACTCCAGGTCCAGCACTCTACCTACTACACCACCTAGCTGCTAAACACAAGGGAAGCAAAAAGAGGTATGACAGTCCCTCCCCTCAACAATCTAATGGGGAAGACAAAATGTAAACAAAGATGTATAAAACAAGTTATATGCAGGATAAGCAGAAATTACCAAAGGGAAGGTGTTGGCATGAAAAGGGGTGGAAAAGACTTCCTACAGAAAGTGGGATTTTAGCTGGGACTTAAAGGAACCAGGGAGGTGATTAGTGGCAACAGAGAAGGGAGAACTTGAAAATGTAATATAAATATTTTACAGAAGAATTCCCAGGAAGGGCAATTCATTTGTGCCCACTGTCCATGGCCACACCTGATAGGATGATTCAGTGAAATCCTCCAATAAGACCTGCTTGAGCAGCCCATGATTCAACCAAGTAATTTGTTGCTTAAACTTTACTCAGTTTATAGACAGGACTGAGGACTGATTCATTTAGAATCAAAACTTTTTTTAAAACTTAGCCTAGTATAATTCCCTTATTAAACACCCCAGGAAAAAGTTAAATGACCCAAAGACAAAGTGATTTAAAAAAATCAAAAGGAAATACCAAGATGGCAGAAGAAGATGGACATAGTGAGGGAGCATGCACCCAAGGGCCTAAAGTCAGACCAGTCTTAACTACAGAGGGCCTTAATCCAGCGGGATCTTGGCCCTGGATTGTTAGAGTCTCAGCAAGAGCCAAAGGCAGCTTTTGGCACTGCACAAAGACACAAAGAGAGCTCCATCCCAGACAGTGTTTGCACACCTTGAAGCCCCCCCAAGAGGACTGAAACCAGCCACCTCCAATATCCTATCACAAGCATTAAAGGAGACAAAAGCTAATTCTGATTAGGGGCTTTCCAAGCCACAGATGAGGACATATCCAACCAACTCTTTGAGCTGGTTAATGCTCAAAGAGGAGGAGGCAAAAATATAACTGCAGATAGCATTTTTGGCGAGTCACTAGGAGACCAGGAAGGAGCCAAGGATTGTGGCAGAAGGTGGAGCTTGGTTCCAACTGCCCCATCCAACACTGCAGCAGAGAAACAACAGTGGCATCCAGCCTGCAGAGGGGACAGGGCCAGAAGGGCCTGCCCACCCCATCCAAAAGGGCAGTAGGAGAAAGATCCTGGCCCTGGTACAAGCTTTTAACCCAGTAACTCAGGCTAACAACGTGGGTAAACAGAATAAAACTCCAAATACAATCAGAAACATTGTGGCTAAAAAGAAACCCAAGAGGTCAACCCAGAAAAAGAGAGTAAATCCACAACAAGTACAAGTAGAAAGAAAATGAACTGAGGGGAAAAAATGATTTGGCCAGGAAGACCACAGAAGTAGATGGAAGAAATAAAGCAAGATTTTTTTAAAAATGAAATTAGAGCTCTTGGAGAAAAAAATGGAAGGATAATAAATAGTTTACAACAGAATGTGGAAAACATGACCCAAACAGTATACTCCCTGAAAAACAGAACAAAGTAAACAAAACTCAATGATTCAATATGACAACAAGCAATATTAGAACAAAGTCAAAAGACTGAAGAATACAAAGAACACATATCTACTATACCAAAAAAAAAAAAAACAGACCTGGAAAAAAAAAAAAGCTTGAAGAAAGATAGTGTAAGAATCATCAGAATCTCTAAAAACCATGATCAAACACAAAAACTCAACATTTCAAGACATCATAAAATAAAACTGTTCATATCTATTAGAATCAGAGGACAAAGTAAAAATAGAATCCACAAATCACTTCCTGAAAGAAACTCCAAGTTGAAGACACCTAAGAATATTGTAGCCAAAATAAAAAACAAAAACTTCAGAGTTTAAACTTAAGGAATCCCTGCTGGTCCTAGAAAGAATTCCCTATTCTGTTGAATGGGTTTATTCTGGTGAGTCTGCCTCTACTGAGAGGAAATTAGGTTACTTGTTTGCAGACTCATCAACTAAATAAGTCCCTCACCCAACTGCCTGGGCATCATTTTAATTAACATAAATTGTATCATGACTGTTGTCTAGGGCCTACCCAAAAATAAAGACACAAAAGAAAAGTGACTCAATGTACAATATAAGTCAGGTAAGGAACAGATAACTTATTCCTACACACAAAAGGAATGCATAACACAGGACATTCACAAGTGTATACTAGGGAAAAAAAACTTTAAAAAAGAATTCAGTAACTTACCTTATAACTGCTATTGTGATTAATCAGGGGACTAATATTTAAATTTCATTGAAATACAGAAAAGTTTGTGAAACTGGTGATTAGGTATTTTATATATCACCTCGATTCTATACTGTCTAAACAACTCTAAGTACACGTTTGCTGATAAACAGCCGGCAGCAAGTCCAATCCAAGGGGGCCCAAGACATCCAGGCCTCTCCATTAATCTCAGAAGTTCCCCTCCACGCCTTGACACATCTACTTTGAATCTGATACTTGGTTGTCTACTCAATAAAAGGAAACAAAGCAGAAAGGCAGCTGGGGGCTGAGAGGCAAATTCTTCTAGTTAAGACCATGCTCCAGTTGAGAGCACTGGGGGTGACAATCAGCACCACTCATCTCCAACCCCCATGAATGGGAAGGTCAAAGCAAAAAAGATAAGTATTTGTCATCTGGTAGAGTCACAGCTAAGAGGCTGAACTAGAAGTTATCTCACTGATGTAGCCCCAAACTACTGCTGCTGTTGGGGAGAAAACAAGGGAATAATTAAGAATTTACTACCTGATAGAAAAATACAAAATCCTTTCAGTGCTGGACACCACATGGACTGAAGCAGCTTCCAAAGTACCCAAATCATCAACAGAACAATGATCCATGGAAGGATGGCCCTACTACCCATGTCCAAAAATAAAATTACTTCAAGTGGATATCTGAAGCCATGGATTTTCCTGTTGTTTTCTTCCTCGAATTTTGTGTACTATGAACTTCTAGATGTACCAACAGCTACACATCAACTTGCTTCATTCTCTTCATGGTATCTGGCTTAGTAAATGTACACATATAGTGTTTTCTTTCTCCTATTTTTTCTCGTTTAAAACCTTTTGTATTGATTGTATAAGAAATTTTACCCATCTGTTAGTTGCACTCCATCCCTAGTCACAAGTACATCATCCCTATGTTTTACACAAAGTTGATTCCCAAATCTCCAAGAATCTATGTGATTCTTGATTCCCCTCTGACTGGATGGACTGACTTTATTGACCCTCTTCCCCTACCTCCAGGCAAGAGGTTTGCCCTTATATACCTATTCAGGTTATGCATTTCAGGGCCAATTAAGTCTACTACTGTGACTTCCTGTTGCTAATGAGTTGTTTTTCAGTCGTTTCTAACTCTCCATGACACCATTTGGGGTTTTCTTGACAAAGATACTGGAGTAGTTTGCCATTTCCTTCTCCAGTTCATTTTACAGATGAGGAAACTGAGACAAACAGGGTTAAGTGACTTGCCTAGGGTCACACAGCTAGGACATGTCAGAGGCTGGATTTGAACTCAGGAAGATGAGTCTTCCTGATTTCAAGCCTGGCACTCTATCTACTGCAGCACCTAGCTGCCCACTTCTGCGGCAGCCATCTTCAAATCCCTAACAGAACATATTTTTCTTCCTTATACTACTTCTCCCTATACAATTGCTTCTAATCAGAGGATTCATTTTACCACAAAGACGGTTTAATTTTGTACCCATTGCCATAACATTGACTGAATTTTTCATCCTGAGGCAGCTAGTATCGCTGAACATTGGAATGGACTTTTAAAACACTAGCTTCATCATTTTACCCAATGGGTTTAGACTCACCACCCAGAGCCTATGTCTTTGATATGTCAATGCTACCCAAAAGGGCCATGGCTTTCTTGCCTAGCAATTTTTGGATCTGGCCTTCAGAAAGACTTGTTTGCTAAATATGGACAACTTCCATTCCTAGTCAAGTTAAACCCCTCCAAATCTTCCTTGTTCTGACCTCAGAATGCATTTCCTGTTGGGCCTTGATATTTCATCTTCTTCAGAAAGTTTTATGCTACCCAGGTCACCCCTAATAGGGAGAAACCCCCCATGGTGATTCAGACAACTCTTTCCTAGTAAGTGTTTGGTGTATTGAGAGATAGTGCTTTCCCTTTTTTAATGGCATGGTGGCGGTAAAATTGTCTTTTTATAGTCATGGTGAACAGAAATCACCTGGAAGAAAGGAAATCTTTTATAGGATTGTTATGGGAATCTAAAGATCTTCCCTGCCCCTAGGCCCTTTGCTGGTGTGGCTGCGTGACTTTGAGGACCCTTGGATATTTGAAAGTGTGCTCTGTTCCCTAGTGGGCTGAATGTGGTCACGTGGAGCCTGTGGCGCCAGGCTTGTTTTCCAGGAATGCCCGTGCCTTGTAGCTTTGTGATTGGGCAGTGCGTCTGGAGGGCTGTGACATTCTCCAAGCCAGGAGAAGGCTGTATGTACGCCCTGGTGTGGGGTTTTGGTTTGGGGCTCACTTTGAGAAGAGTTGTGTGATTTGGCCAGAAGAGACTCTGGGCAGCCGTTG
>JAQQSV010000041.1:216776-321557 GCA_028646515.1 Pseudochirops corinnae
CCTCCCCCCTTCTCTCCTCCCTCCCTCCCTCTCTCTCTCTCTCCCTCTGTCTCTGTCTCTGTCT
Organism: Pseudochirops corinnae; assembly: GCA_028646515.1. Classification (NCBI taxonomy): domain Eukaryota; kingdom Metazoa; phylum Chordata; class Mammalia; order Diprotodontia; family Pseudocheiridae; genus Pseudochirops; species Pseudochirops corinnae. The sequence continues at coordinate 216,841 of JAQQSV010000041.1, forward strand.
CTCTCTGTCTCTGTCTGTCTGTCTCTCTCTCTCTATCTATCTATCTATCTATCTATCTATCTCCCTCTCTCCTCTCTCTCTCCAGGAAGGACAGTATGTTATAATGAAAAGAGTCACAGATTTTTGAGTCAGAGATTCTGAATTTAAATTCTATCTCTATCACTTTACAGAAGCACAAGTCCTTCTACCTCCCCAGGCCTCAGTTTCCTTATATGTACAAAGAGAGAGAGATGTATCAGACAGTCTCAAAGGTCCCTTACAGCAGCCATCATGCTATGGTCCATTGCTAGCCTCTTTTCTATGAGAACTTTTTTCCCTTAAAAAATAAAAAATCAGCCACCAGCTCAAGGAGGGGGCTTGGCCATGCTGGGCCACATTTGAACTTGGTCTCAAATCCCATGCAATGAAGGAATTTTGTTCTTTCTTTAACACTCCAACATTGATCTATGCAGGGGAAAGGGCGACCTGAGTTCAGAGCCCAGCTCTGTTGCCAACTGGCTGTGTGATCTTGGACAAGTCCCACCTCCTAGATTTCCTTACTTTGGAAATCAGGGGATTAAATAACCTCCAGAGCCCTGCCAACTCTCACATTCCATGATCTATGAAAATCTACATTGATGCTGACAGCCCAGCAGGAACTTTCCCAAAGAGTCTTTTTTTTTTTTCATGAAGCTGGAAGGAATTTCTGACCAGCCAACTTTGGGAAGGAAGGTGAAGAGATTGCAAATGTGTTTGCTCAATCAAAACACCTGGGATTGAAGAGTAGGGGTGAAGAAAAAGAGGGAAAAAGAAAGTGGAAAAAGGGAAGGAGAAGAGTTAGGGACTGAGGAGAAAACACTGTGAACAGAAGAGGGGCCAAGAGCACCCCCTCCACCCCAAACCCAGAGGCTGACATGCAGAACAAGGCACCGAGCTGGTCAGGAGTCCCCGGCTCTGCCTCTTGGTCACTGAGTAAATGTGGACTCACTTCGGATCTGGCACTGGAAGGGACCTCCAAAGGCCGTGTAATAAATTCCCCCATTTTACAGATGAGGAAGGTGGAGCCAGATAGGTGGCCTGATTTACCCAAGGACCTGAAGGCAGGTGCCCTAATGATAGATCTACAGCACCATCCTGGGTTAGATGAACCAGTTAAACAGGGAGAAGACAGAGGGTCAGAAAGTCAGTGTATAAGGAATGAATGAATGAGGGAATGAATGAAGAAGACCAGCTCTCCCTGCTTATGGACCAGGATAGAACAACAGACAACAGACATCCAAACGCTTTGGATAAAGCCAGATCTCATCACCTATGCCCCAGCCGTAGTCCCAGGACGACAAGACTGGATAGCGAAACTTGTCCTCTGGCTTCTGCTGCCACCGTGCCTGCAGGTAGAGGAGCCTCCCTCTGCCCTCTCGGGAGATACCCTGATACAGCAGCTGCCCGGTCTTAGGGGTGGCAGGTCTCATCTCCGGCAGAAAGGGCTCAGCCTTGGCTTCCTCCGTCTGCCCCTTCTCGTCCCCTTCCTGGGGAGACTGGACATCGGCTCCTTCTGGGGAGGTGCTCCTCTCTGAACACTCCATCCTCGGGGGGCTGATGGGAGGCAGCAGGCATGGGTCTGGAGCTGGGGAGACAAAAGGGAGCTGACGCTTCTTGCTGGGGCCGGGAACTCTGGGGTACTTGTGGGCAAATTTAATCCTCCATCGTGCCCGGCTGTAGGCCTCCTTCTCGATGAGCTCTGTCCAGCAGGCCTGATTCCTGGTGGACAGCAGGTCCCTCATTCTGGGAGGTGGCAGAAGCCCTCGGAAGTGCTGGCCTGTCTTCCACCACCCCGGGGCTGGGGCTGCTCCTTTGTTTGGGGCCAGCTGCTGCCAGGCATCCACCAATCGCCTGCAGACCCTGGATATCAAATTACTTCTGGAGAACCAAGTGCTCCCTCCTCTTCCCCTTCCCCCCCAAGCAGGGCCCAGAGAGGCCCAGCAGACAGACGCACAGGCCGGGAGACACACACCCATCAGTATCTGAAATCGGGAGGCCTCCTGTGGAGTGAGTCACCCACACCTAGCATTTCCTTTAAGGAGGAAATGGAAATAAAGTGAAAATAAGAAAATGGTAGACGACCGATAAGCTGTAGTTATTTCAATTTAATGGGAGGCTTTGTCCGTGTTCCTGGAACCAACAGAATTTATGTATAATGGTAGGTAGAGGGCTACAGTGCAGAGGGAGTGGGATGTGAAGTCAGAGGACCTGGATCTGAACCCCCAAGTCTGGCTAATTAGGTAGCTACTCAACACATAACAGTGTATGGAGGCAGAGAGAACCTGGGTTCAAATCTGGCCTCAGACACTTACTAGCCGTGTGACCCTGGGCAAGTCACTTCATCTGTGTTTGCTGTAGCTTCCTCATCTGTAAAACACGGATAATAACTGCACCAACCTCTCAGGGTTGTTGTGAGGGCCAAGTAAGATAAAGATTGCAAAGAGCTTACTTAGCACAGTGCCCGACACAGAGTAAGCGTTAGATAAACGGTAGCTGGTAGTAGCAGTAGCAGTAGTAGTAGTAGTAGTAGTAGTAGTAGTAAAATGGGGATAATAATAGTCCTTCCCAAAGGGTTATTTTGAGGATAAAACTAGATGATTTTTAAAAACATTTTTAAGTGCTTTACAAATCCTAGCTATTATTATGACTAATTGCTGCCTAGGAGACTTAGGGCAGAACACTTAAACTCTGCCTCAGTTTCCTGATCCAATGAGGAGGCTGAGTTAATGATCTCAAGAGTCCCCCGTAGTTCTACATCAATGGTCCTATGATCCTTCTGGAAGAAACAGGCCCAGGAGTCCTTGCTTTCCTTGAATGTGAGGTTCCCTGCTCCTAGCAGGCAGCATCCCAGGAAAGCCTGTACTCTCCCTAGTTCCTAACTCTGAGGATGGGACAAAGCCTGTCCCTTCTTGGTCCTCTCCAGAGGCAGCCGCATCTCTGAGCAGTCACCACATGAACTTCTCCCTGAGAAGTCCCAAGAACCCGATGAGCTTTGGCCATCCACATGCCCCAGTCTTCATGAAGCCAATGAGGAATGATGGAAAGATGGCGCCCCCCAGGTCTCGGTGTGCCTTCTGCCTCAGTGAGGCAGGGTGCTAAGGACCCTACCATACTGAGAGGCAGTCACGGTCTCGGAAAGGCCACACAGGACCTGGGTCAGACATGAGTTTGGGTCCTAGCTAAGACATTGACAAGCTGGGCAGCCAGGGGCAAATCACACCTCTCTGTGACTCTGTTTACTTTCTCTAGGTCAATAGTCATACTCGCACTAAGAATCTGTCTTTTGCCTTTCTGTATTCCCCGAGGCACCTCAGACCCTGGGGCATCCCCAGAGCCTTTCACTTACAGTCTGCCCGCAGAGAGGACTCCATCCTGAACACCAACACTGACCAGGGTACCGAGCTGTCCCCTGCCTTCTTGCCCCTCATGTGCCCCATGTCCCATCCCTCAGGCACAGGCTTCTTGATGGAACTTGGAGGAAGGAATAACAAAGAACACCTGACATTTCTATGGCCCTCGAAGGCTCAGAACGTGTTTTAGAGACATTCTTCTCATAATAAAACCCTGTGAACTAAGGCTAACATGAGGTCAGTCAGTCAGTCGGCAATAAACATTTATTAAGCACCTACTGTGGGCCAGACTCTGAGCTCAAACAATGGGGACACAAAGGAAGGCAAAAGATAGTCCTTGACCTGGAGGAGCTCAATCCAATGGGGGTTTGTCCCATGAACATGAAAACCATCTGCATACAGAAGAGACAGTAAGTAACGGAGGGGGGCCCTAGAATTGAGAGGCTGGGAAAGGCTTCCTACAGAAAGTGGGATTTTAGCTGGGACTTGAAGGAAGCCCCAATATGGGAGGTGAGGAGGGAGAGCTTCGGGGCACGGGGCCAGCCCCAGACAATGCCCCTACTGGGGCGGCTCCAAGGTACAACGTCGTGGTCGATGTCAGGGGTGGGATCGGAATCTGGGTCTTTCCCGAGCCTGCGCCCAGGGCTCTTCTTGCTCCACCACACAGCAGGAAGGGCCAGAAAGCAGGACCCAGGGGCTGACGGGCAGCTGGGCAGCCGCTGAATGGCCGCAGGTGCCCTTGCAGTCCCCAGGGGGCGCTCCTACCCAACTCAACTCATGCCACCATTCTTGTACTCTCAGAGTTGGAAGAGACCTCAGAGGCTTTACAGGCTCTGTAGATCTAGGGCTCCGAGGCCATCTTGTCGACACCTATCATTTTACAGGTGGGGAAACAAAGGCCGGTGAGGCTAAGGTCACACAGCTAGTGAGCAGCCGAGGAGTTTGTTCCACGGGGCCACCTGAACCTGAGCAGGAATCCTCCTGACACGATCCCCCATAAGGATTAGTCAACATCCCATTCAATTCAGCAGTTATTAAGCACCAACCATGTACCAGACCCTGCAACGTGCTGGGGACAGAAAGACAAAAATGAACCCATTGTTGCTGTTCCTCTACTAGAAGAGAAGACCTCCAGTGACGGAGAATCATCACCTCCCCTCATTCCGCCCCTGCCCCTCCTCTAGACTGCCCATTTTACTCTGGGACAGTTCCCATGGTTCGGAAATATACCTAGTTGGAGTCTTCCTCAATATCTCCCACTTGGGGCTCCTGCTTCTGTCCTCTTGATGCATGAAACAGAAAAGATGTCAGGTCAGAGAAAGCTCAAGGCAATGAACTCAGTCCTGTCCTGGGTCCTGGACAGCCTGTAGCGTGCCTCAGTTTCCTCATCTGTCAAATGAGCTGGAGAAGGAAACGGCCAACTGCTATCCCTGCCAACTCCACTATCTCTGCCGAGAAAACCCCAAACACGATCACAGAGCATCAGATAATCTCTGAAACTCAGTATCCTCACCTGTAAAATGGGGCCAATGGTGATTGGCCATTTCCCTTTAAAATCTGCAAAGCATTTTTTCTTGTTTCATTTTTGATCGACAAACAAAAAGCATTTGCTGAACACCCATTACGTGCTAAGTACTGGAGACACAGACAAAAACCGAAGTTCTTTTGCCCTAAAGGAACTCACATTCTACTGGTACAGGATTCAGTGTGAGCCCAATTGAATCAAGCAAGCCTGCAATTATTAGGTGCCTACTCTGTACTAGGTGCTAAGGAGAGTCCTAGTCCTCAAGGACCTCACATTCAAATGACGGAGGCCTCTCAGCAACTGTGTGGTGGTCTCCATCTAATCTAATTCCCATTTTATGGAAGAGGAAGGATGCTGGGGCTCTGTGCCTTTTCCATCTCACAGAGCTGTTCTAAGAATCTTCAAACATTCTGTCAACAGTCAAGAGCTCTGTACATGGCACAGAATGTACCCTCGGTGATGAATCTGGGATCCCCGGAGCCCCAAGATTTTGGAAGATCCTAAGGGTTTCCTCTCCCAGTCTCTAGACTGGGGGGAAGGGGAGAGCCCCCTCCCCACACATACACACACAACTCAGCCCTTTGCTCCCTTGCCTTCTACCCTCCTCCAGCCAGGCCCAGCTATTTCCAGTCTCCTTCTGGGTTGCCTGGGGTTTGGAAGGATCCACAATGAGGTGAAAGTGGTTAGGGAGGAAATCATGCCTTCCTTAAGTTCTAGCTCAGGCTGAAAACCACAGATGATATACCAGAAACCCCCAACCAGAGACCCATTGAAAGATGAGGTGGGGAAGAAAGATTGGTTCTGGGAACCTGGTCACTTCTGCCCCATGATTTGCCCACAGAGGAGGAAGAGAAAACTCCACAGCCACCCTCAACAAGTCCAAGTGATCATGGCATCACAGCTCTAGAGCTGGAAGGACGAGAGAAACCACTGCCCTGATTTACCAGAGGAGGAAACTGACGCTGAGATTAAGAGACTTGGCCAGGGTCATGCATCTAGTCTGAGGTAGCATGTAGCCCAGTCCATCACCCTGTCCATCTCCTACTGCAGGATGAATTTTGCTAAAGGAATTCCTTTCACAGGCACAATGGAGACAGGCCTTTCACAGAATGTCTGAAGAGTCAAAGAATGTGAGAGGTCATGTAATCCAGCACTCTCGTTCTGCAGGAACCTGAGTCTCAGAGAGCTGCCAGGTTTGAGTTTTGCCCTAATGGCTAAGAAGGCTCAGGGGAAGAGGAGAGGGAAAGAAGGTGTGGATGGCTGTCGAAAGGTTACCAAGATAGCTTTATCTCCAGGCTTTGTCACAACTAGATAAGTGAGTCCAAAAGAAGTGAGCAGCCCTTGGATGGGAACCAGAAGTCCAGATTGTAAATTCCAAGCCTCCTCCCCGCTTTCAAGAACTCTTGAGAGAGGGAAGGCGAGTCGGGGGAAGCTCATGTGAAATACCAAATCCATGAGATGCTGAACAACCGTGGGCTTTCGGGCTCCAACAAAACAGGCCAGAACAATGGGAAGAAGGGATCTTTTGTTTTAGAAAAGCCTTCCCACCCCCAGTGGGAACAGTATACATTTATAAGAGGAGCCGAGGGGAAGAAAAGACAACCCACCAGACAAACCAACTATCCAATTCACCCTCAGTCCACACCCCTCAATGGGATTTCAGCAATCCAGCCACCGAGACCTTTCAGTTTCTCGGTGTGTTCCCTTCTAATGGCCTCATTAACAAAGGACTCCAGTCGGGCCCTTCTCAGAGGGAACGGGACTCACTGGTGTGAGTCTTGTATTCTATAATGACACCTAGAAAAGAGCTCTCTTCTTTGCCTCCTTCCCTCCCACCCCACAAGAGTGGGCCTGGGGAGCCTTCCAATGGTCCATATGATTGGCTTGGCCTGACTTCTCTCAGGACAGTCAGGCAGATCTTAGGAATCTGTGTGTCTCACAACCGCCTGGGGAGGAGCCAATGGCTTTTAGCCATCCGAGCAGACTTTTTTTTGATTTTTATAAAAACATTGGGGGTTTGGCAAATGCCGGGCCTCATTTTGCCTTTAGCATTCATTACGTTGTGAATTTCAGGGGGAATTGGATCCTTATGGCCTCCATTAACTTAAACTAAACACATCAGAATGTTGCTTTTGAGAAACTTTTGATGTCCCCCAACTCGGCATGAGGGTCAGTGGCCGGCTGTTTATAAACTGAACTGGAAAAAAGAGCCAAATTAATAAAACTGTTCTTTTTCTGGCAGTCCCAACAGCACAGCTCCCTGTGGCTCAAGCAGAAATCCAGACCCTATTAAGAGGAGGGATTGGAGGCAGAAGGTATAACTGTCAGAGGCTTCAGGAAGGTCTTCGGTCAACTAGGTGGTGTAGTGAACTGAGCATCAGCCCTCCAGTCAGGGAGACCGAGTTCAAATCCAGCCTCAGATACTTAGTAGCTGTGTGACCCTGCACAAGTCACATAACTTCCGTGGGCCTCAGTTCCCTCAGTAGTGAAATGGGGATAATAATAGCGCCTATGTCCCAGGGTGCGTGTGAGAATTATTTGGGATAATATGTGTATTTTGCCAACCTTACAACACTACATAAATGCCAGCTATTATTATTTCATTCAGGTGGACCCACAGTTGGAAGACACCTTAAGGGCCATCTTCCAACTGCCTCATTATGAAGTTGAAGAAACTGCGGCCCATGGAGGTAAAATAATATAGACTGAGAGCTGGGAGGGGCCTCAGAGATCATCTGGTTCAACCTTCTCATTTCACAGATGAGGAAACTGAGGCCCAGTGAGTTAGAAAGATTAGTCCAAAGTCCCACAGGTCATTTAATGGCACAATCAGAGTTTCCTGAGGCAGGGGTAGGGAACCTCAAGGCCACCTGCAGCTCTCTAGGTCCTCAAGTGTGGCCCGTAACTGAATCCAAACTTCACAGAACAAATCCTTTTATTAAGGGGATTTCCTCAGGACCGAAGGAACCTTGCTGCTTCCCACGCCATAGCTGGGTCACCAAAATCAGCCCATGGCAAGGGGTGGGCATGCCTGGGGCACAAGGCCAGGAGGCAAATATACCTCAGGTAGGGGCCGACTCTCAATGAGGCATTTCGGTACCAACCTCTTGCCAACAACCCAGATCATGGAAGGCTCCTTCTGTCCACACATACACACACAGCTCCCAACCTAATTCAGCCTCATCACTTCTCTCCTGGACTCTTCCAGTCCCCTAACTAGTCTCTCCCTCCTCCAAAGCATACTCCACACTGATGTCAAACACAGAAGTCAATAGTGTCTCTATGCTGCTCAAAGAGTTTGGCTGCCTCTTGCTTCTAGGATAAAATACAGACTTTGCTGTTAGACATTTCAAGACCATGATCTGGCCACAGCCTCCATTTCTGAGCTTATTAAACATCATCACCCCCTTTCTCAAACTCTACATTCCAGCCAAATCTGCCTAATTGCTCTTCTCGGCACAGATTTTCCCAGGGATGTCCCTTTTTTATATTCTAGTATTCCCAGCACAGGCGATGCCTCCTGCCTAGAATGCACTCACGCCTCACCTCTGCCTCCCTTCATGCCTCAGTCCAAGGGCCACATCCTACACAAGGACTATTGATTTGGGAGGTACAGAGGCTAAAGAGGGATGGATGGAGAACAGCCAACAGGCCAGTTTGAGCAGACTATGGAACAAACAGAGGCGTTTGTATTAAAGACAAAAAGGCAGGTGGGAACCAGATCCTGTAGGGCTTTCTATGGCATGCTGAAGATCTTGCATTTGTTCCTGAAGACGAGTGGGAGCCACTGAAAGATTTTTCATAGGGGAAGCAATATGATCAGGCCCATGATTTGGGAAGATTATTTCAAGCAGTTTTGTGGAAGATGGATAGGACAGAGCTCAGACTATAAGCAAGGAGGTTAATTAGGTGGGAACAATGAGAGGCAATGGGGGCTTGATCTAAAATATTAGCTGCTTGAGTGGAGAGACAGGGGCAGGACTGACAGGCCTTGGCAGCTGATCAACTGTTGGGTCCTTTCCCTTTCCCGAACCTTCTCTCCCTAATCAGGTTCCCCTACTAAGAGCGATGTGTAGAAGGAAAAGCAACGCAGTTTAATGCAGCGGAAATGATGATGGAAGTAGAAGGAGAGCATTTGGGGTAGAATCTCGGTTCTGGTCTTTGCAGCTTGTGGGACCTGCACAATTGTCTTTCTGGGCCTTGGTTTCCTTATCTGCACCATGAAGGAAACAGATACAGAAGGGCCTTAGAGGCATCAAACGTGAGGCACTTTGTCTTTCTGGGCCTTAGTTTCCTTATCTGCACCATGAAGGAAACAGATACAGAAGGGCCTTAGAGGCATCAAACGTGAGGACCACGACCAGACCACAATGTGGCGATTCTGGTGTATTGATAAAAAAGGAAATGTGGAAACGTGCAGTTCTCTAAGTAAATACAGAGCCCACGGTTTTGTTACCCCCATTTTAATTTGCATTTGATGTCACTGCTCCACGTCTTGCGAGATTAGAACAGAGGATGATGTCTGGGATGGAGCAGAGAGGAAGAGGGCTGAGCGTCCCAGATGCCACGTGCTTAGTGACTCAAGCCTATGACAAGGAAGTCTCCGAAGCCTCCTGGTAACTGGGATGCAGCCAAGGGCCAGCCACCCCCCGGCCCTGCACCACTCCAGAGAGAGAGAAAGACTTCTTGGGAGAGGCCCCCACCTCCAGGAGTCGTGAGGATTAAATGAGAGAACCCATAAAGTGCTTTGCAAACCTTGACGCCTATATAAATGCTGTTTACGGCCAGGGTTACACAGATTCCATAGGAGGTTATTCTATTTTATTTGTCTTTGTATCCTGGGCCCTGATTTCATGCGGCTCCATCAGAACTTTCCTACATCAAGGCGCTAACCAGCAGCAGGCTCAGATCTCTCTAGGCAGCCAAGGACAGGATTCATTTGGTCTCATCCTAGGGGCTTGACCCTAACTGGGGCTTTAATTCCAAAGACAAACCAGCATCTCTTCTAGCAGGGATCCTCGTGCAGGTCCCTCAGCTTTTCCCTTCTCCTGTATCTCCCTCCCACCCCCAATTTCTCCTCCTCTAGCAAGGAAAGCTTTGTTTGGCCGAGAGTTCCCAGGCAAGGCCCAAGGTGGAGACCGTGAAAGCAGAGAGAATGAGAACAGAGAGGGCTCAGAGGGCCCGTGGGAAGGAACAAAGGCTGTATAGACCTCAGGAAAGTGACCTGGGGAGAGGAGACTGGACAGAGGTAGGAGAGAAGCTGGGGGGCCATCAGCTTGGCTAACAGACGCACTGCCAGGAATCTGAGTCAGGGCATGCAAGCACCTTAGGGGTCTTCTTAGTCTGGCTTTGTCAGGAAACAGGAGAGAGGTGGTCAAACCTTGGGATCACAACTGTCCATCTGGAAGGGGCCTGAGTGGTCATTTTACAGATGAGGAAACTGAGGCATGTGGAGGGAAGTGATTTTAATAAGGTCACACAAAAAAGGTATGAGATAAAACTCCCAGTGGAATCCAGAGACTTGGCCGAACTTGCTCCTAGATAGAATAAGCTGTGTACAAGAAACCTGAGCTGTCCAGCTCAAGCCTGACAGAGAAACAACTTTACCTGATGATCACCGGATCAATCCTCCATGCCTTTGCCCAAGCTGTGTCCCACGCCTGGAATGCCCTCCCTTTTTTACCTCCTAGCTTTCTTGTAGGCTCAGCTCAGGTGCCACTTTGGACAGGAGCAGTGGAGACTTCCAGTGCTCTTTCCTGCCCCCAAACAACTATTTAATTAGCAAGCATTTTGTATTTACTCATCTGTGTACATGTAATTTCTCCCAGTAGGGAGGACTATCTTTGTAGCCCCAGAGATTCTGAGCCATTTGTGTGTGTGTGTGTGTGTCAGACTTACCCCTCGGGCAGTCTGGTGAAGTCTGCGGACCCCTTCTCAGAATAATGTTGATACATAGGATCACAAAAGAAATTTATTATATCGATGCAATTATAAAAATATTTTTTAAAAAAAAAATACAAGTTCATAGACAAGTTCAGGTTAAGGACCCTAGATTAAATCTATAGCTGAATCTTAATAAATTACATTGGAATGAATCTGAGCAAAGGCCTTCCATGATTGACTCAGACAGGCTTCGGGATCTGGGACAGGACTCTTCCTCACAGATTGAGCCTAATGAGGGTCTGGCAGATGGGGGGGGCCACTGCTGAGCTGCCCTCTGCAAGGAAAGGCTAGGAAGACAAGCCAAACTTTGGGTTGGGAGTGCACGGGGGAACTTGTGCTACCCCGCAGCACAGGGGGCAGCTGGCCCCAATTACCCAGTTATCACTGCCGGTTAAAACTTGGAGCAACGTGTCAGTGCCAGGCATTGTGTTGGGAAAGATCTTTCTTTCTATATATCAACTTCTTACTGAGTGCAATTAATAGAGCCTTCCTGTTCAGTGTTTCAGGGTTCTGGCATGTTTGACCTGGTTAAAAATAAACAGTCTGATTTCTTTCCTCCTGTCCCCCCAATCTCCCCCCACCTCTGCCTCCCCAAATGGGGAGGCCAGTGATTTTCTCAAAATGACCTGGGGACAGCAGAGGCAAGATCTGACTTCAGCTTACTTTGGAACAACAGCCACCTGTTCCTTAGAGAACAATGACCACTCCCTGGGGGGGACCATTCAAAATGACCCATGCCCTTTGGTCGCTAACCTCAGCTGGCACTCAGCCCAAGGCCCACAAAGTGCCAGCCAGTCAAGCGGATGATGCCATCAGTAAGGGCTTGGTGAAAAAGCGAGCAGAAGATGTTGGGCAGAAGCAGAAATGCACCTGGCAATTGGCCTCTGGCTCTAGGCTCAGGTTTCAGAGGGGCCGCTTCCTTCAGCCTCAGGACTGTTTATATCAACGAATGCCCTAACTCCCCTAGCAACCCAGAGTAATTAGGTCAAGGTGCCCTCTCCCAGTTCCAAGGTCCTTCGTGTGATGGATGACAGTGATGACCAGCCGCGTCAGGGAGCTCACCCTCGTACTTTTTGGCTGGTGGAAGTGAAGGCTCAAAGTAGGGGTGCAGCACCCTGGAGAGTTCCATGCCCTGGGAATTAGGAGGCAGTGTGGTGCAATGGAAAGAACACTGGTTCCAGAGTCAGAGGCCCTGAGTTCAAGTCCTAACTGTGACACTTCCCATCTCTGAGGCTGTCTCCCCTTGGGTAAAATGAAGGGGTGAGGACTAGAGGATCTCAGGTCCCTTCCAACTGTCATCAAAAGTTCATTAAGCACCTACTTAGTACCAGACCTTGGGTGCCCCCAAAGTCCCTGCCCTCAAGGAGCTTATATTCTGTTTGGGGAAACACCACAAAGGGAAGGTGGTTTGAGAGGAGGGAGGGTACCAGCTTCTGGTCCTCCATCAGGGAAGAGGGGAGGAGGGACGGTCAACACAAAGGCCCCGGGAGGAAAGGAGACAGAGGGGAAGACGGAGTCGTTCTGTTTGGCTCCAATTCCTGTGAAGGGGAGTGCGGTGGTGGGACTGGAAAGGGGGGCTGGGGCCAGGCCGGGGGTGAGCTTTTAAAGTGAAACAGGCAATGGACCCGGAAGGACGTTCACTGCACTCTCCATAGGCGACTTCATTTGATTCTCCAACCACCCTGGAAGGTCAATGCGATTGATTATTAGCCCCATTTTACAGCTGAGGAAACTGAGGCCGAGAAGGATTAAGTGAGTTGCCCGTTAGCGTCTGAGGCAAAATGTAAAACTCACATCTTCTTGATTCCAACAAACAACAGCAATGACAACAGAGACTGCTGTGTGCCAGGTAAGGGAAGAGGGCCCTTCTGGAGGACAGCAGATGACCCCGATTGGTGGGAGCTCCCGTCCCCCAAGTTTCACCCCTGTTCTCAGAGGGTAAATCGATCCCAGCTGCAGCCTTCCTCCAACCCCAAGTGGGAGAAGAGGCCTGAACTGTCTCCTCCCCCCAGTCTCAAACCCCTGACTTCCCCCCCCCCCCCCAAATGTGGCTCCCTTCTCCTCCATAGTCCACATAAGGACAAATACTAAGGGAGAAGAGAGGGGCCGGGGTCAGCAATGCCTCCGTCCAGGGTGCTTCACGGCTCTCCAGCAGGCAGGAACCCGCCTCTTAAGTTCTCTTTACTTCACTCAGGGTTCTGTGTTTGAGAGAGGGAGGAGGAATCAGGCCTGGGCTGACAGCTGGGAAAGGTAGGTGGTTCTCATGAGGACGTCCAGCTGCGTTAGCAGGCTCCCTGGGGTGTTTGCACAGGGGAGGTCACTGACCCCACAGACACTCCACCCCCCAGGCCTCTGCTCCATCACAGTCTGCTGCCCTGGAATGAATCAAGCCTGGGCAGCTGAGGAAATGGAGGATTTCAGTGACATGGCCTCCCTTCCTGCCCAGTCTTCACTTTCTAAACGGTCCGGACCTGGGCTCCCTAAGGCTTTCAGGCAGGATGTGCCGGCCTTCTCCGAAGCTTGTGTCTGAAGGAAAGTCAGCAGGAAAAGGCACCTTGGACGTACAGGGAAGGGACAGGAACACACATTTACAGTGTCTACTCTGTGCCAGGCATTGTGCTAACAAGCATTTTACAAATACCATCCCATGTGAGCCTTGCACCCACCCTGGGAGGCAGGGGCGGCCATTTCCCCCATTCTGCAGATGGGTAAACTGAGATAGAGAGGTTTAAGTGACTTGCCCAGTTATGAAGGGCCTGAGGCCAGACTGGAGCTGAGGTCTTCCTGACCCCAGTCCCTGTCCACCTTCTCCATCCACGACATTATCTCATTGCCTCAACAAGTGTCCACTAGTGAATGGTGAAATACTGATCATATTTACATGGAACACCTGCGCAGAGCCCTGGTCCTACTTGGAAGCCAAGTGGCAGGGGCACACCTGTTCATGCCTTCCACCTTCTCTGTAGAGATCTGGCATAAATGTGATTATTTTAACATCGTCTCCCCCATTAGAAAGTGAGCTCCTTGAGGGCAGGCACTGAGTATTTTGCCTTTGTATCCCTAATGCTTGGCATGGTGTGAGTACTTAAAGAAAATGTTCAGACTCTGGAAATCTGAAGTCCTAGACCCAAATCCCTGGGTTCAAATCTGTCCCTTCCTACCCAGGTGACCCCAGATGAGTCATTAAACTTCCTAGTCTTCTTTCCTCATCTGAAACATGAAGGTTTTGGACTAGCATGGTATGAGTGGAGCCCAAGGAGCAGGATTCAAATCCCACTTATGATACTTCCTGTGTGGCCTCGATAAGACATTTCTCTGGCCTCAGTGTCCTCATCTGTAAAAGGAGATGGACCTGATGGCCTCTGAGGTCCCATATGGCTACAGATCTATGAGTATACAAGCGGCCCCAAAGGCCAGGTCTCTGTGGGGGTCAGGGGGTCTCTGTCCTATTGTAACTAATGTCAGGATAACAAAGTTGATGTATCAGAGGCTTCATTTCCTCTCCCCACCCCTGGCCCCCAGACATTTCTAGCAGGGAAGGGGCTTGGCTGGAGGCCTTGTGGTTTTTCTAAGTGACATCCAACTATCAGAATGGTTTCCTCAAAGACAAAACTCATCAACACAACAGCTGGATTTTAGGGAGCAAAGATTTTATTTTAATAAGTTATAAGATACAATTTTACAATCCTGCATTTTGGTGCCAGTTTCTCTTCCATTTGCTAGTTTACAAAGTTGTGAGCATTTCACATTAAGGCACGGTACACAAATAAAGCGATGGGGCACCCCGGTCTCCCTCAGGCTGGGCTTTCCCCTACACCCACTCTCCCAGCCAATCAACCCTGGTGATGGCAGATCCCAGGCCATGAGTCAGGCTCATGCCTGTCCCACACGAGCATCTTCTTCTATGGGCTATTTCCCCAGTCAGTGGAATGAAGCTCATCACAAAGTTTACCCAGATGGCCAAAGTTAAACATTTGGTATTTGTGGTATCAAACCAGCCCCTAAAGGTTGGGGGAATAGGGAGGGAAGCTGGGATGTGGGATTGGAGGTGGGGCAGAACACCCTCTCAAGTTTTTCACAGGAATGGGATGAAATATTGCAAAAGTGGTCCCAGGAGGGCAGATCACGCTGGACCACGAAGTCCATACCCAGCTTCCAGCCAGCATTCTCTCTAGGTGCTGAGGGAAGCAGCCAGATTAAGTCATGGCCCCTCCTTTAACACTGGACTGAGGAGCTCTTCACAGAGAGCTGAATTCCTTACTACTGTTACTAGGAACCACAACAAAAGACCTCCCTCCAAAAAAGGCTCCCACTGTAGCTCTCCTCTCTCGGCAGTGACAGGCCTCAAGGTCTGAGTCTGGCCTCTTCACACTTGGCTGCAATCTGAATTTTATGAGTTTGACAAAAGGCTAGTAACGATCCCAACACATGGGCGAATATGTGCAAAGAAGGAAGACTCTCTGAGTTGGGTTAAAAAGTAACCTTTGGCAAAGGGACTGCTGCCCAAGCCTGCAATGTCTTCCCACTGATCAATGGAACATAAATGGCAGTTGGGATTTGAAGAGGAAGTAGAAAAGACGTGGGAAAGCTACCAGGGGCCTGTCTGTCTGCTAACAGCTTAACAGACCTCTCAAAGAACATAAGAGAAGAGCCACGGGGAACCCGGCAGGAAGTGTTAGTGTTAAAACAGGGGTAAATAACTTAGGAGCTCTTTACATCCCATAAGGCACTAAAACTGATTAATATCATGTGCAAACCAAGTTTTAACCCCATTTCCTTTTCATTAGAACAAAACAAAAAAGAAAAACACCTTCCCCTTGGTAAGTGTGGTCTTTAACAGTCCAAGACAAAACCAGTAGTTTCAGGGTCCCCAATCTCATTTTTTTTAAAAAAGAAATTCCAGTTTGGGTTCATGTCCATGACCTTGAATGTCTGCAGTGAAATCAGTGTGCAGGCCCATCTTCAAAAGTTGTTTGTGAAGGACAGGACTGAGAGGTATCATTGGAATTGAGTGCACAGAGATGTACATTAATGATATTCGAAATTTCTAAGCTTTGAGATTTTGAAAAGTCTCCTAAAGTAATAAAAAGTTTAGCATTTACTTCTGGACGTACTTAAGTATGAGCTGCATATTTAGAGACTACATTTCATTTCCACAAAAGGCCCATAAACTCTGTATAAAAATCAACATTACAAATAAAGCATTTCATTAGGAACTGCTTTAAGGTACTGTGATATGGAAGGGACTTCCAGGAATGTGCTCCTCACCCCACTTCACAGCCAAAACATAATCCCCCTTCTCCTTGACAACATAAGTCACGTTATATTGCTGGTTTCCTACGTGTTTCATGGATACTTCTTCACAAGGTGTGGTGGGACCATGGACACCAATCAGTAACATATTGGAACCTAAAATACAAAAGGATCAAGGTTAAATTGATGGAATCAAGAGTGGTGGGCATATATAAAATATGCAAAAAAAATAACTCTTCTGGTGGGGTTGCCAAGAAACTGATATACGTTGCTGGTGGAAATTTATATTGGTAGAATCTTTTTGGAAGGTAATCTGGAAGTACATGAAAGGGTCACAAAAATATTCACGCCCCTTGGAAATGTAATTTTAGAGAACTGTTACAAAGAAAGAAGTCAAAAGGTAGCCCAGGTCCCTAACATTCCCAAGGAGGTGGCACCTGAAAAGAGACCAAGGAAAGAGTTCAGATTTTGCTGCTGTTCAGTCATATCTGACTTTCTGTAACCCAATTTGGAGTTTTCTTGGCAGAGACATTGGAGTGTTTTGCCACTTCCTTCTCCAGCTCATTTTAAAGATGAGGAAACTGAGGCAAACAGGGTGAAGTGACTTGTCCAGGGTCACACAGCTACTAAGAGCCTGAGGACAAATTTGAACTCAAGTCTTCCTGACTACAGCCCACTGCTCTATCTACTGTGCTACCTAGCTGCCCTAAAGAGTTGGAGAATCAATAAGGGAAGAGAAAAACTATCAAGGAGGAGGAGGGACAGGCCAGACCATATTAAAAGCTGCAGACAGGTTGTCAATGAAGATGAAAAATGGGGTTGGGGGAGACAAAGCAATTGTATTTAGCATTTAAGAAACCACTGGTAACCTTGAAGAAAATATGTTCAGTTGAGTGTGTGGTCTGAAAGCTAGATAAGGGGCAGAAAGGGACTAAAAAGAGAGGAAGCAGAAGCAATGATGCTAGACAGCCTTTCCTAGGGGTATGGCTGTGAAAGGAAGGAGAGATATAGGATGCTACATAGATATCACTGGTAACTGGAAGAAAATTCGATAAGGTTACAAAAGCGAAAGTGAAGAAAGTAGAGGCTAGGAACTCAGAGAGA
Source organism: Pseudochirops corinnae (assembly GCA_028646515.1). NCBI lineage: Eukaryota > Metazoa > Chordata > Mammalia > Diprotodontia > Pseudocheiridae > Pseudochirops > Pseudochirops corinnae. The sequence continues at coordinate 234,034 of JAQQSV010000041.1, forward strand.
AGCCAAGAATTATTAGACCCCACGAAAAATGTGACCAAAAACAAATTCTTGCCCACCTTATTTCCGGAAATCATAAGAAAATTTCCTAGAATTGTTCACCTTAAAGGACAGAATTTGTAACTACAGAAGCCACAGGATGCCAACAGATGAAGATCATGTTCAAATCCCCCAGATAAAGTGTTGTCAAAACTTATGACTTGCGGATGACTGTAAGCAGCTGAGATGGGACACAATACACATCAAAACACAGGATTTTCAGCCAAGATGAGAGATAACAGTGAGTTCTGGAGTATGGTACATGATGACTCAGGAACAATGCTGCACGCCTCCTAAATTAGCTCCCTAACTAAACTGAGAGTGCTCTACCAAGAAATCAGACCACCGTTGAAATCTGTACAAGTTCCAGAAATTCCTAAAGCAATGGCCAAGAACGGGGAAGACCGTCGGGATACGAACCAATCAAGATAACAAGTTAAAGCTAAAGAAAAATGGTATAAACAGAACGGGCTGGCACCAAGAGACTGTGACCCACATCCAACCCCTCTTAGATGGTGGACCAAGTGGAGGGTTGAAAAGCAAAAAGGCTATTTTGAGCATTAGTTTTCTCAAAGCAGCAAGGGGTAGGGTGAAACCAATGGGGGACCAAGGAGAAATGATTGGAATGGAAAGGCCTAATAACCAATGGAGACTTCCATGGCCCCTGCCATGGCTAGAGAGATGGCTAGGAGCAGCACAGGGATATTAGGGCTGATAGGTCCCAGGTGACTGCTAGGGGAGGAAACAGGTCTGTGAGGGCACCCCCACCCTCCTCCCACAACTAAACTGAGTCATAAGACACAATAAGGTGCTTAGATAGATGGGAGAGTTTCCCTTGGTGGTATTTGTGAAAGCTCTTTTTGTACATGTTAAAAAAAAAGGTGAGGTACTAATTGAAAGAGAGAATTAACCATAAGTTGGGCTTCAAGGAACATTTCACAAGATAACAAATATGTACAGATAGCAAAAGGAAGACATCAGCCCTGAACTTGGATGCCAGTCATGCACGGAGCCAAGGACCCAGATTTCTTCTTTTTTGGAGGGTGGAGAGGTTTCTCCATGCATTAGAGAGGGGAGTAGGGTTAGAGATCAGTGAATATATTGGGCTGTGTCTCCAGGTTATTCACTGGCCCAGAGCTACATGCACATAGGGAACTCACTCCCACAGCCTTCAGTTTCTTCCAAGTCCCAATAACTGGATGTTGTTCTGTGGGTCCCTGGCGCCCCACCCTTCAGACAGGGGTCAAAGAGGCATAGCGCCAATATAGCAATGACAACAAACTGGAAAAAACCTAAATGCTAACAGCTAGTGAAGGACCAAATAAACAATGAGCTATCACCATAACAACAGCATTAAGGACTAAAATCCAAGAGAAGCAGACGCCGTAGTAGAGTCCCAAGAAGCAAGACTCTGTGGAATCAGAAAAACAGAAGACAGGGAAAGAAAAGCATAGACACAAAGAGGTAAAGGGGACTCAGAGGGTGTAACTACTGAGCTGCCGCGGACACGAATATCATATGGGAAAATTCCTTTAAGGGTAAATAGTCAGAAATGGATATTTAATCGGCTTTGCCCTTATCAAATTCAGTGCGTACAATTTTTATAGTTTTTTTTAAGAGAACAGGTGGGCAGGCATGGCCCATGTGGCTAATTCAAATATAAAGGCAGAGGCTTTCGTGTTTCCTTAGTGCCCTAAGCTATCGCTTCCTCAGCCCTCACTATTCAGTCCTGATCGGTGGGTGAGGAACTAGAACCCAGCAGAGGGGATCCTAGGACTCTAAGCCAGATCTCTTCTAAGTCCTGAGCTCTTTCCATCCCTTACACTGCTGAAGAAGGCATCACGAACCTCAGACACCACAAACGTGAGTTATATCCTCTCCCCGCAGATGGCACATACTCAGACTCGCAATGAAGATGCCCAAATGAAACAACAACAGTATTCATATCATGCTCTGAGGGACGTAAATCGCTTTACACGTTATCTCATTTGACTCTTAAAATTGTGTGGGGGAGGTGCTATTACTAGCTCTATTTTACAGATAAAACTGGAGCTCAGAGAAGCAAGTGACTTGCCCAGGGTCACACAGCTTTTAAGTGCTTGTTGTGGGATTTGACCGTGGGATTTCCCGAATTCGACAAGTCCAATGTTCTGTCATGGGTAGCTGTCCATAAAGTAGGAGATAAGTGCTGAAAGAAAGTCTTAACCAAACAAGAGACAGAGGCAATCACCAAAGATAAAACAGATATATCTGATTACTTGACATTAAAAGGGTTCTGCACAGACAAAATTAATGCACTTAGGATGAGAAGTGAAGCTGCTGAGTGGGAAAAAAATCTCTGCATCAATTTTCTTTGATAAGGGTTTGTTATCCAAGACACATAAAAAATTAACAAATATGTGTGTGTGTATACATACATAAAGCTAAAAAGTCATTCCCCAATAGATAAATGGGCAAAGGATATGAACAAATAATTTTCAACAGAACTTCAAAGTATTCACAACCTCATGAAAGAATGCTCCAAAACACTATTAATAAGAGAAATGAAAATCAAAAGAACTGCAAATTGGCAAAAATGACAAAAACTGACTAACTATGGTCTATCTTGGAAGATTTGAGGAATGACAGGCACACATTAATACATTGTTGGTGGAGCTGTGAAATGGTGCAACCATTTTGGAAAGAAATTTGGAATGATCCAAATAGAGTGACTAAAATGCTCGTGTACTTTGGAGCCGAGATTCCAATACTGGGTTTCTACCCCTCAAGAGAACCATTGATAAGAAGACTCTATATATTCAAAAATACTGATAGCAGCAATTTTGTGATAGCTAAGAAGGCTGGAAAGATTTCCTTGAACTGATGCAGAGAGAAGTAAGCAGAGTAAGGAGGAAGCAATTAACACAGTAACTGTAACAATGGAAATGGAAAGAACAATGAAACACCAAGAAATCAAAAGGGAACGTAACAAAATTAGAAAGCTCAGTCAGCATTTGAATGTGATATGAGAAGACTTCCCCAGCCTACACCTTCATGGGAGGGAGGCTCACAAGTATCACACATCGCATGTATTTCTGGACTTTTTTTAATGTATGGGTCAGTTGTGCTGACTTTTTTCCCTCTAAAAATATACTGTTTGTCATATGGGATGGCTCTTTGAGAGGGGGAGGGATACTTGGGATAGCTGGTGACCATGTTAAGAAAAGAAAATGTCAATAAAAACTCATTTTAAAAAATTAAAATTAAAAAAAGAGATCTGCCAGTCTTGCCACTTACTAGGCAAGCTCATTTTCCGAGGGTCAGGCCCAGCCACAGACGGTTTGATTCTGGACAGGCTGACTTCATCTCACCCCACCCCTCAAACCTGCCGGGCTTCACTTACCTGCCTTGCTGCAATCGACCAGGAAGGTGCTCTTCTGGCCCACAAAAGCTTTCACAAGCCCTGCTCCCTTCGAAGTCACCTTGCTGGCATCTGAAGAAGCTTTGGGAACAGCACTGTAGCAGGTTTCTGTGGAGGATCTGGTCACCGATTCAACCAGGATGGAAGATGTCTCATTGGCAGAGCCTGGGCTGACGAGGCGTTGACCTAGAGAAAACGGACACTTCAACCCGTTACTGTCTAAAACGCACTGGGGTGGAGCTTTGTAAAGCTTTAGTCCCCCTGTCTAGAATTCAGACTCCCAGATCCCTCGACAGTTTTTGGGTTTTTTTTGGTCAAAAGCCAAGACGAAGGTCACATCTGGAAAACAGATTTTCTACGCCCATGATGACTAGGCTCCATTCCATCCCAGGGCGGGTTTTCAGCACCAACAATGTTTGCTGCTCAAGCCTTGATGGCTCAGAAGTGTTAGCTCTCTCTAGGCCTGGCTACTGTCCACTTAGGGAATCCCATCTTTACCTGTCACTTTGGCCTTGAAAGGGCTGCCAACAATGTGGTTGGGTCCGCCATATTTCACGCCAATCAGATAATTCCCTGGAGCCATTGGCGTATACATGACTTTATAACCTTCCGGAGTCTCCTGGCAGTCCATTTTGACCTTGGATGGCCCTTCGATCGTAACAGACAATGTCCCTGGGCCTGCTCTGGTGGTATTGATGAAAAACTCTGATTGAATGCCTGAAAGAAAGGTTTTCAGTTAGCCTTTGCTCAAGGAAATCAGCATAATAGTACAATGGCATAAATGTTATAATAATATAATGGTGTGAAAGTAATATTAATGCTGACTTCTTTTCATGGGCAGAAACGCACTACAGTAGAGAACACTGGACTTTGTGTCAGGGAGATGTAAGTTCGAATCTGGTCTCAGACACTTACTAGCTGCGTGGCCCTGGGCAAGTCACTTCACCTAGGTCTGCCTTAGTCTCCTGATCTGTAAAATGGGGCCAGTAACAGCATCTGCCTCCTAGGAATGTTGTGAGGATCAAATAAAATAGTACATGGGCAGTGCTTATAAACTGGCCATAAACGCAAATGCTTCAGTGTCCGCCATTTGTTTTCGAGCCACACGTCTTCTGAGAGTGCTGTTGTGGGCCTTGGTTGGGAGTCCGAGAGCTCGCGGGCTCTGTCCCTGGGTGATGCTTCACTCACCTCTCTCCCCACCTGACGCCAACCCCTGCACTTTACTGATGAAGGGGCCGAGGCCCAGGGAGGTAACACATGAGGGGCCCACAGGCAGAAAACACCAGAGGGGTCCAGGACGGCAACAGACTTCACCTTCAAAGCTCAGCTCTCAGGCTTTTTGGCTGAGGCCAACCCATCAGTTCCCAATTCTGCCTAATTAACAGTCGGGGATGCTCCTTAATCACTTCCCCAGCAAAGCAAACAAGCTTTCTGCAGACCGAGAGAGAAATCCGCCTAACACATCTGCCCGTGTTTAATCGAGTCGGCTTCTACGGCCCAGACCAGCACGCAGCCGCCATCTTTGTGGTGGACTTGTAGGAGTGTGGCGCCAGAAGCTATGTGTCTAACCCCTCTTTTTTTTTTAAACAGATGAGGAGACTGAGGTCACATAAGTTGACCAAGGTCAAGCTGATGGTAAACAGCAGAAAAAGGACCAGAATGTAGGTTCTCTGGGCGATGGGAGTGGTGTGTTTCTGAATAGCACCTGCGCTCTCGTTGTGGGGCTGACCCCAAATAAGGCCTGTGCATTCAAGGAGTTACTCTAACCCAGGATGGAATAAGTAAGCAAAGGATTTCCATTCACAACCTGTTTCTCTTAGTGGAATCTGGGGTTTTTCTGGGGGAAAAAAATGGACCCAGCTGCTGAAAATAGTGTTTTTGGCTTAATTATAGCCGTGACTCCAGGGAATGAATTACTTTTGGCCGTCACTAAAACAAAGGAGCTGTAATCAGCAATATCCAGAGACATAATCCATATGTTCCGCTGGCATCTGGGCTTCCAGCTCCATGCCCCAACGGCTCGAGCTGGTCTCGTCACAGTTACTTATCAGTGTGGCTGGGATGGCGGACACAGCAGCCAGGGCAAACGGTTAGTGCCTGAGCAGGGGGAGGTCCCAGGGGAGGGAGAGAGGGGCTATGTTTCCAGGAAAAGTCTATGGCAGAAGCAGGAGGCTAGAACAGATGTTTTCAAGTAAGGCTGCAGAGAATTAGCAACAGGAGAGAAAGAAGGTGCCAATATTCTTTTGTTCCTTGGAGAGACTCATTCCATTCCAGCATGTTTGAGGTGGGGGGTGAGGGGAGCAAGAGGGAAGAAGAGAAGGAGGGAAGGACACCCCCCCGCACCCCTGCCCAAACTAAAACACGGGATTCAGAAGCCACAGAGACGAGATCTGCTGCCTTTCAACATAAATGATGTTACACAAGATAAGAGACTCCCCCAACACCTCCCCACAGTTCTACCCGTCCAAAATCTTGCCTGAATTCAGTATTCTATGTCATAGAATTGGGAAGCCCCGGTACTCCAAAGCAAGATGAAGGTTTCTTCTCTGTTAACACAGTTCTGAGGAGAGGCACTAGGGATCAGGAGAGCCAGGTACGTGCTCGGGGAGGTGGGGCTAGGCAGGTTCCCGGGAAAACAATATGGGGAGGTTGGGGAAACTGTAGGCCCATTGAGTCACTGGTGCAACAGGTCAGCCAAGAAAGCTAAGTTAAGGCAACCTTGGGCCACGTGGTGAGAGGTCCAGTGTCCAGGAGGAGGGAGGCAATCAGCCCACTGTCCTCAGCCCCAGTCAGCCCGCTGCGGAAGGATTGTGTTCAGTTTTGGGCGCCACACTTTAGGAAGGACAATGATAAGCTGGAGCAGGTCCAGAGGAGGCAAACATAAATGGGGCAGGGCCTCAAGCCCAGGGCACGAGATGTGGTGGGAGCCACTGGGAACATTCAGGTTGGACAGGACTTTGGGGGGAAACATGAGAACATGAGCAAGTATCTGCAGGACTATCCCAGGAAGAAGGGCCCCCAAGGGCCGACCACGGGAGCAATGAGTGGGTGTCACAAAGAGAGCAATTAGGCACAATGAGATGAGATGTCTCAGGAGCCCAAGCAATTCAGGCAGGGGATTCCCAGGCAGATTCAAGCTGGACTTGATGGTGACCGAGAAGCCCTCGACTCTGGGTGGCCTCGCCACTGACTGGTTCTGGAGCCTGGGGTGCATCATTATGGGCTCTGAACCTCAGTCTCCCCAGCTCTAAAATGGGATCATCTCTGTCTTCCTCCCTCACAGAGGAAAGAGATTCAAAGAGTCAGTGGAAAGGACAATGCTTCACCTAGATCTAGAATTCTAGAGTCTTTTGTTATGACTATGATGAAGGCTGGAGCTGGCACATTTCCACGAAAGTCCTCTTCCCTAGGGGGCATGACAGGGCCAAGGAAGCTAGCTGGAGGGCTGCAAGTGACTGGGCCAGCCCCCTTCATTTTCTGAATGAGAAAAGGAGACCAAGAAAAGTAAGTGACTTGTCAGAGGTCATGCAGGAGAGACTACAGGCTCCTAGGTCCAAGGCTGGAAGGAACTCAGAGCCACTGTGCCAAACCATCCTTGGAAGAAGTCTCTTCACCAGGATTCCCCACACAGACAAAGGTGACAGCTTTGGAGTGCTGGAAGCCACCCACAACCCTCTTCTCCTCACTGTGAAGTAGGCAACACCAGTCTTATTGGCCCCACTTTTCAGATAAGGACACTGAGGCTCAGTAAAATCAACCAACCAGTCCAGGGTCCCAGAGCCAGGACGTGAACCCAGGTCTTCTGACTTGAAAACCTAGAACCCACTGATGGTCCCTCAGATCCCCAGTCATGTCCTCCCTGGCTAGAAGGAGAAACCTCCCAGACTGTAGCATCTCCACCCATTTGGGGACGAGATGGGATGCCAACTGACTTTTCATTTGTAGCATGCCACTGCCAGAGTCTACTGAGCCCCACCTGGGCAACCAGCTCAGAAAAACCAAGGAGCCAGCTTTTCCAGTGAGAGTCTGTGCTGATGGTCAAGCAAGAGACTGAACAAGAGGAAAGAAGCTTCAGGCAGGAGAGAGGGGCAGCAGGTCGAGACAAAGGAATGGGGGTCTCTTATCACCATCAGGACCTGCCGTCTCCCCAAACAGCCCCCACTTGGAGCCTGAGTGCCCAACAGGGCCAAGCAAGCCCCAACGTCCAGCAGGAAGAGCCCAGGATGCGGAGTCCTTGGAGCTACAGGACAGAGACCTTTCTCATTCTGTGCACAGCCCAGCTGAGCCATATCAGAACCAACATCTGGAAAAGGCCTGGGGAATAGGGGAGGGGGTGGGGGGAGGGCACTGCTGGTTAAATAAGGCACGAGCCCCTTGACAAGCGGGATATTTATCCAAGGTCTCACAAAGCTCCCTTTGGACTTACTCCCCAACACCCCCGCAGGCTCGGCTCCTTCCTTCCCTGCATCCTTCACAGCTCAGCCTGAAACCTGAGCCCCAGGCGAGAGCATGCAAGACCCCCAACAGGAAGCAGGAGAGAGATGAGTGCACAAGGTGGGGCAGAAGCGGGTGAAGTGGGCGGCTGGATCCCTGGGCATGGAGCCATTGCTGCCATCCCAGGCTGAGGCCCAGGGAGCAAGGTAGTAGCCTTCAGTCCATGGAGATTCTGTCTGGGTTGTTCTGGGCCCAGGCCCAAGTCCTGCTGCGTGCTCAGAGAGAAGGAAGGCAGGAAGAGGGGAGCAGAGGGGAGGGACGAGTATGCCCGGGGCCTGGCTTCTGCTGGCCATCTCCCACATGACGGATCACCTTCCAGGAACAATCAATAGGGCCTTGTTCTGGCAAGAAGCCCTCCAAGCTGGTTAGGACTAAAGGTGGGAGTCAGGCTGGGCTGAAGACTGCTCCGTTAATGCTGGAGTGAGGTCTGCTCACAACTGTACTCCTGAGAGGGTCTGGTAGCAGGCAGGCTGATCTCAGAGAGAAGGCGCAGTCACATTCTCCATAGTTGGCCAGACTTCCTGGGAGCAGCCAGCTGACCAGGAAGCACTCCTTGGTTACCTAGCATCTGAAATTCCAACACAACATGCAGCCCACTTGTCATCAGCAGAGGTCTTGGAATATTTCCCCTTTCAAGTAGTTGGGTGGAAACACGAAGGTGAGCTGTCCAGGAGAGGCCCTGAGCCAGCCTCTGGAGGGGAGTCAGATGTGGGACTGAGCCACCTTCCACAAGGCCTCACAGGAGTGGCCTCTAGGGTCCCAAGCCTTCCCCATCCTCCAGAACATAAGCCCCGAACGGCTGATGAATGCAGATTCCCGAGGAGCCACAGAATGAGCAGACTGTCACTGATACCCAGCCCCACTTCTAAAAGCAACAGGAGCTCACATTCATGGAACCACTCAAAGTTTGCAAAGCTCATTTTTCACACCCGTCTGAGGTAGACAGTAAAGCAGTATTTTCATGTCACACCTGAGGGAACTGAGACCCAGAGATATGACCTTTGTCCAGGCTCACACAGCCAGACATCAAAAGGCCTCTTTTCTGCTTCCCCTTCCTTAAGCAGGCAGCTAGCTGGTGCAATGGACAGAGCCTTAGCCGGACAGAGCCGGGGGCTGGAAAGACCCAGGTTCAAATCTTGCCTCAGCCACTTACCAGTGGGCAAGTCACTTCACATCTGTTTACTTCTGTTTCTTCATCTATAAGATGAGACGGTTGGATCTGGTGGCCTCTAAGCTCCATTCCAGTGCTCAATCTGTGATTCTCTTATCTTTACGGTCAAAGGACCAAAGGCCAGAAGGGATAGGATAAGCTTCTTAGGAAATCCATTAAACCCAGAAACTCTTCATAGAACCATGGTTCTCCAATGGTGAAGTCTTTACACTCTTCTCAGAGCTGTTATTTATGTGGGTTTTAGCTACTGATATTTAAATACCCATATTATATATCAAAGAAATAATGACACTACATACTACAATACAAGCCATGCTGTCAGGGAGCTTAGAAAGATTAGCCTGAGACATACCAGTCCGAATTACAAGTACAAGAAGGTTGCTGTCATACAGAACAGCAATATACATAATATATTAACAATGACTGATGATGTAAATATGTAATAATTGATACATAACATATTGGTATATAAGTGATAGGTAATACATTGATATATATTTTTCATATACATAGACAGCGAGGTGGCATGGTGAATGTACCTGAATCAACATCTCTCTATCACAGCACAGTGGCACAAAGCCTACAGCCTAACAGAATCAATCAATAAGTACATGTTGATCTCAATGCTGGCTGATTGACTCACTGAACTCAAACCAACCCTATGAGATCGGCAGTGTCAAGTATTTAAAGATGGGCAAGGTACAGGTCAGTGCACCTCCCGAAATCAGCATTATCAAGAATTAGGAGGAGGGGGGCACGGGACTAGAGCCCTGATGCTTTAGGACAGCAGTTCTCAACCTGCGGGTCAGGACCCCTTTGGGAGTCAAACGACCCTTTCACACGAGTTGCCTAAGATCACTGGAAAACACATTTTTCCAATGGTCTTAGGAACTGAAACACCGCTCCTCTATCCATCTCCAGGCAGTCTGCCCACATGTAGATACGCCCACATACGAGAATTAAAGGGTCATGGCATTAGGAAGGTTGAGAACCACTGCTTTAGGAGTTCAAATTCATTTCATTGTAAATCATCACTAAATGAGTCTCATTGTTCATACAGATGTTCAAAGTTCAGTGTAATAAAAGCTTTTTTTTTTTTTTTAAAAGCATTTCCACTGTCCTTTAAGTTACAACATCTCTTCCACTTCTAGGCAGAGCAACCAAGAATGATCTGGAAAGCAAGTGAGTAGTAAAGGAGTACCCTGCGCAGCCACAGCCATCCCCTGTCAGTGTTCCTGGTATCTCAGTCAGTTACCTGTGGTGCCCCCTTCCAGACCAGCTCCATAGGCAGAGACGAGAGCAGGGTTTCCTGCTTGTCCTGGATCCCCAACACGAACTTTAAAAGGACTTCCAACAACATGGCTCCCGTTGAACTTTACGTCAATCGTGTGAATGCCATTCTCGTGGGGAATGAAACGAACTGCATACTTATCTATAAGTGAAAAAGAAGAAGAAAAGTGGTGAGGAGGTTAGGTCTTTCATCGGCACAGACGGCTTCCTCAAGGCCAAAGGAAAGACAATCGTGGTTCAGTTTTTCCACATGTTTATCCCACGGACACTTATCTGATTCTAGTGACTGGTGTTTCAGGGAGAGCTTCCAAATATCAATTTGGGAACTCTTTGCACCAAAGACTGGGACATAAAGACAAAACATATAACGCAGGCCTGGCCAGACTCCAAGCGCTTTCCCCTGGAGGGGCCTTGAAAGGCATGGAGGCACTATCATCAACTGGGGAGTTAGGGGGGGTACTGAAAGAAGATGAAAATACTTGGCGGCCTTCTCCTGGCTTATTAAGAATGTGCCTTCCTGTAGTGCAGGGCCATCAGAGGGCCAGGCTTTACTTTTACCACTCCCACAAACTCGGAGACTTCGGCAAATCCCTTAACTTCTCTGGGCTCCGATTTTGTGGTCTGTGAAATAAGGATCAGGAGAGTGTGGCCTAGTGGCTCTGGAGTCAGGAAGACCAAGATTCAAGTCTCACGTCAGACACACGATGGCTACATGGTCCTGGCCAAATTACTTAATCTGTTGGTGGGCTAGACATTTTGCAGAATGGGTGCCAACCTGCACTGGCTGAGGGAATTTCTTCCTCTGGGAGTGCCTTAAACCAGTAAAACCACAGGTCCTGTCCCTCTCCCTGTTCCTGAGCGTAGAGATGGAGCATCCCAGACTAAGAAATCATCCAGGTTGACCCCTTCATTTTATAAAAGTGGACAACAAGAAGCAAGGAGGGCCTAAGATGTGACTTGACCAAGGTCACCTAGTTAACAGCATCCGAACTCAGGTGCTCTAACTCTAAATGGAAAAGGTTTTCTTAGGTTCACTATCAGCATCCCTCCCAAGGTTTGGACATTTGGGACATTTGACTGAAGGAGCCCTCTGAAGCTGGATTTAAAATATTACTTCGAAAAGTCTACAGTCTCATCAGTTTCTGCCTATTTATATGCAGACTATAGACCCTCTATTACTGGACATTTGCAAGAGCTGCTGGGGCTAAAAAAAATAAATAACCCTGATAGGACAGGCTTAGCAGGTAGTGAGGTGGTCCACACTTCACTGCACTGGTCCTCAGACTGGCCATCCCATCTCATGCCAAGCTGGCATCTCTCCAGCACAGGAGAACCAGCCAGAGCTTGGGCCTTGACCCTGTCACGGCCTCTCGGAGGCCCTCTTGAGGCCTAGAGGAAACATCAGCGTTGGTCGTTGCAGTATCTTCTGATACAGCAAGAGGAGAGAGGAGTACAGCATGGGAGGGCACAGAGGAGTGGGTCTGCTCAATTTTTAGGCATCACCTAACAATTCCAATTGGCTGAGGCAAAAGGAAAGGGACCCTTATCCCAGGATAATCTCCCGAATTGGCCACACACCAGCTTGTTTGTGAGGAACGTTCTACGACTCCACAGAGTGGCATAAAACTCCCATTTATTCTGCTTCACAGACAAAGCACAGGTGTAGGGACTGGACTTTGGATTTTTTGAGTTAAAATTAACTCCCAGAGGAGGCAAATCCCTCAATCAATGCACAGAAGTATCTCTAAGCAATTTCCAGTTTCCAGAAAGCTACCTAAGGCACTGAGATGTCAGAGGTGGGAGCTAACCCTATTTCTTCCTGGCTTTGAGATACACTAACCATTACACCATTCTGCATCTTTTGCAGATAAAACAAAACTCAAAATGCCCTCTAAGAGTGTAAGCCTGTCTACCCTTCCCCTGTGTGAATCAAGTAAAGTTGTCAAGCATCTTTACAAGGCCAACAATGAAACCTACCTGCAAGGCTATGTTAAATGGAGACAGGAGCAGGATGAGCGAGTTACCACCCTCCCACCTGGAGAACAAACAGATCTTTGTGGAGCTGTCTTCCACCCTACGATGTGCCTCTTCCAGCATACACTGCTTTTGGCGCCCTCCCCCGTTCCCCCATCCCTGTCTATGGAGCTGACAGAGTGTGTTCTCGTGGGAGGCATGCAAGTCTCAGAACCCCTTTTTTTTTTACCTGGCTCCAGTTCAGAAACGTGGCATTCTTCAACGGCACCAGACGGGCTGTGGACTTTTGCATCAATCTTGCCTTTGGCCCCATTCAACCTTATAGCGAAGGACGCTGGTTGGTTAACTTTTAATCCAGATTCCTGAGTATTTAAGACATCAGATGAGTTATTACTTTCTGGGGTTTTTCTTGAAATCATTTGGAGCACTCCAAATGGAAGCTGAGCACAGCCGGTTCACACACCAATAGGCTGTCTTTTTTATACAACAGCTGTTGACGATAGGAGAGAACTCAGATGAGGGCTCAAAGTTGAAGCATGAGGTGACGGTGACTTTGGAAGTGACTACAAACGTGGTCCTATATCCCTTTATACACCCCTCGAAGGAGATGGCTCCCTGACTTATCTCCCTGCAAGGAGACTCAAGTCAAGTCTACAAGGCACACTGCCCAGAGCCCTGAATTTGCTAGGTGCTAACAAGGTAGGAAGGGAACAGGCCCCAACATTTTTTTGGCACATTCCCCAAGGGGGTAAGAAAACAGTCACAAGAAAGGCCCAATAGCCCATGGAGGGCCATCCTAGGGATCTGACCAAAACACTGGCTAAGTAGGTAGATTCCTTTTAAATCTCACTTTCGAGACTAAAGAAACCTTTCAGGAGCATTGTCAAGTGTGGCTCTCAGTGACAGGTGACCTCAAGTGAAGCAACACCAATCCTTCTCTGACCTGGGTAGTCACATATTCTCCACCTTAGTTCTGGGGACATTTTCCTTATCTGGACCATAATATCACAGCTCTGGAAATGGAAGAGCCTCAGGGGCCGGAGACTCGAGCCCCATCATTTTACAGTTAGAGAAAATGAGGCCCACAAGGGCTACATGATCTATCTCCTCAAGGACAGAGAGGCAGAATCTGAACCCAGATCCTGACTCGAGGGCCAGATACCTTCTCTTGTCCATCACTGCCTCCCTTGAAAACCTCCGATTTTTCTTTTTATGTTTGCTGGTAAACTGTTTAAGAACACACAGTCACACATTACCAAGCTATTGCTAGTGTGAGGCCACACCACACACAGCACGTATCTTGGACATTCAGGCTTCCCTGTGCCCACTGTCCAGACAATAAGAATGCTCACTATTAAGTCACACTATTCCCAAAACCACCACTGGAGTTTAAGTAAACCTCTGGTCATCAAGTCCCTTTTCCTTCCTAAACGCTGGCTCTTGTCTATAAATGGCCACGTGGCCTAGTGGCCACCCTGCAGGTTATCAGTATCCTCTGGACATGTTCCTAGGCTGGCCCTCTATGGACAGGCACAGTCTCATGCCGGGACCCTATGTGCAGCTTCTCCAGATTTGGAGAATGTGCTAAGGTTTGTGATCCATTGGGACTCGGAGTTATCTAAACACCATGATAGATAACAAATCCCAAGTAGGTTTTTCCTAGGGAACCAGAGGAAGGTTTCTCGTATATTGGTTAGATCCCAAAGGGAAGACATTGAACAGAAATCGCGCAAGATGAGAAGGCTGGTGGGCTGTGCTCTGTCTTGGTGGACACCAATGAGCTCAAGAGATTGTTACTAGCAAAACTTAATTTGAGGGAAAAAGTCTCAAAAGGAGTGCTGGGCTCTCTGACCACCTTTCCTCACTCACACCAGATGCTGCCACACATAGTTATCATAAAAAATGCATGTCCCATTCAGCAGATGGCCTCAGGAGAACGTGGGCCAGTACTAAGACGCACCTCCGTCTTCCCGCATCCCCTTACACAGCACTACAATTGGCCAATCGGCTTAGGAGCATTAATATTGATGGCCAACCCACTATGAGAAGCTCTCCCAAATCCATACATACTTCTAGCCAAGGGTGTCCAGGAGGGGCGTGGCCTTACATTCCACAAACCTGTCTGTTGGCCCCTAAAACCTGAAGAGGGAGATAAATGGCCCAGAAGGCTTGAGACACATTGGGGACAATCTCCTGTGCCCTCAGCAGATTAGTGCCTTATCTCCCTCCATAGGCTTTGTTTGGTTGGCAAAGACAGAAATTCCTGTCAAGAAGTCTTTAAATGAAACACAAGAAAAACATCAAAACCACGATAACTTATCAGAAACCTTGTTCTTCTTCCAGGGGACTGGGAGGGGAAGGGGGGAGAAATGGAGGGGGGGGGGGGGGGCCTTCCTGACTTGGGGCAGGGCTGAGAGCTGGTCTCTGTTCTCACTGTGAAGCAAACAGATCTTGGGGAACTACAATCTCATCAGCCAGGCACAACTGAACCTCATCACTGGTTAGTGATTAAATTCAAACCTGGAATCAAAGCCAAGGATGAAACAGCTCTTCACATGAAGGACTTACAAGGGCAAGAAAACACAATTTCTTTTTTTTTTTTTGCTTGGGGGAAGGCAGGGCAATTGGGGTTAAGTGACTTGCCCAGGGTCACAGGGCTAATAAGTATTAAGTGTCTGAGGCTGGATTTGAACCCAGGTCCTCCTGACTCCAGGGCCGGTGCTCTATTCACTGTGTCACCCAGCTGCCCCAGAAAAAAACAATTTCACTTTTCCTAATTATCTTAATCAAGCGATCATGACTCTGCTGACAAGAGGTTTGGAAGGTTCAGAAATGAATCTATTAGAATGGCCTTGTTAACGAGAGGGGCTCTCCCAGGGGCTCAAGTTCTGCGTTCTTTCTTCTGTGGTTCACATGGACCCTAGGAATGTCCTGAGATAAGTGCAATGTCCATCAGCCGAGACTTGGGTGACTGGCTTTTGGTTCAATGTCCTGGGGACAAGTAAGGGATACCTGGATTCTCTTTCTCCTTAGCAAAGGGGACCCAGATTAATTTCCAAGAAGCAGCACTAAGGCCAGTTAGAGCCAGCTGTCCAAATAGTGGTCAGACGCCTCAGATTTCTCACTCTCTCCAAGGGAGGAACTTGGATCCCAGGCACTTCAGCACAACTCTGTGTGGTTCCTGAGTGCCTTTCCTCCAAATGGATCAAGGACCAGCCTACACTCCCAGCACCCAAGGTTTTAAGAGTTAGGGATTGTCATGTTCCCAGAGGAAGACTTGCTCCCGTCTGGGAAATGCAACTAGACCAAGAACGGCACAGTGGAAGGAGCCCTTGTAGCTGGAGGCCAGAAGTATGGCTCTAAGTGCCATCTTGTTTCCCAGCATTGGTAATTTCAGAGCTCAGCCCAGGCCTGGCCCACAGCAAGAACTCGGCAAATGCTTTCTTTAGCTGACTACCTAAAAGATCTGAGTTCAAGTCTGTACTTAGACCCATGTGTCCACAGGCAAGCCACAAACTCTGTGGGCCTCAGTTTCCTGATGAATATAATTTGGATAAATAAAACTTTAACCCCCACCTTCCACAGAGGGCTACTGTGAGGTGAGGTCTTTGAAAACCACATAAGCATTAGAGGAAGAAAGGACCAGTGGAGACAGATGCGAGTGCCACCTCTGAGACAGACTAGCTGTGTGGCCCATGGAAATTCACTTTAAGCTCTGTGGGCCTCAGGCGCCCCAACTGTAAAATCAGAGGGTTGGAGCGAATCACTTCTGAGACTGTCCAGCTTGAAAGCGATGATCCTGTGCTCCTAGGCAGAAATAACTTAGTCTGGCCTTGATTTACCTAGCCCAGTGCTTGCTGGTCCCAAAGGCCAGAGGAGGTTTAGGGGACATACCCATCACTAGGCCTATTCTATGGTTGAAAAATAAAAGGGGACAGGGGGGAGGTAGCCACTGATGACTGGGAACTCCTGACTCAATGGACAGGTCCCTTTGTCTAGGAAAGACAGATGGGAGAGGGTCTGAAGAACAAGGTTCTGATTAGTCGTTCTGTGGTCAAGCATCCAGATGTTTCCTCATGTCTCACCTGAAGGCTCATAACAGTGAGTCTGCGGGCATCGTCGGAAGGGGCGATGACTGGAACCAAGTAGGGGCTTTCTGGAATGTGCTCATCATTGAACTTGATGGAGACTTCATAGTTACCTAAGAGATAAGAAAGCCGGGTCAGTTCAGAGCCCTGAGGAGCGCCTTGTCCCAGCGCAGTTCCCACCTCCCACCTCCCGCCCCCGGCCTCCCACTCGCCTCAGCACGTACCAGGCTCCTGAGCAATATAAGACACACCGCAAGACCCATTTTTATGGTCATCAAAAGTGATTTCGGCTTTACTCGGTCCTTCAACAGCGATCGAGAGGCCCCCGGCCCCAGCTTCTCGGGTCCAAATGCTAAATTCAGCTGGAAAGAGTAGACACACAGACACAGACACGGTTATGGCTCAAAAGAAGCCGGAGTGGTCTTTGTACAGGCATGGCTATCCTACCCCAGCCTCCTTTTTCCCTGCACATATTACTCCACTGATGTTAGGGGACTCCTGCAATGGAAAAGTCCTCCACTCACACAGATGGGCAGCGCTGTTACTGACAGTCTTACAGGCTTGCCTGGTAAACGCAGAGCTCAGGTGACTTGCCCAGAGTTCCACAGGTGTGCCTTAAACCCAGATGTTCCCTGCTCTACAACTGGCCAACTCTACTCAATGAACATTTAATGAGGACCTACTGAGGGCCAGGCAAAGGATGCAAAGAGGCCAAAGATAGTCCCTGCCCTCCAGGAGCCCACAATCTAACGAGGGAGACAACATCCAAACAAATACACAAAGGATAAACTGGAAATAATTGACAGAGGAAAGCCACTCAAATTGACAGGGGCTGGGGAAAGCCTCCTGTAAAAGGTGGGATTTTAGCTAAGACTTAAGGGAGGCCAGGGAGGTCAGTGGTCAGAGCAGATGACTGAGAGCCTTGCAGCCACGGGGGACCCCTAGAGAAAGCTCCCAGAGACAAGGGATGGCGTATCTTGCTGGTGGACAGGAGGCGAGGTTCACCGGATTGAAGAGAATGTGTTGGGGAGTAAATCGTAACAAGCCTGGAAGGGGCAGCCAGATGGCGAAGCAAATAGAGGACCAGCCTCGGAGTCAGGAAAACCTGAGTTCAAATCTGACCTCATATATTTACTAGCTCTGTGACCCTGGGCAAGTCACTTAACCCAGACTGCCTCCTGAAAAAAGTGAATTTATTTTTATTCTGTTTCTGCTTTTACAACATGACTAATGTGGAAATATGTTTTATACGATTGCACATGTATAACCTATATCAGATTGCTTGCCATCTTCTTGGGGAGCAGGGAGAGGAAGAAAAAATTTGAAACTCAAAATTTAAAAAAAAAAAATAAATGTTGAGAATTGTCTTTTCATGTAATTGGAAAAAGTAAAATACTATTAAATGAAGTTTTAAGCACACTCCCTCTGACCCTTCTTATTGGGTCATGATAAACCTGCAATTCAGAGTTAATTTCCTTATAACCTCATAGATCCCTTTCCATTCTAACCCCCCTCCTCTGCCACCAGGGGAAGACATGGGAAGAACAGGGACATTTGTCATAACTGCATGTTTGGCAATATACATTTTTTTTCTGGCTTCTGAAAACAATTGACCAGCTGTAGATTTAGAAGTAGCAGGAACCCAAGTGCCTCCCAGGGCTCTGTGCCGGCCTCTCTTCTCTATTCCTGTTTTATGCTTTTACTCTGAGATTTCATCAACTCACAGGTTCTTAATGATTACCTCTGCGCTACTGAGATCTACTTTTGGCTTTACTTGGTCCTGCTTGGTCTGTACTAAGATTTACTTCTCCATCTCACCTTCAGGCTCTCTCTCCTGGCCTCCAGACTCACATTTCCAACAATTTCTTTCCAAACATCTCAAACTGGATTGTCCCACAGACATCGTAAACTCAACATGTCCAAAACTGAACTCATTATGTTTCCCCCAGTCTCTCCACTTCCAATTTTCCCTGTTACCACCAAGGACATCACCATCACCCCTATCAGTCTCCCAGGCAGACAACCCAGGTGTCATCCCCTATATCCAAAATGGTGGCCAAGTTCTGCAGAATTTACCCTCGTCACATCTCTTGTATATATCTTATACATCTGTGCCCCACCTATGTGTAGGCCCTCATTACTCCACACCTGGACTATTTTTCAACAGCCTTCTGGTTGATCTCTCTCCCACAAGTCTCCCCCCTCTTCAGTCCATCCTCTGATTCAGATGTCAAATGAATCTTCCAAAGGCAGAGATCTGATGATGTCAGTCTCAACCCCCACTCCAATAAATAAACACCAGTTGCTCTCTTGTCACCTCGAGGATGAAATATAAAATCTTCTGTTGGCGCTCACAGTCTTTTATAGCCTACCCTTCCCCATGCCTAGAATGCTTGCCTTCCTCATTTTTCCCTCCTGGATTCCTTTCAATTCTAGCTCAAATGCCACCTTCTACAACAAGACTATTCTGATTAATGCCTTAATGCCTTTCCTCTGCAATTATCTCCAAATTGGCGATGAGCCTGTCCATGCTGTTTGTGAGTGGCTGTCTGCACGCTGTCTCCCCATTAGACTGGGAGCTCCTTGGGGGCAGGGCTGTCCCTGGGCTTTCTGTGTATCCCCAGCATTCAGCACAATGCCTGGTACCGAGGCCTTTAATAAGGGCTTATTGACTAACAAACCAAATCAGAACCACACTCTTGTGTGAGCATCTGCTCTTTGGGGCTTTTACCACTGCGTTCATGAGTCCTCCCCAGGGTTTCCCATTATGCTACCAAAATAATCAAAGGTGATTTCCTTAGCAGATGTTTCCACCTTTAGAAGACTTTAATGCTATCTACTATGACCTGTAACCTTGGTAAAGTCACTGAACCTCTTCAGCCTCAGTCTTCTGCTTGGTCAAGGAAGGGCTGCACAGCCCCTGAGGACCTTCCCTGTGCTCAGTCCACATTCCCTCACTGGTCCCTGTGAAGGTCCTCCACGTGGCACAGGCCATGGCGGCCCTCTATTTCTCATCTCTCCCGACGCTTCTCACCTGGTACTCCTGCTTCTCCTCTCTCAAGGCCTGGGCCCCCGGCTCGGACTTTCTGGGCACCCCCTTCACCAAGAGGTCCGACTGTGAACTGGAAAGGGCTTCCTGTCACGTGCTGCCCTCGGTATTTGACGCTCACCGTGTGGACCCCCATCTCTTGGGGCACAAACCGGACACAATGGGAACTCTTCCCCATGGGTATGATCTCTGCCTCGGTCATGCGGCCAGAGGGGCTGGTGACGTGGGCCGACATGTCTGCACTGTCTATTTCTTTGGGGGGAAGAAAAGAAGAGTGTATGTGATAAATGGCATTAGAGTGGGGGAAGGGAGCATGCACACATAGTACAAGGCATGATGGGCCAGCTGATGCACAGCCTGAAACGTGTCTAGTCCTTAGAACATAAGCTCCTCGAGGGCAGGGACTATGTCACTTCTGTCTCGATTCTCCAGGTCTAGCACAGAGTAATTGCTTCCTGATGCATTGACGAGGCTCTCTTTCCCACACTTCCTTGCTTCCATCTTGGAAATAGGACTGTTCAGCCTTATTTTCTCTAAGAGGTCTTTAGTGGTGGGGCAGGGAGCCTTCTGGACCATCCCAGGCCCAGCAGGCGCATTATTTTTACCACCTTCCTGGACAGAGCTCTGTCCGGCAGAAGCAAGCAAGAGCCCAAACTGCTGGAATGTAGCAAGCCATCAATGGGCACTAATTTGGATACAAATGTCTGGGCTGAGTGAGAGAGACGCAGTGGGAGAGGTGGCCCAGTCAGCTGCCTTGGGACCAGGGTGGGGTCTTCAGACACGGGTACAACTAACCTACTCTCAAGCTTCTGGATTCCTCCCCACCAAGAAGTCATGTCATTCTCCTCATGCAACAAGACAGCCATGTTTGGAGAGAAAGGTGCTACTGATTCATTCATTTGTTCAACTAGCTCAGTCTCCAAAGGTACAGTGAAACCCTCAGCACCCAAAGGGCTCAAAGGTCCCAACGAAAATACAGGTTCAAACCACCAACCCTGGAAGAGGAGAGCATTCCCCAAACAAAGGGCTTGCTCCATATGGAACACCACTGGCTAAGACAGTGAAGGCAGTCACTGCCCACTCAGTGATAGACACTTGGAGGGGCCCAATCACCTAGACCAGGGTCACACAGCACCCTCCCCTCAGCATCACTGTCAGCCAGAGGTTCAATTGTTGGGAATCCTAAAGACAAAGGAGGAAAACCTGGCCAACCCTAGCAGTGTCCAGGGATTGGAAGATAGGGAATGGTAAGTAAGGCAAAGACAAAGAAAAACGTGACTGAAAAAAAGAAAAAGAAAGAGAGAGGAAGGTGGGAGGAAGGAGAAAGAAAAAGAGAAAGAGAGAGAGAGAGAAAGAAAGAAAGAAAGAAAGAAAGAAAGAAAGGAAGGAAGGAAGGAAGGAAGAAAGAAGGAAGGTAGAGATAAAGGAAGGAAGGAAGAAAGGAAGGAAGGAAGGAAGGGAGGAAAAGAGAGAAAGGAAGGCAGGCAGGCAGGCAGGCAAACTAGCAGAAGTGATTCTCCAAGAGAGATGTGCTCTAAGATGCACTCTAAGAGGGAGCCCCATACACCCCAGGCTTTGCATATACAGATCAACAGTCTGTAATATGCCAAGGAGGGTGTAATATGACATCATAGTTTAGATCAGGGCTTCTTGGCCTTTTTTGTGTCCTGCACCCCTCAGGCAGTCTAGTGAGGCCTATGGACCCCTTCTCAGAATGATGTTTTTAAATGTAGAAATAAACTCCACACCAAGTAAACCAATTATCCTGGTTGCCTTCTGCAACTCCAGAATGAGGCTTCCTGGAGACAAAAGGAGCCTTTATCCAACCTTATCAATCTTCCACTTCATGATTAATATTTGAGGCCTGCTGCCACATGTGGTCATCCCTCTCCCAAAGGCCCAGGGCCACCTTTCTCAGCCAGTCCCCTGGTGCTCTGGGACCTACAGACACTTCTCAGCTGACTTGGCAGGGAACAGACTCAGCTAATGAGCTGCCGAGGAGCCTCCCCTTGAGGGACTCCTGTCCTTCTCCCGTGGCCTGCTGCTGATCCTTCAGAGTGTCAAGGACTTTGAGGAAGACCCTGACACATGCTGTCCCTGTTTACCTGGGATTTTCAGGTTGAGATCACAGATGCTACCCACAGTGGCCACCGATGGTGCCCGGCTTGCGCGTGTGATACTTTCTTTGACCCTGCCTTCACCACTGATCTTCACAGTGAAGGGACTCCCTGGAAAGAACAGGGGAAAAGGTCTTTGTGAAGCTGTGTATGGGACAGGGAACACCCTGAGCGCTTAACATATAAGCAAAATCCAAGCCAGGCGCCTGCCCATCCTCACCAAGCCACCTTATATACCTGGGACATGTTCATCTGCAAACTTGGTGGACACAATATAAACCCCCGGCACTGTGGGGAAGTAGGAGACCTTACAGGTTCCGTCTTCAAGGTCTTCTGTCTGGATGTCGACCTTGCTTGGTCCTTCCACTGCCAAGGAGATGCCGCCATAACCTGAAGGACACACAGCCTCCTTTTTCTAACTATAGACACGGTAGGCTCTTAAGTCCCAAATGGCCAAATGAGAGAAAACAGAGGCTGAACCGCAGATGTCAACATGTGTGCCCAGAGCGTGGCCAAGTCTGTTAATGCGGACCAGGCCCCTGTGGCTGATGCTTCCCACTTGTTGCCAGAACCCAAAGCTCCTCCCACCATCCTGGAATTCAGAAAGCCCCAGAATGAGTACTCCAGGACACTGACGGACTTGGGTCCAACCCTAAGTCAAAGAGATGGGGAAGGGCATGGAGAAAGATTCTGCAGTGATCAGGACAGCAGAGAGCATCTCAGCATGACTGTGGTGGGCTTAGGGGATCATGGGATCATGCAACTGTAGGTCTGGAAGAGAAAGGGACCACTGAGGTCACCAAGCCCAACCTTTTCTTCTTATCAATGAAAAATGGAGAAACAGATGTTAAGAGACTTAAATCTCTTTGACTCCAGCACCCTATCTACTGTGCCATGCTGTCTCTCAATGAGAATGAGCCAGCAGCTTTTGGACTGAGGCTGCAAGACACCAAGAGGAAAAGAGCATTTGTCACACTGCTGGTGAAGGGCCTGGAGCTCAGATGCCCAAACAACTGACCTTTTAAAGGATAAGGGGCTTTGGGGGATAGAAAATGCTGCTTAGCCTGAGAGTGAACCAGGCTCGGCTGAAGCCTCTGGGCTTTTCCCTACCAGTATTGAAGCAGGCACACTGACCTGCATCCCTTGTGTCAACGATGAAGTCTGACATTTCAAAAGTGCGTCCTTCGCTCAAGCCCTTGCCTGAGACTTTGGCCCTCCGGGCATCTCCAATCTCAGACTGAACCACCATGATGGACACTGGGCTGTTGGGCACGTGACTGCCGTTTTTCTTAATGCTAACCAAGTGTTCCCCAACTTCCCGGGGGATGAAAGAAATGCCTGGAAGAAATGGAAACAACAGTTTCAGGGGAAGAAAAGGAACTATGAAACCCAAGGCCATGAGTCCCACCCCTGGTTTCATGAATAGGGGTTGAGCCCCTTGGGGAGCTTGGTGAAGCCTGTGCTTTTCAGAATCATGTTTTTAAATAAATGAGGAAAATGCCAGATTTCAGTTTGAAGTCAGTGAATTAAAGTGTAGTTTCTTTTTTCCATCCAAGACATGGACCCCTGAAATCATACTCTCTAGGTTAAGAGTCCCTGTCCTAAAGCACCTTCCATTTCAAAGAAAATGAGGAAGATCAAAAAAATTAAAATACTTCAACTCATATTAGTCTGTTTTCAAATGGACCAAATAGTATTTTTAGAATGAGAACCACCATGAGACACACAATGACAGGGCATCCCCCCAGCCTGAGGAAACAGAGCATCTTTGCAGCTGCCTAATCCAACCCACGTACAAGAAAGGAAATCCTGCCCCCTGCCCCGCAACAACATAAGTGACAAGTGGAGATCTAGGCTTTATTTGGAGACCTCTAAGGAAGGGGCTCTTCTAGGGGCAGCCCAGAGCATCTGGTCCTGAAGGGACCACCCCCCCACCCCAAGAAAAACAAAGCGGCAGCTGGGAGACTGGACCTGGCAGCTCACTCACCAATGTGGTTGTTTGGGAGCCTCTTCAGGAGACAGGGCTCATCTCTCCCTGATGGGGCCTTGATGCTGGCAGTCAGTGCGCTCAGGTCAGTTTCGCTGATGTCCAGCAGGAAGTCAGCAGCTGAGCCCAGCTTCACTTGGGAACATCTCCTGTTGTTATCTAGGACACATACGAGGTTATGTGCATGCATATACACACACACACACACACACACACACACACACACACACACACATCACACCACACCACACCACACCACAGCTCAGATTAATCACTACACACAATACATTTTAAGTCCTGCTCTGTGTGACCAAGCCTCAGCTCTAAGTAAACCCCATCAGTGCAGCAAGGAAATGTATGACTCCAACACATCCTCTCCCCCAGATCTCTATTATACACGAGCAGTTCTACGAGTCTTAGAAAATGGTCCGAGTCTCCCAGAGGTTAAGTGACAAGACCCTGGGTGTGGCCTGGACAAAATGTCCTCTGAGGTCCTT
The DNA here is from genome assembly GCA_028646515.1 of Pseudochirops corinnae. Lineage (NCBI taxonomy): Eukaryota > Metazoa > Chordata > Mammalia > Diprotodontia > Pseudocheiridae > Pseudochirops > Pseudochirops corinnae. The sequence goes on from JAQQSV010000041.1 coordinate 258,137, forward strand.
CTGCCTCGACATCTGACTCCGAGCACACCAGACTGTGGAGACCCCAATCCCCCTCCCAGGGGTGGGCAGAGCCCATGCCCTGGGCCTTCGTGCCAGCTGGGCCTCCCCTACCTGTGATCTTGGCTGTGAAAGGGCTGCCGGGAATGTGTTTGTCATTGTATTTCACAAGGATGCTGTAGTCCCCAGGGAGCGTGGGCAGGTAGGTCACGGTGCAGGTGCCATCCTTGTTGTCAATGCAGCTGATCTCGGCCTTGGAGGGCCCCTCAATGGCCAAGTCCAGCCCACCTGTCAGACAGAAGAGGCTCCCTCTTTTTAGTGGGGATAGCCACTGGAGGGGGAAGCCAGAACATATCACTTCTGGTGAGGGGGGATCAAATGCTGATCGCTGGTGTGAGGAGATGAGACACTGGCTGCCATTCTGAGAAATAGAGGCAACTCTGCCACTGGGATGGTCCCATGGGAGGTGGGAAAACACACGGCCCACTGGCTTCCAGTGTAGACAATGGGCAAAATCAACACAAACCCTACTAGGTACTCTGTCACAGCACTGCACAGGGTCACTGTTGTATTGAGATTTAGAGGGATAGAATATCCCCTTCATCAGCCCACATGGCAGTCCTTCCCTGCCTCAGTAGACAGTCTAATGAGAAAGGTGCTGAGACCAATGGCACAGTCCTTCAAAATTCAGGGCCACGCCCACAGCAGGGGGTACCAGGGAGGACTGTATGGGATGCATAAAGTTTATACACACACTTTATTAGAGGAATTAATTCTATAAATGTATATGCACCTATACATATAAATAAATGTAATATACATATATACATGCCAGGAAGGACTTCATTAGACTTCTAAATTTATATGTGTGTGTATTATATGCACATATGTATTGTATACATATACATAAATATGTATAAATATATACATAAATATGTCATATCACATTATATTTGCCAGGAAGGACTTCATTGGAAGTATTAATTTTAAATATATCTATATCCCTATACACACACACACACACAGTCTTTACTGGAAGTATTAACCATCTTTTTATATATATGCATATATCAGGAAGTACTTTTTTGGAAGTATTAATGTTATATATCTATATCTATCTATCTATCCATCTGCATGTGTATAGGACATGAGGAGAAGGATCAGAATTGCAGGCTGTTTGGACTCAAAATCTATTTCACAGCACTCTGTTCTATGAACAGACCTGAACAGATGTAGGAAAGACAAAAACCAGCGCTTACAGGAAAGAGAGGGAAGTGACAGATCAGGACGGAAGACTGCTGTGCGCAGGAAGCTCTAACCTTGCCCTAGTGCTCAGGAGTGAGGCTGTCTCAGTGCGACAGCCATCTGGTGTTCCAGGTGGGGCTTCCGTGCCCCGCTTACATCCCACCCCCGGCACTTACCCTCTCCTGCATCCTCGGTGACGATGGTGAAGGTGGCAGTCTTGTTGGCGACTCCATACACCAGGCCAGGCCCATATGCTGACACGCTGCCACTATTTGGGTAGTTCACATAGAACTGGAGGGGGCTCTCTTTAAGTTCACAGCATGAAAAACAAGGGAAGGCCGGTAAAAGCACCTGTAGCTTGCATGAGCTGGCAATTCACTAGTTTTTAGTCTTAGCTTTTTGTTGGCTTGTTTTAGTTCCCTCTTGGTCTGGATATGAAATCCTGAGGGGCTGATAGAATGAAGCTCCTCAGAGGAAGGGGGTATCATACAGCAGGCACTTAATCACTGTTCACTAATTGAGTAGAAAGCCCCTCCAGAGATATAAAATGGCGACTCATCTCTGGCATTGGGGACTTTCCCAAGGTCACAGTCAGCATGTGTCAGAGGCAGGGCTTGAACCCAGGTCTCCTAAAATCCAAGGCTAGCCCACTAAATCAGAAGGCCATCGGCTGAGGGTTTTCTCCTCTCTCTAGACTCGGACTATTGGGCCTTATTCCTCAAAGCATAAAGAAAGAAGATGAATTTATGAATAAGCTTGGGGGTCTCCATAAAGAAAACCCAAAGGAGTGGGCCTCTGGCACAATTTGAGAAAAATGAGAAAAGATGACAAGGCTGAGAAGAGCAGCCAGCAGGCGGCAAGCAGGCACCACAGAGGCCTGGATGTGCTCTACTGACAACATGTATTTTAGAAGGAAACCTAAGAGAAAGTCTTTCCCACCATCTCCCTCCTCTAGAGCCCCTTGGTGCTTCTCTAGGCCATCCCAGGACGTCCCTTGCTCCTCAGACTTCCCTTTGATTCATTCTTTTCATCTTGCTCACTACGTTGGGGCAGCCAAATGAAGCCGGTTCCATGTATTCTCTACCAAAACCCAAGCTATGGGCCTAGTGAGGGCTAATGAGGCTGAAGTCGCTGCTTGGTTTTAAAAAGACATTGGCTCTCTTTGTAAAAATCTGCTCTATTTCAACTCCCCCAGGGCCCTGAAGAGTTAGCAATTATTAGCACCTGACCAGTTCCAAGCCAGAGCTGCCACATAGCTGTCCAAAGAGTGGAGCCAAAGCCAACTCACCAGGGATGTGGTTCCCCATGTACTTAATGTGCATCTCATGCAGGCCAACCTCAGTGGGCGCGTAGCGGACAGTGACGGTGCCATCCTTGTTGTCCACTATCTCCGGGGTGGCCGTCTTTCCGGAGGGCATGTGAACCTCTCCTACGGAACACAACAAAGACAGACAAGTGAGGCTTCATGTGGACGAACTCCAGCTGTTTTCCTGGAAAAGGCAGATGCTTTGGCTTAAGAGGCTTTTGAAAACAGCATTTTGGGGTGTCCTGAGCCGAGCTCTCATCACTTAAACATACAGCGTAACAGGTTGCCAAGTCCCATATAACGGGAAGATGGCAGCCAAATCTCCCTCCTTGGCTCTCACAGAGAATAGCAAGTGTCTAGTACAAGATTTATTCTGGAAGCCTGTGTTACATCAGGGGCATTATGTAAGAACTGACCTGAAGGGAGCCTGGCTTTAAGCAAGGCTTAAAAGAAATGCTTATTTTTAATAATAATGATAGCAATAATAACTCACATTTACAGACTTAAAATGTGTAAAGTGCTCTTCACAAGGGTAATTTCATTTTATCCTCCCAATAACTCTGGGAGGTGGGGGCTAATCTTATCCCCATTTCACAGCTGAAGAAACTCGGGCAGACAGACATTAAGTGACGTGCCCTGAGTCACCCAGCTAGAATATCCCTCAGGCTTTGGATCTGAATTCAAGTCTTCCTGATACTAGGCCCAGTGCATCACCTAGCTTGTCACTAGTCTTTTTTTTTTTGGAGAGGGGAAGGCAGGGCAATTGAGGTTACATGACTTGCCCAAGGTCACACAGCTAATAAGTGTTAAGGGTCTGAGGTCACATTTGAACTCAAGTCCTCTTGACTCCAGGGCCAGTGCTCTATTCACTGCACCACCTAGCTACCCCCATGTCACCAGCCTTTTAAAAAAGAAAGCCACCCTTGCAGCCCAGCTCAGGCTTCTACAATAAAACCAACCCTACAGGAATTTGGATTTACCACAGGGGAAAGAAGGGCTCCTGGGACATCCCAAGCTGCAGCCCTCTGTATCTTCCAAGGGAATGTGAAGGTGTCTGCTGGGTTCCTGCCCCATCTAATGTACAGAAGGCAGCCTAGCCTGGGGGGTAGGAGAGGCTGCCCCACCGGGGAGCCAAGATACTGTCTAAGAACCCAAGAGAAGGCCCAGGCCTGACGTGGACGATAAGAGATGAATCCGATTGCTTACCAGTTACTTCTCCTTTCCTCACCGCGAAGGGAATGACCAGGTCAAAGGGTTTAAATCCCAGACCATTCATGTCACTGACAGGGACGTAGGCTTCTTCCGTCACCTACAAACAGGATGGGAGAGGAGCTCAGGCAAGGAAGACGCAGAAGCAAGCTGGAAGACAGTGAGAGCGGGGGCAGAACAGCTGGTAATTTTGCAAACCAACTCAATGGGAGCTGTGTTCTCCAGAGCAGAATGCCGGCCGACCGAGAAACACACAGTGTACAGGGGCCGAGCTTCAGGGCTCTGGGGGCTCAAGTGGGCCCAGCTGCTAGCACTACACACTCCCATTTTGTTTGAAAAATTCCCAGTGGAACTCAAAGGCAACAGAAAAGAGAGAAAGAGAAAGATTGTGTGTGTGTGTGTGTGTGTGTGTGTGTGTGTGTGTGTGTGTGTGTGTGTGTGTGTGTGTGTGTGTGTGTGTGTGTGTAAAAGGCCCCAAAGGGATCGACCTGAAAAAGGTCTTGTCACTTGTGGCCTAGAGAAGAAAGTGCTTTTACCGCAGCAAATAAGGCCCTGAGAGAGAAGAAGCAAAGACCTTGATCCCAAAGAGAAACCAAGTCAGCAAGGGCAGTGTCAGACCCCGCAGGACACGGAAGCTCTGGGCTCCCCACCCCCGTTTCTTCAGCGTGGACACAGACTCTCAATTAATATGATTAGACGTGACCAATGGTAATTCATGAGGTGTGTGTCATGACATTTAGGCATCATTAGAAAGCAACAAGGACAGATCCCAGGATGATTCGAACCCTTCTAAAAAGCTACCGATCAACAGGAGAGACACACGGATGAACAAAGGCACCAGAGGGTTCAAGCAATCCCCAGAAGCAGGCTGGAGGTGGTCTGAAATGAAGGGCTACATGAGAGGGGGAGACATGAACGGGGGTATGGAGTACCCAAGGGCTGTGGCCGGGGGGACGGGCATTTACTGGCGCCTCCTTCATTACGGCAACGTCATCATCTGTAGCCTGGTTAGTGGCAAATGGAGATTAGTCCGGTATTACAACACAGGGCACTCCCTCTACTCAACAGAAACAAAACCTAAGACCCTCCCTGGTGAAGAGTAAACCTCACCCCTTGGCGTGGGACTAGAAATAGCCCCTAAGACCTGTCCAACCCCCTTCTTATTTGCCTCTACCTAAGGGACCCCTCCCCCCAACCCCTATCTCTGGAGGCCATGCCTGGATCAGTAGTTGTGACTGTCAGTTTTTAATCACTCGTATAGACTAACTTAAGAAATCCATAGCAGAACATACTCCTTTAATTAATTGTGTGTGTGTGTATGTGTGTGTATACACACGTAGAGCTCTGGGATTTTCTTGGAAAAGACACTGGAGTGGTTAGCCATTTCCTTCTTCAGCTCATTTTACAGAAGAAGGAAACCAAGGCAAACAGGGTAAAGTGACTTGCTCAGGGTCACACAGCCAGTAAGTATCAAATTTGAACTCAGGTTTTCCTGACTCCACGCCCAGCACTCTATCTACTGCATCACTAAGCTGTCCTGGGTTCAAATTCTGACTTTGCCACTTCCTACACTGGGCATCAGTTTCCCCATCTATAAACTGTGGAGACCGGACCGGATGGTGGTTCCTTCGGTCCCTGCCAACTCTAGATCCTTGCCCACGTTCACGTGGCAGGACTCCAAGCCAGATGCTCTGATGCTGTAGCCAACCCCTTTCGCCTGCACTGTCCTGGAAGGCTCGGTAAGTGTCTGAGCTGTGAGCAGCCCTCTCACAGCCAGTGACTGACAAGTTCTGGAACAAGCTGTGATGCAGGTGGTCCTGGGCACTGAGCTTGTATCAGGTCTGAACAAGCTGTGATAGTGATCACTGGAGACTTTTCCTACAGATACGGGAAATTCTCATCTGTGGGCTCTGGGAGACATGAAACCTTAGTTCTGGATAGGACACTTGCTCAACTCTCCTACTTTACAGATGGAGAAACTGAGGCACGGGAGTGGAGACGTCTTGCCCAAGGCCACCACTAGTGACTGGCAGGGCCAGGATTCCAACAGACTCCCAGGCCACTGGCCTTCCCACCCCATCACACTTGAGGAGTCAGTGGAAGGAGATCTGAGATCACCCTCTGGCACCTTCTCACTAGAGCACTGTTGGTATTTGGTGACGCAGGATGGAGGCAGAGAAAAATCCCAGTACCACACCCGCCTTGGGACCTGGGACCGGCATGGCCTGAGTGCATCAACACAGGTAAAGCCGGCGATGCACAGGGACGTTCTGGTCTTCCCTTTTTAAGTACATGAGGAACTTCACGGTGACAGTTGCGCTCATCCGGTCTTCAAGTTTCCCCTAATTTTACTTGTAACAATCCCCCAAGAGAATGAGAGAATTCAATCCACCCACTCTCTCGGGTTCAAATCTCACCTCTTCTGCTTACTAACTCTGGGCCTCAGTTTTCTCATCTGTAAAATGGGAAGGGAGATTGGACTACATGGACTCTCAGGTCTTTGGCAGCTCTAGGTCCAAGACCCTACAATCCTTTAGCTCCAAACATGTTTTTTTGGGCAGAAGGAGGCAGGGGAACCTCCCATGCACTGGCTCAGGCCCATGTGCAAGATGGAGCACGAGCCCCCTGAATCACTCTTTTCTCTTCCTGAGCATTTAAGTGATTCACACAATCTCTGGGCATCAATGGCAAGAAAACTCCACTGGCTCCTACAAAGGTTGCTATACCTCACCCAGACTCCACTTAGCTGCACCAAATCCAGCCTCTCTGGGTAAAATTACCTGAGAAATCCAACTGTTTGAGCCATGATTTTTGAAACTCCCCCTTAAAATAAGCTAAGGCCATTACCTATCAAACCTTTTCTCTGGTGCAGAAAGAAACTATCAAAATGCAAAGACATCAAGAGGGGACAAGAGTTTATGTACTTTAGACCTAAGAGACGTTACCCCCCAACAACAACACAACAGAATCTCTAGCAGGATGTTCAGTACCTATATGGTCAGGCCAACTGGACTGCACTTCTGGATACCAGCACAGAACAGAGAGATGTTCAATGGGGACATAAATGTCATCCTACATGTGGCTCTAGCCTTGAGAATCCAGGGGCAGATCAGGGACACCCTCCAGGTTCCACGTGAGGTCAGTTCTAAGGTCTGCCTTACCATGACGGTAAAGGGGCTGTTGGGAATATCCACTCCCCCAAAGCGCACGTAGATGACGTAGGTCCCAGGCTTTGCTGCCGTATAGAAGATGTCATAGGTGCCATCCTCATTCTCAATGACCTCCGCTTCTACTTCAGCACCATCAGGGGTCAGAACTGTACAGGTCACCTTCCCTTTCCCTGCGGTCTTGGCATCAACCACAAAGCCAACTTCCTCCCCAGTTTTGACAGTGGGTGCAATCCCAGGGCCTAGAAAACAGTTAACATAAAAGTTTGCAGAAAAGTTAAACCACATTATGGCACAGCAGGTGAGAGCCCTTGACCTGGAATCAGGAAGAGTTGGCTTCAAGTTCTAATTCCCATGCTTCCTTAGCTATGCATCCCTGGGCAAACCCCTTGACCTCTTTGGGCTTCAGAAGCCTCATCTCTATAATGGGAATAACTCCACCGACTTCTCAGGGTGGGTGTGAGGGTCAAACGAATCATGCATGAAAAGCACTCTGCCAGAATCGAAAAGCTACAAAAATGTCAACTATCACTATCATTAACACCATGTACCCACTAAGCAGCAATGTTGGTATCTAGAAAATAGCTACAAGCCCCCAGCAGGGTCAAGCCTGGCCAAAGGTCTTTCTAGGTTAACTGCTCAAAAGGATCGATCTTCTATTAAAGAAGAAGCAATGTGGTATAGTGGAAAGAGAGCTGGACTTGGAGTCGCAAAGACTTGGGTTCAAATCCTCACTCCACTTATGCTGGCCATATTACCTTGGGTAAGTCACCTACATCTGTTGAGTTTACATTTTTTGACAATAAGCACCACAGGAGTTCAAAAGGAGAAATGACTGGATGGGTAGAACTGGAGGAGGCTTTGCAGAAGAGAGTTAGGACTTGGGCCTTGAAGTTAGAAATATTAGGTAAAATCAACAAGTATTTTAAAAATATATACTGTGCTCTAGACACTGTGTTAATTGCTGGGGATATATGAAAAAAAAAAAGGTAAAAATAGCCCAGGGCCTCAAAGACCTCACATTCCAGTGGGGAAGACAACACGTAAACAACTATGTCCATACGAGATATATAAGGGAGGCAGACTGAGGGAAGGAAATGATAGCACCAGCCAGATGTGGGACCAGGAGGGAAAGGCCACTTGTAAAAGAAGGGGAACAGGGAAGCTGGGCAGCAGAGGCGATAACGAGCATCTGGGCATGGGCAACAGCAGTGTTTTCAGAGGACAGTGACAGACCCAACCCACAGAACTGTATACCCCTTGAGGGCAGGGACTGTTTTATTCTTCACATTTCTTTTTCCATCCTAGTACAGTGCTTGGCACACAGCAGGCACTTATTAAATCCTTGCTCTACTGGAACACACAATTCATGTAGCAAGTTTAAGACTAGAAAGTATGGTGGAGATAGACTGTGGAGAGCATCGAATGGCATGTTAAAGCATCCAAAAGTTCCATTATGTACTCAGCCAACCAAGTCAAAGAAGGAAATTTTACTGGGGCCTCCCACAGACCATCATGGCATGCCAGTGGGACATAAGATTGGGTGGCCTTCCTGAGAACCAGTCAAACTCTGATGTCCCATCACTTCACCAACTGAAGAATTCTTCTGACCCCAGTGACTCATGAAACTGTCTCCTAAAGAGTGGAGGGAGGAAGGCCCACACTGCTGAAGACTTATTTTCAGGGTTTCCAGGTGTCACAGATGTGGATACAGAAGGGACCAAAAAGGCATAAAGGCCAGACCTCCTCCTTTTACTTAGGAGCGATCGAAGGCCAAGACTAATCTTCTCTAAAGAAGGGATTTGCATTCTGAGTTTCTGAATGGCAAAACAGGGAAATGAATGAAGCATTGCTCCTTAGACATCAGGAACTAGGGGGTCATGGAACGAACCTGTTAGAACAGAAGCTCTTGGAGAGCAGGCACCATTCACCACCCCACCCCTGCCAATGGGCCAAGTAAACAGCAAGTACCTAATAAATGTTTGTTCAATTGAACGAGGTACTCTTGGAGGTCCTTTTTCTTGGACACTAAACATGTCGACAATTGGACAAGTGAAAAGGTGGAGTAAGGTTTGGAAACCACAAGAGGCTACCTATCTATCTACTCTATTGTTACTGTAATCTCAGGGACACTGGTTATCAAAGAGGAAATGCTCTGTCCCTAGGAGAAGATCAGTGCTCACATGGGAGGTTCCTAAATCCTTCTCTTGGGCACATGGCCCACCCACATCCACCTTTACCTAGTGCATCTTCCCACCTGTAGCTGGACAGTTCAACCCACTGTGGAGGCTGGCTCCATTTACATGCTAACCAAGGTGCCCTAATATGCCCTTGAACTTTAGGAAGAGCCACAAGCCTGCTGCTACCCCTCATGAGGTGGACAACTGAGGCCATTTTAAGAGCAAGTCTGGTGAAGGTCCCTGTCAGCACCACCCAAGCCAATCAGAAGTTCTGGCCCAGAGAATCCTACTCACCAGTGGCCAAGCACTTGCTGGCATCCCCAGTCTGGGTGGCCCGGATTCGGTAAGGAGAAGATGGGATGTTATCCCCACCATACGTGACCCCAATCAGGTAACGGCCTGTCTTGTCAGGGAGATAGGTCACCGCGTAGGTACCATCTTTGTTATCATGAACGTTGGCTCTTTTGGGCTTTCCTTCTTGGTCCTGGGCATCACAAGTACAATGAGATTAACAAATTCCAATGAAAACCCACAGGAACCATTCATAGAAAACACAGCCCTCTCTAACATTCAACTGATTTAGTGACTTTAAAAAAAGCAAATTACAGATGATTCTGGGTAGATTTATCAGAATTATTTTTGTACAGAGGAATGCTTGAGAGGAAGGGCAAACCACTGTTCCCCATATTCTGTTTTGAAGATGAGCTCCATACCAATACATTACATTATCAGATACCCAGAGCATCAACCCAGCCTTAAAAATTGATGGGTCACACCAACAAGGGAAATAGCACTGGACCAGGCAAGAGACCTCTGTCCAGTCCTAGCTCTCCCACTTCGCAGCCCTTTGATCTTTGGAAATTCACTTAACTTCTCCCATGTCTCAGTTTCCTCATCTGTGAAATGAGCACACTGGACTGGATTTTCTCAAAGGTTCCTTCTAGTTTTCTAGGACTCCGGGTCTCGTAGAATGTGAATGGAAGGAATAGTAGCAGGAATACCATAAGCAGACAACTTACTGTTATCTGGACAGCAAGGGGCCCGATTCCTGCTTTCTTAGCATCAACAGCAAACTCCACAGGCAAACTGGCTGGAACCCCATAGGAGCTGAGGCCAGGGCCACTCGCAGTCACTTTGCTAGCATCATAGGTGGGGAGGACCTTGACCTTAAAAGGACTGAATACAGGGGAAGATGTCTCGATCATTAAAAATCTACCCAACCTCAAGGATGGTCATCATCTCTTCTGAGTAACACACTTTAGCTAAATAATAAAACTGACAAGGGGGAAGGATCATGGAATATCTTCAGTAAGCAAGAGACAAGTGAGAGGATCTGAGTTATCAAAACTCAAGGGTCTTCCCCAATTGATAAATGATCAAAAGACACGATCAGTTTTCAGATGAAGTAACCCACTACTGATTGGAGAAATGCAAAATAAAACAGTTCTGAGGTACTACCTCATACCTATTAGATTGGCTAATAGGGCAGAAAAGGTAAATGATAAATGTTGGAGGGGATGTGAGAAAAATGAGACTTTAATGCATTGTTGGTGGAGTTGTGAACTGATTCAACCACTCTAGAACAATTTGGAATTATGCCCAAAGGGCTATAAAACCATGCATACCCTTTGACCTAGCTATACAACTACTAGGTCTATATGCCCAAAGAGATAAAAAAACAAACAGGAAAAGGATCTATATGTACAAAAATATTTACAGCAGCTCACTTCTGGGGGCAAAGAATTAGAAGGTGAGGGGAAACTCATCAATTGGAGAATGGCTGAACAAGTTGTGTTATGTGATCATGATGGAATACTATGGTACTTTAAGAAACAATGAGCAGGATGTTCTCAGAGAAACCTGGAAAGACTTGCATGGGCTGATGCAAAATGAAATCTTCTGTGTATAAAGTAACGGCAGTTTTGTAAGATGATCAGCTGGGAATGACTTAGCCATTCTTAGCAATACAACGATCCAAGGCAACTCTGAAAGACTTATGAAAAATGCTCTCCATCCCCAGAGAAAGAACTGATGGTGTCTGAATACAGACTGACGCAGACTTTTTAAACTTTCTTTATCTTTCTTGAGTTTCTTTTTGTCTATGTCTACTTTCACAACATGACTATTATGGATCTGTTTTGCATGACTACACATATATAACCTCTATCAAATTGCTTGCTTTCTTAGTGAAGGGGGGTGGGGAGGGAAGAAAGGAGAGAATCTGGAACTCAAATTTTTAAAAATGAATGTTAAAAAGTGTTTTTAAATGTAACTGGGGAAAAATGAAATACTAAATATAAAAAAAACCCTGAAGGATGAGTTGGGAACAAAGCAGGTGCCCATCAGCTGGAAAATGCATAGGAAACAAAGCACATCCTTCGCTGTGATATGATTGAGCAAGTCTGCCACCTATCAGCTTCTCTCTGTCTCTCTGCTCACTTTCTGGGTTCAACTCTGAGAAAGCCAGTTCTACCAAGTGCCTCCATGTCTCCACTCTCTTCTTAACCCTCTGAAATATGACTTCCAACATCTTTCAGATGAAACCATTCTCTCCCATGATCTCCTAAGTGCTAAACCCAATGGCCCACTCTCAGTCCTCAGCCTTTTTGAGCTCCTTGCATTATTTAACACCAACACCCATCACCTTCTCCTGGGTTCTCTCTTCATGATGCTGCTCTCCTGGTTCCCTCCTTCTACCTATCTGGCCACTCACTCCTCTTTCATCTGCATTGCAGGATCTTCATCCATATCACATCTACCATCCATGAGTGTTCCCCAAGGCCCTGTCCTGGGTCCTGTTCTTTTCTCTCTACACTCTCTTAGCAATCTCATCAACTTCCACGGGTTCAGTTATGTGTAAGTTTTCAGATCAATTTATCTGGCCCTGGTCTTCCCCTGAGTTCCATACGACCAACTGTCTTCTGGATATCTCAAAATGGATGTCCCATGGATATCTCAAATTCAACATATCCAAGAGAGAACTCATTTTCTTTCCACTCATCCCCTCTTCTCTTCCAAACTTCCATATTACTTTTGAGGCCACCACCAATCTCCTTGCCCCATTACAACATCAGCATCTTCCTTGATTTCTCACTTTCATTCATCCAACATATCCAATCCAATCCACTACCACCACCTAAATTCAAGGCTGTGCCGTCTCTCATCTGGACTACAGCAATAGTCTAATAGGTTTCCCTGCCTTAAGCATCTACCAGCTGCTATACGCAGCATACTCAGCTGTCAAGAGGATTTTCCTGAAACACAGACTATACCACCCCCCATGCAACAAATTCCAGCAACTCAATATTATCTCCAGAATCAAATATAAAGTCCTCCATTTGGGATATAAAGCCCTTTACAAACTGGCTCCTTATAATTTGCTTCCCTCCACTATGAACTCAATGGTCCAGATGGTCCAATGGTTCTTGTCATACAACTGCCCCCACCACCCCCTTCTCCCAACTCCATGCCTTGGTACCAGTCATGTCCCATGCCAGGGATACTGTTCCTTCACCTCCACATCTTCAAGATTCAGCTCAAATCATACTTTCTGAAGGAAACCCTGCCCAGGCTTCTTCCACATCTCCCCCCTCAGCCCCGGTGTTTTCCCTCAGATGATTTTCCATCCATTCTTTCTCTATTTCATACGTTCCTCACACATACCAATAATTATTTTCATGTGCCTCCCCCTATTTGACTCTGAGCTCCTTGAGAGTAGAGACTGTCTTTGGCCCTTATCTTCATCCCCTGCACTTAACACAGGAATGAAATAGAAAAAGTGTGCCATCAGAAACTATGATTAGGAAGCAAAGAAATACTCGTAATAACCAACGATGCAAAGCAGAGTAAACGGGACCAGGAAAACACACACAGTAACCAGGACAACGGGCATGGGAAGGACAAGGAACAATAGAAGATAGCCTCTTTGTGACTATCAAGCTTGGTCCCCAAGTCTGGAGGACTTCTTTACAGAGGTGGAGGAGCCAAGAGTATGGAACGGTGTCTACACTGGCCATCCTGAGTAACGTGCTGGTTACTTTCAGTGAACTGTCCTTTTTTATTCTTTGTTACAAGGGATGGCTGCATGTGGAGGGGAGAGGGAGATCTACATGGAGATGAATGGGCTGTGAAAGCTGGAATTATCAATCTTTTTTTTTTTATGTAGATCACAAAACAGAGACACACTAGAGTATTCCCTTATAACAGGCCCACAGGAACAAGCACCACGAGGGTTACGTGCAGAGGACTGCAATTCATCTTGACATTAAAGGGTGGAAGTGAGCCCAGGGGATCGAGGACAGGACTTCCATTACCTGTGAGGGACATCCTCATCAGCATACTTGACAGACAGCATGTAAGGTCCTTCCTGAGACGGGGTGTAGGTCACAGTGTGAGTGCCATCTCCATTGTCCACCACAGTCACCGGTTCCACCAGGCCTAGGGAACAAACAGGACAGTTCTGAAAAGGGCAGGGCCATGGACCTTCCCACCAGGCCCAGGCTTAGGTCAGGAGGAGGATTCTATCGGAGTGCAGAGAAGTGCTTTATGCTGACCAAGCAAGACCCCTCCCAGCAGGACTCGGGCGTGGGCCTTTGGGCACCCACGGTCTCCTGAAGCACAGGGTGGACAAACAGCTGTACTTCCAATGTGAGCCACTCTAATCTCGGTCTCTCCTGGAGCACTTTTAATGAGACAGCTTTTGCTTGTCCAGGAGCATGAAAAACACACATCATGGTTAATGCAATCATTCAATTGCCAAGTGCTTCAGCATTTAAAGTGGGTTAGTGACTATCCTGTGTTACCTCCGAGGCAGTTAGAGGCAAACTCTCCTACTAAACTAGCAAGAAAAAAGCCCCAACGTCCTGTCACTGGGGTCTCAGGCTGCCTTTTAGGGAGGTCCATTGAGATTGCTACTAGGGCAGCAGTTCATAAGGTGTGAGTCTGGAGTGTGGGGGAGCTTCTTAATGCAGGCAGCTTAAAACCCCACAGCAATCAGATAGGAGAATCTCTAAAGCAACAATCTCGGCAAAGCAGGCATTGATCGTGCTGTAGGAAGTCAGGCCCTATTTCAGAAAAATGGGTATCCTATTTCTGCCCACCCCCCCAAAACCTCAGTTACCACAGCACAATTAAAGGACCTTCTCCGTTCATTATGAGAGTTAGTCAAAGCAGAGGCAATGAGTCTCAGACAGATGGACGGAGAAGCAGTATGTGACTGCAAACCTGTCTCATTAAAATCGCCCTGCCGGTCACCTCTAAAGAAATCTGAAATGGCTTTCAAAGGGCTGCACCAGGCCGGGGAGTCCATCTCATCCAGTGGAATTAAAAAGCCATTACTTGAGAGCACTGGTGTAACCCAGACAACGGTGGAGTCAAATGGTCCCTCCCCTGCCCCTCTTCCTTCCTCTCTACCGTATCACATAAGGTTCAGCCTCTGGCAACTTGGCGGAATGGTCTGATTCCAGCCTGGCTCCGCTCTGTCCCTCCCTTCAGGTGTCCCCCATCAGGCTCCATGGGGTTATGCTACCAAGGAGGAAACTCCATCACCAAGAGGACCGGGAGGAAGCCTCTTTTCCAAAGAGGGCTCGTGGGCCATTTTGACTGTGAGCCAAAAAGACCTCAGAAGAAACAAATCCAGCAAACTCTAAAACAGGAGCCTCTGGAGCTGCAGGGAGAAGACTCTCTGCAGTTTACATACACAAAAAGAAAGGCTCCAGGCTGCTTTGGCTCTCTAGTCCAAAATGGTGGCTCAGGCTGTAACTCTAGCTCAGGCCACTTCTCCCATCTAGACTGGCCGAGCTGTTCCAGTTACCGGGAAGACATCTTCCTGACTTCCCTAATGGATGCTTCTTTAGAGAAAAGAGAAGTGGGCCTGGCTCTGGTGAGGAACCATTTCATCTTGGATCTAATCTTCTCCCAGCACCTTCTAGACTTAGCCAATTGCCTGGGAGCTTGACAAAGAAAGTGACTGCCCAGGATCCCATGGCCAGGACAGGTCAGAGGCTGGACCAGGACCAAGCACTTCCTGACTCTAAGCTCTAGAGTGTATAGCACAAACTCCGCCACCAAAGATCCAGATTGACTGTGAGATTGGCTTCCTCCTTCCCCAAGGTCCAAGAATTTTCAGTCCAGTCATATAAAAGGACCAGCTCTAAGCTCCTTTCCCCAAAACAGTCTCTCTCCAGGACACTAGAGCAAAAGGAATGTCTGTGGCTAATAGCGGGAGCAGCTGTGGCTCTGGGAGACAAACAACATGAACCATCATCCCACATGGAGGCCCAAGCACCCCAAAAGCACTCAACCCAACTCCAAACAAAATGGAAAAGCAGTGCCTTCTAGTCCAAAGGCTCTAATCCTCCCCTCAAACTCAGAGAGAAATCCCAGAGGTCCTAGGCACTTCAGAAAGAGAAAAGGGTCAGGGGCTTAAGTGTTGGCCTAAAGAAGATGAAGACTCATCATTCAAGAGTACACCTACCAAGGAATGGGATTTGAGAGTTTAACTGGAATCTCTGACAAGCTTTTGTGCATAGGATATGACTTTTTTTTTTTTTTTTGGTCCAGACTTGTGATATTTGGTTAAGGGAACACACCCACTGAAGAAATTTCTTCTGCCAATACCAATCAGCAACTTACAGTCTCATTTTGGGAGCTTGAGGAGGTTTGTAACTTCCGAGGAACACAGCCAGGATGTGTGAAAAGCAGGCCCAGAAGCCAGGCCTACTGGACTGAGAGCAGCTCTCTATCCACTCGACCTCTCTCACTACATGGACGTATAAAGAGACCGGGAAGAATGGATGGGCTTACCTCTGGGTCCCAGCACCAGCACTTCCAGGGGGGCCAGGCCAGCCTGACTAGTGTCCACAGTGAAGGACTGGGGCACTTTGGCCCTGACTCCTGTTCCCAGGCCAGGGCCCGCAAGCTTGACCTTGCTGGGATCAATGATATCTTTCACGGGGATCCTGAATGGGCTGCCTATAAGAAAACAAAATAAAAACCACACTAACTGTTATGGAACCCAAACTCGAAGCTGGGACTCTGGGTGTTCACTTGGAATAAAAATCCCATCACGCCCTTCGTGCATTTCTTAGGCCAGTCAACCTCTCCCACCTCTTTCTCATACACAAGCATCTTGTGAGGTCTCCCAGGCTTCACATCTTACTTCTGACGAAAGCCTGGCTAGGAGGCTGCCTTCCTGATGGCAATCCCTGAGGCAAATAGTCCTTCTACCCCATGGTCTTGCTGCATAAGGGGCTGACTCACTTTGGCTTCCCCCATGTTCTTTCCCTGTTCTTTGATACCCCCCACCTCTACCAGACCCCTGACAACTAACAAGAGAGAAGAGAGACTATGGGGGCCATCCTGCAGAAAGAGAGTCCTAGATGGATCCAAACCTCCACGCTCATACACTTGGGATGCCCCCAACAACAGGTGATCTTCTGACAACTTAACAAAGCCGTCAATGGCAAAAAGCCTCACCACCCAGAAACAGAATTAGACCCAGAATCCAGCCACCCCAAAGGGAGAAGACAACAAAGAACTCAATTGGGGAACTAAGCCCCAGCCTTGGCTCACTGCCGACCCAGGCCCAACATGAGCTCCATCTGACAAAGCTAAATTATAGCTAACTGCCATTGGAGCCACGGTCTGTTTACTCCACAGCCAAACATGTTTAAAACTGAGAATCCGCAGGGTAAACAGCAAAGACCTCTCCAGGAAACACAATCCCATGCTTCCCAACCGGGGCTCGCCTGGAACGCAGCTTGGGGGAGAAGTATCTGCTTTCCCTATCAGAGAAGATCCACAGCAATGAATGAAGGCTTAACCACAATCCAAGTAGGGGGGTTACAGAAGCAGAGAAGCCCACGGTTCACTCAAGACACTGCGGGTGGCAGAGACAGAGATGCTAACGACACATAGTCCTTTCTCTTGGGGAGCTCATGGTCTCTTGGAGGACACTAGACCCAACAATGACCATCAGGGCATATCAATGAAAGCCAAAATGATCTGTAAGCCTGGAGCAAGGTAATTTTCAACAGGAGACAGCAGCACTGGGGCCCGGCTTTGCACATCTATTAGCTTATAAGACTTCTCTTTATGTACTCACTAACACCAATCTCAGGAACCTCAAGGGTGGGCCCCAAACAGCCCCAAACACAGAGCTTCTCCTGGTATTTGTGAGCTTAGGACAGATGCCAACCAAGCAGCGGCCAAGGATGAGCCATAACACTCAGGGTTCAAATCCCAGCTTTGCCTGTTGCTGACCTGAGGGAGGGCACTGCTTTGCTTGCCCCACAATTCTCAAGACTGCCAATATCATAAAATATCATAAAAACATCAAAATTACAGCTAAATGTTTAGACACAATCAGTCATACAAGAGTCACTAGCAACTGGACAAGCGTTTGCTGTGAGGCTATATGCGAAACACACTGTACCAAGCACTATGTGGGGAAGGCAAAGAAAAAGGTTTAGAACACAGCCCCCACTCTTGAGAGGCAACTCTCAGGGGATCAGTGCCTAGTGGACTGGACTAGGAAGACGGACCTTCAGATGCTTATATCCAGATACTTATGCACTGGGCGACCCTGGGCACTGTCTGCCTCAGTTACCCCACCTGAAAAGATGGCATAATTAACACTGCCTACTTCCTAGGGTTGCTGTAAGGATCAAACAAGATAAGGAGTGTGGGAAGCTTGTCAACCTCAAAGGGCAATCTAAACACTAACTCCTGTTTTTGTCTCACTGGCTCCCAAGGGTTCCATTATCTCTAGACAGAGGATTCCCAGATCCCCACATCCAGCCCTGGTCTCTCCCCTGAGCTCCAATCCTGCATCTCTCCACCACCCGGTGAACATCTTTAATTGCTTATCTATCCCACCAGCATCTTAAATTCGTGATTTTTCTCCCTCATCTTCCGAACTTACCTATTAATGCTGAGGGAAGACGCCATCTTCCCACTCCCCCAGGCTCTTCCTCGACCCCTCACTTACCCCTCATAGCCAGTCCACTGCCAAATCTTGTTACTTCTCCATCCACTCACTCTCTTTCTTATGTACATCCCTTCTTTCTACAGTTAGAGTCATCATCTCAGCTCTGGCCCTTACCACCTCTCACCTGGATTACACCCTTCAAATGGGTCTCAATGTCTCAAGTCTCACCCTAACTCAATCCATTCTCCATTCAGCTCCCAAAGTGATTTCCTAAAATGTAAGTCTGACCATGTCACCCTGCCCTCACCCAATAAATTCCACTGGCTCCCTATTACCACTAAAATCAAATAAAAATCCTTGGTTTGGCACTTACAGCTCTTCACAACCAGACCGCAGCTTGCTTTTCCAGACTTCTACCTCTGGGAACACTGGGCAAATTAAAAGATTGTGGGACCACAGATTTAGAGTCGGGAAGGACTGCAAGAAGCATCATGTCCAACCTCCTCATGTTACAGATCAGGGAAATGTGGCACAAAGGTTATGATCCTAGTCCAAGGTCACACAACTAAGAAGTATTGGGGGTAGAATTTGAACCCAATGCTCTATCCACTGGGCAGAGGCTTTCTCCAGGCATTCCTGAATGGTTCTTTTAGTGGGATTCCTTTGGCTGATGGGTATGACTGTATACAGTGCCTTAATCAAGGAGTTCTCTCTTCTACAATATAGTTCCCTGCTGTCCTAAGGAGCTAATAAGGAGTTAATGAATGTAGCAACAGCTCTCACAGAACAACAAGGGGCCACACCCCCACCCAAAATCTGAAATGCAGCTTGGGAGAGTCAGGTTCAGCTTCCAGCTGGACTGACACCTGAAAAATGGATTTCCAAGCCAAAGGAAACACTCTTTGGGGCACGGCATGATGATACTCTTCTTCCCTCAGGAACAGGGTATATTAAAGCAGCTTTGCTAAACGGTCGGCTGGGGTTTCCAGAGCACAAAGTCTTGTTTTCATAAAAGAAACTTTGTGTTTGGCCTTTAAGAAATGTCTGGCTTGACTTCATCTTCAGCAGCCCAGGCTTAGGAGCCGGCCCAGTGCACCCTGGAAAGCAGAGGAATGGGGCAGGAGGGCAAGAACAGAGGTGGGGATGCTCCAGCGGGATGGACACTGACCACTCATGAGTCCACAGAAGTGCGACATAAGCAGGCTGGTGAGAAGTCAGCCCACCAGATCAGGAAGGGAGTGTTTATTCCTTCCTTCCTCTTCTCTTCATACCCCGTCATGCCCCAGAAAAGCAAGGGAACAAGACTCCGACGTTAAATCTTGGCTACAGAGTTTAGAGGGAGACACAGTCTGTTTGCAGGCACCTCTAACGAGCAGTGGCCATCTCACTGGGCACCGCATACCAGCTCTCAGCTAGAGAAACCACCTGCTTAGGCCTGCTTTCACAGCACACCTCCTTCTAACCTTTGTCAAGAGCTCACAGTGAGAAAGTAATTTAGTTAACTATACTGCTAGAATCTGTGTTTCTTCAGGTCTTAGACTCTCCAAACTCAAGGACATTTGGCTAAATGCAATACACCTAAACTGGAATCCTCCTCTACAACATAAGTAGGTATCAGAGTAGACGACTGTAACCATCACAGTCCAACAAACAAGTCCACAACAGCAATCCAGTAAGCCTCCTAGAACAGATGAGCAGCTCCTTAGAGACCCAGCTGCACAGTATGTCATGGAGACCTTGGAAGGGTCTTGCTAGAAAAAAAGAGCATTTACAGTGTTGGCTCAGCACTTCTTTGAACTCAATGCTTTGCTAAACAAAAAGCATCTGCTTTATCCTGTGAACAAAGAACTGAGTCCCAATGTGCTCTTAAAATCAGACACATGTTCCAAGTCATTCTAAAATTGGCCCTCAGGAATGTCCCAGCCTCCTTTTCATGGTCCAAAAGTGGGGATTCTGGATGGTGAATGCCACACACAGACACACAGAGACACACATACACACACCCTGGTCAGTGGGCTTAACTGACTGTCTTCCCCATTACTGAATGGGTGGGCAGAAGGACAACGAAGAGGCAGAACATTCAGAAACAGCCAATACCGAAACTTAAATTAAGAAAGGAGTGACTTCGTGGCCTAGGCTTCCCCAGGCCCTACCCAGCTCAGACAGAAGCACGCACTAATCTGGCTTCAGAGTCACTTCTTACCGGGCACATGCTCATTTCCATAGGTGATGTTCACATCATAATCTCCTGGCACAAAAGGGATGTACTCGGCACTACAGCTGCCATCTTTGTTATCTTTGCAACTTATCTTCGACTCAGATGGTCCCTCCACGGTTATTCCAAGGCCCCCAATTCCTGCTCCTCTGAAAAGGGGATAGGAGGAAAGGCACAGTCAGTATTCAGTTCAGAGTCCCGGTGTGGCAGGTTTTTCTGTCACCACTCCCATTTTTCTCTACCAACCACAGAGATGCTGAGGGTCTACCTGCTTGGCTAGTGTTGTGCCCCCTCCCTCCTTCCAGTGCCACCAGTCCCACTCTAGGCAGGGAGTGTCATTCAGGGATTCTGCAGAACCCTACTCTGGCTCATGAGTCTTTATAGAAAACTTCAGAGTCCCTTCCTTGGGGCTAAAACAGATGTTTTCTCCTTCAGTTCCCAGTACTAAGTCTATTTCTGTAGAAACAAAAACAGTCCCCTACCCTGACTTCTGGGGCTCACATGTTTTTGAGAGCTATCAATGGAGGCCTCACAGGTTCCCCCTACCTGGTAACCACAGTGAAGGGATTGGGCTTGTTGGTGAAGCCTTCTTTCAGCCCAGGTCCTTGGGCTCGCACTCGAGATGGATGGCAGCCTTCAGTGACAGCCACCTGGAAGGGGCTATTGGGCACAGGCACATCATCGTATGTTACTCCCACTGTGTGGAGGCCTATTTAAAAAAATACACAGAGATCAAGTTTGGTCCTTAGGAAGATAAGAGAAAAATCTGTGCCTCCTTCATCTTAGCAGAGGTAGAAGGACCCGGTGGCTGGCAGGTCTGTGGAACCCACTACATACTGCCACATTCAATTGGTACGTGGATTCATTTTCCTGAAACACATTCAAAAATTTTTTTTGCTATAAGGTGCTGAGATACAATGGTAGAAGAAGTTTTCCCACCTCGGAGTTCCCAATATTAATAAAATCATGGTTTCTCTCCCTGTAAGGAATGGTTCTCTGGGTAGGGGATGGGAAAAGGACATATTCAGAAATGAAGATTGTTTTAAAACTATGTCGAAAATTTTTTAAAAATAATACACCCATGAAGCATTCTGGGTCGCACAAAAGTGTAACCTACAGATTCAAGGATGGAATAAAGGTGGACTTGGATTAGGAAGACCTAGGTTCCAATCCCAATGCTGGTATTTACTAGCTAAATAACAATAGGTGATTTGCCACCTCCCCAGCCTGGCCTCCTTGTCTTTAAAGTGTAGTTGTAGATAATAACGCTGGTATTACCGGCCTCACAGGGTAGCTGCGACAGGAGACATAACAGAGAAAGCCTTTGAAAGACCTGAGCCTCCGGGTAAATGTGGTTCTTATTATTAGTGACCAGGACAAAGACTGGACCTTCTGAGTTTGCTAGGGGGAACTCCCTGATGAGGAAGCCCCTTCCGCTGGTGGAGATTAGCACCTTCTCTGCAACATGTCTTAGCTGAGAGAGCCATCTAAAGCAAACTCCTAAGCGTGGCAAGAACCTATTAGAATGTAACTGGGAAATATTCAATAAATTAAACAAAAATACAGTGCAAAATAGATGTTAGTTTGGGGTTTTCTATAAGTCAGTGTTTGGTCTTTGCACTTGACACCTTTGGCCTAAAGCACCAAGACATCAGCCGCCTCCCCAAAGATGGAGCAGACGACGTCTATCAGAGACTGTACTTCAACCAAGGCCAGCTCTTGATCCACAGCGCTGTCTCTTATTATTTTTATTATCATCATTGCTATTATTGTTGTCAGCACTAATACTATCATTATTAAAAGGCAGCATGGTATAACGGATAGAGGGAAGGCCTTGGAGCAAGGAATACCAAGCCTTGGTTCCTGCCTTTGACATAGAAGGACAGTGTGTCCACGAGCAAGCCGCTTTATCCCCCAGTATCCCGGGCAACTCTCTAAGGCCAGAGTCCTGAGGAGATGCTGACCTGCATCAGCAGATGGAGTTTCTACACCAGGAAGTCACAGCTTCAGAACAAAAAAATTATTTATTATTGCAACCTATTATATTATTTAGCTGAAATGGAAACTGAACAGAAATACAAACTAAGTATTTTAGAGACAGCGCAAAATGCAGCATCCCTCCAGGCCAGGGTTTCAGCTCTTCCCAAGAGTCACTTTTCATGTGCTTTCTGGGAAAGATTACTAAATACAAAAAGTCTGGGTCAGAGTCAAAACAATTTTAAGATCACTGGCAAAAAAAGAAAGACCAAGACCTATCAGATCTATTTAAAACACATAGTTTCATTTTTGTCAGGACTAGAGAAAGCCAGCTCACCTTTTTCAAATGGTGTGAACTCAACATCGTAAGTCCCGTCTGCATTGTCTTTGAGGAGGTAGTCTGTGAAGGCCCCAGAGGGGTTGGCAATGGTGGCTTTAATATGATCCCCTCCAACCTTCGTCAGTGGGCGGGAATCCACTGTGAAGTTGGTCGTGGCTTCCCGAAACACATCTGCAGAGCAAGTGTAAAGCCATCAGGCTCTTGGGAAGAAAGAGTCACAAAGAGCAGTTCTAGCTATTATCAACACACATCTGTATATGTCTGTGTGGCTCAGTGGACTCTGGAGCCTGGAAGACCAGAGTCCAAAGCTGGGGTGTCCCAGGCAAATCACCTAACCCTCCCAGTGCTCCAGGCAATTTCCTGAGACAGAAGCTGCCAAGGAAGCTCTAAAACCACACTGGGAGAAAGAGTGTCTGCCCTTGGGAACGCCTGGTGCCAATGACATCCCAGGTCTAGTCTATCCCCTTCTAACCAGCAGAACAAGGAATGCCAGGACCCACATCACTTACTATCATCCAATTCTCACCAGTGACCAGACCAAGGCTACCCAAAGTAGCCAAAAACTGTTGCTGAAAACCGTTTGCTGTAAGTCACGGTTTTGCCCAGGAAACCAGATTTTTTAAAATGTCACCTGCTTACATCCTGACAAGAAGCCAGGCCTAAACAAGTGAGCATCTGGGGATGACCACATTCCTAGCAGGAGGAACGGAAAGCATCCCCTTACCTTTTCCTTCAATTCCAGGTCCATAGACTTTGATTTTGCTTGTATCTACAGCCGGCTCCACCTTGACCCGGGCAGGGAACGTTGGCACTTGCTCTCCTCCATAATTCAGGCTCAGCGTATACATGCCTGCAGCAAGAGGCACGTAGGTCACAGCATAAGTCCCGTCTCTGTTATTCTGAATGTGGACATCAGCTTTGACCCCAGCATCAGAGACGGCTTCCATGCCCAAGACCCCATATCCAGCCTCAGAACAGTCTACATTCAAGATGCCAGCCTCTCCCACTTTCCCACGTTCAAGCCCGGGGCCACTCGCCACGACTTTGGAGGGATTGAAGGGCATTTCAAAGTCTGCTTTAAATGGAGAACCAGGAATGTGGACCTCTTCAAAGAGGATGTTGACAAAGTATTCGCCAGGTTTCGTTGGAAGGTAAGAGACTGAACAGGTCCCGTCCCCATTGTCCGAGCATTCGATTTTGGCTTCACATGGACCTTCTACCGTCAGGCCTAACCCCCCTGTGCCAGCTCCTTTGGTATCTATCATGAACTCAGCAGGCTTGCCCACAAAACCACCTTCAAGTCCAGGACCATGGGCTTTCACCTACGATAGGGGGGAAAAAAAGAAAATTATTCTGCTTGACTCTAGTCCATTCAGGGTTAGCATCACTACACATGAGCCTGAAACGAGCAGTGCGTTCCACCTCCATCAGACAGCCTCCTAATGGGTCTGGGTCATGGACTCAAGCACACAGAAGAGACTGAGTTTTATAGGCAAGGGCAAAGAAAATACTATAAATCAACATGGACTGCATCCTGATGTCGATATCCAAATTGCCTATTGGCTAAAAACCACAGGGGAAAGTCTGGCCACTCGCCGAGCAGGCCTTTTATGACTCCCTCTCCTTGACCCCTCCTCCATTCCTTTTCACACAGCTCACTAAACCAGGCCTCAAGGCCCATAACACTGGTGTGTGAGGGTCTGGGGGTGCAGCCAATGGCAGCCAAAAACGTGCTATTTCAAGGCTAGGTCTTCACAGAACCACCAGATTAGCTCCCTATAAAAATTTTTTTTAGTTAAAAATTTTATATAAAATATCATACAAACTTGCTTTACATCATTTGCAAAGGTTATTTTTGGTGCACAGAATGGCATTGCTTCTTAGCTCCTCCATCTTCCATCTGTCTTTTATTTGCATTAACTCTTCTTATATACTCAGAATCAGGGATTCTTCCCTTTTTTTGCTTTTCATCTGATGTTTTTAAACAGAATTCCAGAACTGAGCAGCGGGAAAGGCCCTCAGTGATCATCTGGTCTAAGCCACTGTTACTATAACAAACGAGCAAGCGGTATCTGATCAAGTTGTTTACTTGATCAAAGTCTTTCCAGATTTCCTTACATTACTCATATGTTTCTACTTTCATGACACTACAACATTAACCCACAGCAATTTATTTAACCAATTTCCTACTGCTGGACATTCAGGTTGCTTTGAATTTTTGGTAATTCCCAAAAATTCTATTATAAGAATATTCATTTCTTTAAAACAAAAGACCTCGATTTGCTACCATAAAAGTATATTATTCCCAATAATGCGATCATCTGGGTCAAAGGTAAGGGTACTTTTTGTCATTTTTGCTGCATTCTCTGATGACTTCTGTTGAATATGCTCTTGGCAAGGTTTTCCCCAAAGAGCAACAGATGTTGACACATAAGTTAGAATGTCCTCGTGGTGCCCTTTCTGCTTCTGTTCTTTCGTCAAGCACACTGGTACCCCATGAAATGCAAAAGAATGAAAGTTTGGCAAAGATGGGAAAAAATGGGAATAATCAATATTGGAGGGCCTGTGCCCAAGACTGGGACACTAATACACTATTGGTGGAGCTGCCAAGTGGTCCAAACATTCCAAGAAAGCAACCTGAAATTATCCTTTTAAAAAAAGTAAGTCACAGGATTAAAATGTCTCATCACTTGTGGTGTGAACTCATCTGTCAGGAATTTTCCTTTACTCTTCATTCCATCAGAATCTAACCAGGATTTCTGCTGATAAATCTTGAAGGTCTTCCGTTTCGCTGAAATACACGTGACTGTTTGAGGCTTGTGGACCCTGTGTTTTTCAGACTTTTGCCTAGCTCTGTTGTTGTCTCTTTGCCATGACTAAGAAAACCAGTAATGGGCCACAGTAAGGTAGTTTTCTTTCTTGATACCTAGGAGAATTTTGTCATTGTAACACCGCAGTTTCACAACTTTG
Organism: Pseudochirops corinnae; assembly: GCA_028646515.1. Taxonomy (NCBI): domain Eukaryota; kingdom Metazoa; phylum Chordata; class Mammalia; order Diprotodontia; family Pseudocheiridae; genus Pseudochirops; species Pseudochirops corinnae. The sequence goes on from JAQQSV010000041.1 coordinate 283,672, forward strand.
TGCCCTGAAGAGCTAGAGGTGGGCTTTCTTTGTGGACCTCTCCCTTCCGGGGTTGCATGATCACGTCTACTTGGAAATGTTGTGTTTTTAATAGATTAGTAATTAGGTCCTTGGAGGGAGTGTCTAAACTTTTCTTTCTCCTTACTGGCCTCGGATTCTGATTAATCTGATACTTGTATTTTTCACACCATAGTCTAAATCCCGTAATTTGGTACAGATAGGCGTTAGCGACCTATTAAGCCAGATTATATCCAGGGCTTTTTCTTCAATTTTATTATTTGCCAATCTCGGATTGTCTTTATTTATTGCTTTTTGCCTCATTCATCGACATTTTCACGTACCTGAATATTACTTAAAATTTTCTCTAATTAAATCAATTCTCATTTTACGAAATATTAACTGAATTTTTAATGTCCTAATTTATTTAGTATCTTGTTAAAGACGGCAAAGCATAGTAGAGAGAAAGCAAAATCCAGAGTCAGAATGATCTGGGTTCAAGTCCTTCCTCAGATGCATACCATCCATGTGACCCTTTGTTAAAAAAGTTGGTTAACATCTTGGTGTCTCCAGCAATTCTCTAAGGCAGCCAGTTGCAAGACACTTGCTGGGTACTGGTAGAGGGAATTTCTTCACTGGAAGCTCCAAACAACTAGAAGATCAGAGATCTGAACTATGTGTACAGTTCTATAATCTAACTATTTGGAATTTCTTCTAACAACTGAAACACTGATGTTTCAACATTTATTTCTCAAAAAAATTTCTGCTGAACCTAAAGTTCTGACATGCTATTTCTGGCTCCTTTTGTCCATTCAGGGGTCACAGCGGTAGAACAATAGTGACGTTGGTTACCTTGGCAACAGGGGCACGTCTTCAAACCGGGATGTATAAGGTGGTCTCCTAAAGGACCATGGGGACTCTGTGCTATGAGCTACAAGCTAGAACGTGAAGCCATGGCAATGGATGGTCATCCCAACCGGTGCAGGAAGCCAGCCAGGGATGTAGTCAGCCCTTGTGGTTGCTGGTCTTCAGATCCATGGTCTCGCTGGCTGGTACCCACTCCGTGGTTGCTGCAGGCTGCAACTGGTCATTCGGCAAGGTCTGAAGACCAGGTCAAGAGGCAAGTTTGGATCACGCCTCGGACATTTACTTGCTGGGTAATCACTCTGGGCCTCACTTTCTCCTATGTGTAAGATCAGGTAATAACAGCATCTATCTCATAGAGCTGAACGGCTCAGCAGACTTTTATCTGTTGTCCTCCGGTTATTTTAGTCACATCTGACTCTTTGTGGCCCCATGTGGGATTCTTTTGGCAAAGATACTGGAGTGGTTTGCATTTCCTTCTCCAGCTCATTTTACAGATGAGGAAACTGAGGTCAACAGGGTTAAGTGACTTGCCCAGGGTCACACAGCTAGTAAGTGTCAGAGGCTGGACTTGAACTCATGAAGATGAGTCTTTGGGATTCCAAGCTCAGGGCTCTATCAGCTGGGTCAACTTTGGCAAACCTTTAAGCACTATGTAAATGCTAATAGTACTAAGTAGTCTGTATTTTGTCCATGCTAGAAGTGCTTCTCATCAGCTCGGGTCAGCATGAAGGGTAGAGAAAGGGCCTAGGAGGGCCTTGGCAGGTGGGATGGTGGCCAGCCCATATGGGCAGGGGGTAGCATGAGAGCCAAAGAGGCAGGCTCAACTGCAGTGAGTGCCATGATTAAATTTCTCCTCCTCCAATGAATTTCCCTTTACCACCCCCACCTTTCTTTCATCCTGTCTTATTGTAAGGGCAAAGAAGCATCACTTCCATATCTTTGAGGGAATTAGAGTAAAGGGGGTCCCCTATGACCCAAATACCACCAAATACGAAGCCAGTTGGCTTTTCATGGTCTCCAAAGTCAACCTTCCCTTTTAGTCACCAACTACAGAGAAAAGCAATGTTATAAAATCCAAAACCAGTTCAGACCAAAGTTCACTCTCTGCACACGAGTCCTTATCCTGGAGGCTCAGAAGTAATTAAAGAGGAGAAGGAGAGGATCCAAAATGCAGAAAAATCCAAGTCTCCAAACCAGGAGGGGACAGGAGGGTCCTTTACCTTGGAAGGATCTGGGGGCAGAGAGGCTTCCACAGTGAAGGGACTGCCCGGAATGGGATTCCCATCGTAGCTCACATCCACAGCATACAGGCCTTCCTCCTTGGGGATGTACTTGACGGTGCTGTAGTCCTTGCCTGGCACTGCAGCCACCAGGCATGGCATCACCTGTCGAGCAGGGCTTAAGATGGTCACATCCAGTTTGCCCTGCCCTCCGGCCCCTTTGGTGTCCACCATGAACTCCTGGTCCTTTCCAACCTCCACCCCTAGAAGCGGAGAAACAGGATGGGAAAGGAACATTTATAGAGACTCTGCCACACTGATATATGAGAGTTTGGGACATTGTGATGGACCTCAAAAAGAAGCACTTCCAGGGGTCATGCCTGGGGCAGGCAGGGAGATCTGGGATGGACACACACACACACACACACACACACACACACACACACACACACACACATACACATGTGCGCGCGCGTGAAAAGTCCTCGGCACAGCTCCTAACTGTACAACTTGTAGAAGGCTGCCTGGGACTGAGGGGTCAGGTGGCCCAGCCAGGTCACAGAGCAGGTATGTCAGATTCAGGTCTTACTGGGTTCAAAGGCAGCTCCCTGTCCACAACCCCAGGCTATCACCAAAAGAATGTAATTAGGACTAGGCAAAGGAGAAATCCTGGAAGAAACTCCAGATGGGTCATACCCTTAATGTCATTTGGTGGGGGCTATGCCTCTACTATTCTGGAGGGAAGGGATCTAGACCCATAACTTTAACTACATAGGGAACTCTCAAACCAAAAACTCCCTGACCATCCCATCTACCCCAATGCAGATGAGCAGAACAGCTGATTCTTGTATCCTGTATCCACACTAGGAAGGTCTGATCCATCTCCATCTTGTATCTCATGAAAGGAATGCTCTCCCTTCGGTCTTGCATTTCATAGGAATCCCTAGTTTCCTTCAGAGTCTACCTCAGGTGCCATCTCTTAACAAAAGGTGCCTCCTAATCCCAGAGGGGTTAACACTACTCTAGTGCTCCCAAAAGGCCTCTCTACTCTTTCCTTAATTATACAGATTTTGTTTTTCCCTTCAGTAAAAGCTACATTTTACTCCTTGGGAGCAGGCACCATCTTAATTTTTATCTGTCACCCCAGTGACTAGTTCAGTGCCTAGAACCAAGGCTCAATCAACACTTGGTGAATGGGTCTTGAGGAATGGCCCAGGGCACCGAAAGGTTATAACTGACCACTAGTCCAACAGCTAGAGTCGGATGGCAGAAGCAGGCCTTGAACCCAGATCTGACCCCAAAGTCCACCCTGTCTCCCATGCCTTCCATCTCCCTCAGTTCAAATGACACATACAACCAACAGCAGAAAAGGGCTAAGCCTAGAAGAGAAAGGGGATTTATAAGTGGGGCACAGAGCAAAGCCAGTTCTGGGAAACAAACAGCCTAATGGCTTTATTGTGAGGCTTGTCATTTGGCCAAATATCTTTGGCACTATTTTTGTCAAACAGGCAAAGTGCTCTCAACAAAGGCAGGGAGTGAGGTGGCCGGGCACCCGCCCCAGTGCAGGCTTTAAAGTTGCCTGCATCGGCAAACCAAGCACTCTCAAACAGGTAAATAAGTAGGAGGAGGCCGTAGTTTGGAGCCACATCTTTGCCCGTTTGGCCAAAATTTCTAATGAGCATGCAACACTGCCTTCCTCTAGAGGAGCTGAACCCACACTGCAGCTCTCCAGCAGTCACCGGGGAGGTCAGGACCATCAGAGGAAAATGGGCTCTTACTCACTGGCATCCATCCTGCCTGGAGTGACCAGTAATGACTTTCCTGGGTGAAAGAGACACTGGACAAGAAAGGCACATGCCATGACTGGCCTTCGATGTCCTCAGACCATCATCTAGGTGGCCTCTGAACCCTTGTTCCAGGTGGAACATGATGGGGCAAGATGTAACTGAGTGTCTACGGGGGCCTCCTCTTTCCTTGAGCTCTGCAAAGTTCTTGGAGGCCAGCAAGCTCAATGATCTAAGCTTCACTGCTGGTTTTTCACAACAGGACCTGAGGTTTCAATGGCACAGGGCATTCCAGCGAGGAAACTGTCCTCCCCAAAGCAAGTCAGCACCTGCTTGGGCTTACAGCCTTCGAGAAAGGGTTCTTTAATATCTTTGTATCCTGGCCTGTCTGGAAGTCTGGGGAAGCCCACAGACTCCTCTTCTCAGAATTAGGCTGTAAAATACATAAAGGCCAAGGAATCACAAAGAAAATGAGTTCCATTGAAATACAGCGATCAAAATACTTTTAAAGACAATTTTATAGACCTGAGGCTAAGAAGCCACCTCCTGAGAGCTGCCCAGAGGATGGAGAGGTTGAGCATAGTCCCCGACCCAGGCCACATGCCCAGTGCTGGGGCAGACCTTGACTGTAGCCTGGCTCTTTCTACAAGGCTGCAGCTGCCCATCTCTGAGTCCTTTCCAACTTGGGAGTTGTTGTCACTAAATGGGTCATTCATCTAATTCAATGCAGCACGCATTTATTGAGCACCTATGGCATATAAGGTCCCACGGCTAGAGTTGTGTGCCAGAAGCAGTCTTGAACCCAGACCTGGGGTGACACTAGGGTGCTGTGATGAAGGGGCTCTCCAGGAGCTCCAGGGTATGAGGGAGGGGATGATCAGATACATACTCTGGGGAGAGAGGGTGCTTCCTTTAATCAATAAGTATTGGATAAGCAGAGAATAGGACCTAACTTAGAGCTGGGGGGAAGCTTTGAAGCCATTAGATCCCAGACCCTCATTTTCCAGGGGAGCAAAGAAAGGTGGAGAGGGGTTAAGTGACTTGTCCAGGGTCACACAGCCACAATATCTCTGAGACTGAATTTGAACTCAAGGCGCCAATGTACATAAACGTACATAAAAGCAGAATGCACCCCAAAAGCACACTCTAAATGTTAGCTCCTCTAATCACAATCTTCAGATAAATTGGGGCACTGCCTCTCACTGCTTGGTAGACCTTCCCGATGGCTAGCCTTAGGGAGCTCCCTTGCCCACACTTACGGTTCTCCAGCCCATTGAGTTTGACCTTGCTCAAATCCAAAGGGGCAGCAACCTCCACCACAAATGGGCTTTTGGGAATTGGATCTCCGCCGTAGGTCACCAGGACTTGTGTGCTGCCCTGAAACAAAAACATGGCCCTGTTCAGAAGATCTTTTGGACCCCGGCCCACTAACACACCACTGAAGCCCAGTCCCCCCTTCTCTGGCTTGCCAGGAGGCAATGGGGGAATAAAGCAGGAGGTAAAGATGCCAGAGGCCGCCTCACTGCACAGGGAGCAGAGTTTAGCTCACATTGTGGGCCAGGAAAGGGGAATGTGACCGTGAGACACCGTGAGACAACCATACATAGTGTCTGAGCTCCGTGTCCAGGAAACAGGGTGAAGTGTGAGAAAGGCAGGCCACCAGGAGCCCCAGCCAGCGGCCTCTGGAGAACGACCCCCGAGGTTCTGAGCTGAGTAGGTAATCCAGCCTCCCCAGCACCAGCTCCCAGGCAGCTGAACATGCCGTCTGCTTACTTCTCTATCTCTGGCTGGTTTTACCGCTCATCGCTCCCACCCCCACTATGATGCCTAAAGAAAAGTCCGGCTGCCCCCAGCAGGAGGAAGGCCAGCTAGGCTGGCTCTCAGAGGGGTGTGTGTGTGTGTGTGTGTGTGTGTGTGTGTGTGTGTGTATGTGAGAGTGTGTGAGAGTGTGTGTGTGTGTGTGTGTGTGTGAGAGAGAGAGAGAGAGAGAGAGAGAGAGAGAGAGCGCTGAACAAAGTCCTCAGACAAGACAGGAGTGGGGCAAAGTGCGAAGAGGAATAAGCCTTTCCCCTGTAATCCTACAGTCCTCAGGAGAACTCGGGTCTTATTGCTAAGTCTCAGAATAGCAGCAGTTTAGTGCAGATCCCCCTTCCCACTGACCACAAGCAGAATTAACATTTCTTGAAAAAGCACACTTCCAGATCACACTTTCTAGGACTTTGTGCAAACCATGAAATGAGAAAGTTCTCAGGATAAAATCCTAAATCGGAAGAGACCTCCGAAGTCAATTTGATCCGACAGCCTCATGTTAGAGATAAGGCTCCCTGCGGCTCAGGGAAAGGGAACAACCTGACTGGGAGGACACAGCTAGTGAGGGGCGGAGCTGGGATTTGAACACAAGGCCTTCGACTCAAAATCACTCAGCTGTAGGATCCTGCTATTTCTTTTTATTTTATTTTTGGAGGTCACATTTGATCTCAGGTCCTCCTGACATCTGGGCTGGGGCTGTATCCACTGTGCCAGCCCTCTGTCTCATCTGCTGTTTCTTGATATTGCCAGGAGGTAGGGTGCAAGAGGCCTGATTTTAACTGCATTTAGGTAAATTTCCCGGTAAGTCCCAGCTCTCCTACAGTCCCCTGCATGCCTCTGTTCACCTGAGGGGACAGGAGCTTACCAAAGGCTGGGCTGCTTGTCTGCTCACCATTAGGCATTCAGACTAACAAAAAGATCCTGGCCTTCTCTTCTCCCATGACAGCCAAGGACACAAACTCTCCATACCTTCCCCCAACAGCCAACGATAAAAGTTAATTTAATTTAAAAAACAAACAAAACTATGTTCTTCTCTTCCTACAAGCAAATGAGCATTTGGAGTTTTGGACAGAAATGAAATGCTGCTACCAAACATCAAAAGTTGCACATGTATTAAAAATGGCTTTAGAAACCAAAAAGGAAGGGAAAGGGTGAAATTCACGGCATTGAGAAACAACAGAGAAGTTATAAAGTATATATAAAGCAGCTATAAAGCTATAAAAATTGAGAAAGAGCTGAGAGGCCAGGAGTTCCTAGCAAACAAAATCCAAGAAAGATGTCGTGAGGAAGACCAGTGGCTCTGAACATCTGTATACAAAAGCACAAGAAGCAAGCTGAATCAGGCCTAACACAAAGAGGCAATTTTATCAGAGAGCTGGCAGGATAAGACCCATGACTGGAGTATGGCTTGGGATGGACATGGCCTGTTCAGAAGAATCAAGATGGGCAGAAAGAATAGGGGAGCATCGTTTGATAAGAACATATTCTTGTGTGGGGGAAACCGGGGATATGGTGGGAAACATTTGTGTGAAAGATCAGAGGAGGCAGAAAGAAGCAATTCTGTCATCAGAATACACCACAGATCTCAAAGAGTTCAAAGGAAAGAAGCGTAGGTTGATGTGGACTAAATCTTATAAGGGAAAATTGGCACAAGAGTGATGTGCTGGCTTCAAGAATAAAATTCTGAGGACACAGGAAAAACAATTGGTAGCTTCCTGAAAAGCCTGATGTGGATGCACAGGGAGCTCACCAAGCAAGAATTGTTAAAGATATTTACAAAGACAAAAGGGACAAGGGAAAAATACTGAAAGATAGAAGGGTCTGGTAAGAATAATTCCAGGAGTGCAGTAGCTCCAAAATGAGCTGTGTGGCTGGCAAAGAGTGTTTAAGCCTGGAGGACAAAACAAAGGAAAGGACAAAACTGGCAATGAATTGGGCAGAGCTGCCGATTCTGGTTTTCTTTCTTCTGCCAAAGGGAAGGATCATTGCGCTAAAAATGACAGAACAAGAATGGTGACTAGGAAACTGGGTCCCCAGATCAGCAAAGAGCTCTTATAAGAGAGGCGTTAAATGAAGACTTGGGGCAGCCAGATGGTGCCATGGTGCAATAGGCTGGGCTTGTAGTCAGGAAGACTCATCTTCCTGAGTTCAAATCTGGCCTCAGATACTAACTAGCTGTGTGACCCTGGGTAAGTCACTTAAACTTGCTTGCCTCAGTTTCTTTATCTGTAAAATGAGCTGGAGGAAAAAAACAACAAACCACTTCAGTATCTGCCAAGAAAACCCCAAACAGGGTCATGAAGAGCTGGACACACTGAAAACAACTGAACAGTAACAAAGATGAAGCCACCCAAAGTTTCTCAAAGAGCTGGTACATATGCTCAAGGATGAGCCAGAAAATAGGACAAAAGAAAGGCAAAGGAGCCAACTTCCAAGGGAGGAATGGGAAGCATTTGCAAATGGCAGGGCAATAAAGCAAGGGTGGTCCCGGGCCAAATTCCAGAATAGGTCATTCGAAAGAGGAGCAGCTAGCAGACATGTAGGGAGGGACGAAAAGAACAGGTTGGGAAGAGCCAACTCTGCTTCTCTGCATGCCAAGATCGTTAAACGGGAGCACAAGACGAATTCTATGGGAATGCAACGTGTTTATGAATGCATGTGATGCGTGTGTACATGGATGTAAGGGCGTGTGTGGTTTTGTGCACATGTGTGCACACATGTAGAGGTGTGTGGTTAAGTATATATGTGTATGCGTGTATGTATGTAGAGGTGTATATGTGGTTGCATTATATGTGCACGTGTGTATGGAGAGATGCATGGATGTGTATTACCATATGCACTTTGCAGCAGAGATGTGTGTATGGATGTGTGTGTGTGTGTGTGTGTGTGTGCGTACATGACGTGCTGCCCCACTTTCCTCCTCAGGGTGGCCTCTGACGGTCCTATAAGCTCAGACTCCTCGATCCCCAGCACTTCTTGCTTCTCTCCTTATATTTGCCACCAATGAGGCTTAATTTTACTGATTTGCAGGGATCTGTCAACTCTTTCAATGTTGAGAACATCAAATACAAAGAACTAACTTTGCCTACAATAATACTACAAAGAGCTACCTGAGGGTGAGGAATAGAGTTTGGGCCTTTTCTGCCTGAACTTTGAGCTTTAAGTTGATCGTGCTGAAGACGGCCAAGAAATGGGTTAGCTTTTTCTTCCCTAGTGTTTAAATTGTGTGTGTGTGTGTGTGTGTGTGTGTGTATAAATATATTTATATTTATAAAATAAAGCAGCCATCACTAGCCTACTTGACAAAGGTGTCTCTAAAGCAGGAATTATTTGTGGTTATGAGAATTTTCTTAATCCTCCCAAGTCTCCCAAGCTTTTGCTAATACTCTGTAAGACACCAGTTTGTTATGCTGAGCCAGACAGTGGCCAAAGGTCAGACCCAGAGACTTCCTAGATAATCCCAAAGGACCCAACAAGGCAGCCCTAATTTCCCTCTTTCTGGCTTGTTCACTGGCTTTGGGAGCTAGAGATATTTAGTAGGTGGCAAGAAGAGCTGCATCCTCAGGACTCTCGGGGATTACAGCCAGAGGTGACCACAGCAGAGAGGACTCAGCAATGACTGAGCTAATCTGGTTGGTGTGGTAGCCAGCATTCCCCTGAGCCTTCTCGAGCAGAGCTGTTCCACACAAGAAGCCTCCACAGTGGCCATTCTGGGCCAAGCAGGCCTCACCCAGCCTAACTGCCTCACGCTGCAAGCTGAGCAACACCAGAAACAATGGACTGGAACAGACAAATGAAACTCCTTTTCAGGAGGTCCAGGGCATCAGAGGACCCCTCCATCATCAGGCTAATGAAAACGGCCTACAAGAGAACATCTGCCAACAGCTTCTGCAGCCTTCCAAATGCACCAGGGGAGGAGAGCCCAAGGCCGTCCAGCTCCTGAGCAGGCACTGGCAATCAGATCATGCCCACAGCGAGCCATCTGCCCTCCTGCTCCTGGAGAAGGGGTGCAGGACAGAGCCTGAGGACAGCCTACTGGCAAAGCACATTCTCTGCCTTATGAGAGAGCATTCACCCACAGCCAAGACACGCCCACAGCCACATAGCAGCTGGAGCAGTCGCATTTTTGGAAAGGGAGGCTGTATTATTCTCTGAAAGACAGCCCTGAAAGGTGTGCCAGAGGGTGTGACCCGCTCCAGACTCAGGAAGCCCACAGCTGGGGTGGGAGAAGCAGGGCTTGCTGGGAGCAGCCTCCAGTGTAGGGCTTCCTAATCCTCAGTGGGCCATGGACCCGTTGGGCACTCACACTGGGGAAACCTATGGATCTCTTCTTGGAGACACATTTTTAAAAGCACAAAATAAAGTACACAGGAAAAGGAAGACAATTATGTTGAAATACAGTAAACAAAATAGGCTTTTTTAAGTTCACAAACCCCAGTTAAGAGCCCTGGCGTTAGGTACAGATCACAAAAAGCTTCATCCAATCAAAGGAGCTAAAAGAAGACAGAGAGGTCCATAATGGGCATTAGTGTAACCTGCCCAGCCCTGTCAGGATGACCACACACACACCTCAGCCTAGCAGAGAACCCCATTCCTCCCGCAGCAGGCACATTTTCAGAGCTCATCACCCAGATCATTCAGGAAAGTCACTTCCAGGTGATGTTTGGCAAGCCTGTCATCCATGTGAGCCTTGGATTCCTTTTTATAAAAAACATGGAAGTCAGGCTAGACAACCCGAGAAGATTCTTCTGGCTTGCCATAGGTTATCCTACGGCTCAACCTCTAAGCCATCCACCAAGTGAGTGCAAGAAGCAGCAGGTCCCCTTTAGGTCCCCACATGCTGTCCCAAAACTTTTATAAACAGAAGGCAGAGTGGCTCAGTGGAAAGAGGCCTATAAAGTGCCCGGCTCAAATTCCATGTCTGACACTATCTCCATGGGCAACTGTGGGCAAAGATTTCACCTCCCTGGGCCCCTTTTTCCTTTTCTGTAAAATCAGAGGGTTGGACTGGGTGCCTGTGAGAGCCCTTCCAGCTCAAGACTGATGATCTTATAAACCCATATGCAAGACCTTCCTCAAGTCCCATCCTCCTTGGTAAAGCTAGGAGGTGGAACTAGATGGTCTCTAGAATTGGCTCCTATTTGTAACTTTAAGGTAACTTTCCAATAGGCAGGTATCTGTCTCGTTCTCAGTCACCTCGAACCTTGTATAATCAGACCAACGATCCTGGCCTCGACGCCCAATGACATTCTGCTGCCAGACAGAATGCTGGGCTGCACTAGAAAGAGTTAACATTCCATCGGATGCTCCCCCACATTAGCTTGTTTCATGGAAACTCAGACTCAATGCAAAATTGGTCGGCACCAACTCCACAAGGGCCAGTGCCCAGCCTGTTTCAATGCCTGCTTGGATACAAAACACCACCACAGAGGCTCTCGCCCACATCGATGACTTGAGATCTGAGCTCTAGAGGCAGGCTCCCCGAGGTCCAAAAGGAAACAAAAACGGCGTCGTGCACAACGAACCGACACCCTGACCCAGGCCAGACAAACGTTTCCCAGTCTGGGACTGGGTATCTTCTCTGAACAGAAAAAAGCAAAAACAAAACCCCAAACCCCCAGAACAAGGCAGGCCTAAGCGGCTTGTTTTCCCTTGGGTCTGGACTATTTTAATCGAAGGCCTCCTCACTGTGAGGGCAACTGTCAAGATCTCCCAGACAAGGCTAGAACAAAGCAAGAAAACTTTACAGTCTGTTAAAGGTCAGATGCTTCCCAATATTGCCCAGGGACCCACGAAATCCATTCACGTCTGAAAACAAAAATGGCCTTTTGGCAAGGGGCCGGCCCCATTACTGAAGCCAGAGGAGAAAGACACCCACCTGTTGGACCGGCGTGTATTTCACAGTGTGGGAATAGTCGTAGTTATCAATGATGTCCAGGTCCCGGACAGCGACCCCGGCCTGGGGACCACTGAACTGTACATCTAGCGGGGCTTTCCCAGCCCCCTTGGTAAACACGGTGAAATGAGTCGGTTTTCCATTTTCCACCCCTAGAAAGAACCGATCTGAAGTCAGAAGATTGGCAATCTACCCAGCCAAGGAACTGGTCTAGCAGGTCTACCTCAGAGTCACTGCAATGGGACTTCGTGGGTCTTGGCTGCGCTAGCCTGAGTCTATTCCTTTTCTTCCCATCTGGAAAGGTGACAGGATATAAGTGCTTCCTATTTCTAAATCAACATTCTTGATAGAAGATCTACTTTTTGTAGAGATAAGCCATCACCCACGCCTTATTTTTTTTTAATTAAACAAGCATGGCAATTTTCATCAACAAATGCTTTGCAGAAGCTGCTTGTGGGAGGGTCACCTTACCTGCCTTGCTGAGCCCAGGGCCCTCTGCTCTGACTTTGCTGGCATCATGTGAAGGATCCACTTTGACTCGGAAAGGACTGGCAGGGATTTCCTGAAACACAAACAGGTCTTCAACACAGAAACCCTCCCAGACTGATACCAAATAGATCCAAACTTCCCTCTGTTCAAGACTGATCCTGATACTTCCAAGTACTGTGGATGGTTCTGTTCATTGATCACCAGGTATCTACAAGCAACATTAGGGGACCTTGGGATACAGTGGGGTAAGGATTACCATTTTAGCAAAGTCTCTGTGTTGGTGCCATATTGGCAGGCTCACACGCATGCACTCTCTCTCTCTCTCTTTCCAGGGATATGATTTCACGAGCATAAGGAGGAAACCCCCTCTGTCAATGCAGATTAACACGTGTCCTGCACCTTATGGTCTCAGACAGTTGGCTGAGGACACTGAGAAGTCCAGTGATTTGCCTAGGGTCACAAAGTCAGGACACTTCAGAAGTGGGATTTGAACCTTTGGATTTTCCTGATTCTGAGGCTCACCACACCATACTGTCCAGCTCATTGGCCAGTCTAACAGGTGCCTACTCTGACTGAGGGAGATCATTTGACTTTTCTAAGACTTGGTTTAAAAAAATGAATGGGGGGGGCCAGAGATGGATCCCATGATAATCATGATTCTTCCAGTTTAAACATTCTATGATTCTGTGTTGACAGTCTTTTGTGTCCTGGTGGAGAGAAAACTGATCCCAAAGCCAGGTCCCACCCCTGACACATACTGGTTTCCTAATCCCAGGTGAGTCATGGAAACCTCTCAGTGCCCCAGGCAAGCCTTAGAGGCCCTAACTTGCAGAGCAGATACCCATCTGCATTGGTAGGAAGTTTCTTCAATGGGAGCTCCACATACCAGTCAAAGCATAAGGTCAAGACCCCGCTAACTTTCCTTCCCTTGGTCAGTAACAATAAATGAACAGGGGCTATCCCTCCACAAATTCAGTTTTTCTTCCCATGAAGTTTTTACTATTTTAATAAATATTTTATTCAATTCAAACATATGAATGCATCATCAGTGCCCATCTATTTTTAGCAAAGGACCATTTGTAATTGGACAAGCAGCAGCTCTGAATAAGTTGCCAAGCTCCTTTAGAAGGAGAGCTTGCAGTGCTCAATGGAGTCACATCCTCAAAAAGATTCTAGGTGGACTGTAAGTGGATCGTGCCTGGAAGAAGAGGCTCCAAGAGATACTGCTGAGTGAAAGCCCAGGGTAGACCACAAACGCTTCCTATCTAACCCCAAAACCTTAGAGTATGGAAGAGCAAAAGGGTAAAAACTACCCCCAGGCAGAAGTTTGAGACCTCCATTATAAAGAGGAGCCATCATCAGCATTAACTTGCAAGGTGCCGTTTTTCCCCCAAAAAAAGTTCTCTACAGGCAGGCTAGAGGGAGCCAGTCCAGATAATTTGGCCACAATGAGCCCAGAGTTACCACCCATGTAGAGACTCTTCCTCAGAGAGACGCCTGACCTTCTGAGTAATTATTTTTTGTTCATCCCCTTTATTTAAATAAACTTCAGAAATGACCTCCCTTACAACTGGTTATTAGGAAACAAAAGTGCCTCTCTTTCGGAAAGGGAATTTTAAACCCAGTGGACCATCCCCCAGGGGAGGATGCTTGGACCCTGTAGTGACCTTCTCATAAACTAAGCACTGGGTTTTAAAGAAGAAACTTGAATCCTTCATCAAATCCTATCCACAGAGAAAAAAAGTTTTGTGGCTAGTTCTGATGAAACGAGAAAGTAGTGTTATACTGTCAAACAAACCAAAAGTTAAAGAAGACTGAGGGTTGGAAGAGGAAAAGGACATGGGTTTGGGAACCAGGCCTGCTCAGCTTTTTGTGCTGCCAAACCAGGAGGGGATGGGTTGGTCTGTCAGCACCTGTGCAATCAAGCCGCACCCCTTGTGTTGGATGCCAACTGAGGCAGCTGGGAAACCACCTCCCTGACCTCCCACCTCCACGTGGAGCTTTTCTGGACCCACTGACAAACCTTAGAGGCAAAGAGAACTTTGATGGTATATCTGCCAGGAGCAGGAGGTGCATATTTCACTGTAAATGTATCATTGGCATTGTGAATTATGTCAAAGTCCACATCTTCCTCATCCACACTCAGAACTCCAGCATCACATTTAATGCCAACACTGACATCACCTGAAACAAGTCATTGGATTAATGCCCATTAAAGAAGGGCATGTTACAAAGAGTCCCCTGTCAATCAAGTCCTCCTTAAGGTTCCCAGTAACCCCATGGGAATTTCAGCTACCAACATGCAAGAGCACAAAGTGGCAGCTTGGGTCTAGATAGATTCTTTGTTGACTTAGCCAGGACATTAATGAGCAGATGCATAGTAAGGAGAATAATGACTTTTCTTTGGTTCACCTTTCAGTTTCAAGCTAGCTTTCCTTCAGAGACTATTTGTTGATATCAATAGAGTCAACACCTGGTCAACACTTAGCAAGAGGGCAATTCCCAAAGAGTGATAGTAGCCAAAGTCTTTGATAGAGTATTCTTACCTTCCCCTGCCTCTGTACAGTCTACGGTGAAGTGAGTAGGCTCATTGGCTTTTAGACCACTTCTCTCCACACCGGGACCAAACACTTTGACCTTCTGAGGGTGGCTTCCTTGACCAACACCAACCTAGAGACAAAATTCAAATTGTCTTTATTCAGAAATCATGAGACCATTGTCATCAACAGTGTAGGTCTTCCTTATCACTCCAAACCTACTGCAACACACTCTAGTTCACTATTAAGTCAAGTCATAACCAAGGGTTTCAACTGGAGGGTATCTGCTCAACCATCTATTCTCTGATCCATGCGGATCTGTCCCAGCCCACAACTTGCCCAATCCTGAAGGCTGTGTTCAATTACTCACCCGATATGGGCTTTTGGGGACATTCACTCCTCCCCACACGACGGAAATCGTATGTTTTATTGGCTTCAGCGGCGTGTAACAACAGGCGTAGGTCCCATCCATCTTGGCCTTCATCTGAATCTCAATGGGATTTCCTTCACCATCCTGAAAACAATTATTAAGACCTTAGCAAGGAAGTACAAGCCATCCCCTTATTAAGAAAAAGGGAGAGTGAACAGACTACTTTTAAAAGAGGTGATTCATGAAATTGTCTCTACATTTTTTAGAAGCCAAAGGGAAAGAAAACACTACTCACTGGCTCCTGTCCCCCATTCTTAGTCTCACATCTTGGGGTCATTACAAGAGGCCAGAGGGTTGAGAGCTTCCTCCGGTTCTTCAAGCTACAACTACTTAGTTCAAATTTCCCCTCCCAATTTCTACTATCTTCTTTCCTCCCAAAACCCAATTTTGTTTTGCTGGAAAACTCCTGGGGATCCATGGGACTAGCCAGTCTTGAAGAAGTAAAGAGCTCCATCTGGTGCATGTCAGCTATGAGATGTAGTCCCTGATCACAGGGGTCCAGCTGGGAGATCTCCAGTCATGTTAGTGCTGTGATTTAGAAAAAAATTCACCTTGTGTCATCAGACCCAAAGTACCTTTATTGGGTCAGCTGGCTTTTGTGAAGTGTCTCCTATTCCCAGACAGCAAAGACACCCAGCTATTAGACCTACATGAACTTACCTGAGCATAGATCTTCAAGGGTGCCTTCCCAGCATCCTTGGGATCAACAGTAAATTCTGCCAAGTTGTTGACAATACAACCAGTCTTCTCTAATCCTGGACCATAGGCTTGAACCTAGGAGGAAAAGGAGACCATGATTATCCTCCTGTGACATCCAGGAAAAAGAGGACAAGTCAAATTAAATCCAAATAAGAAGTCGGGGAAGAATGAGGAACTTTCTCTTAAGTAAAAAAGAAATTAAAAAATCTACTCTACAACTGAAAAAAAAATACAATGTTCCTAGCAGAGTGCCTGCATACAGGAGGTGCTGAATAAATGCTTGTTGGAGGACTGAGTATGAGAAGATGAGATTCTAACACTGGAGCTTTCTCCTGTACCCGCAGACCTATAATGAAGGGCAGGCAACTGGCCTTCACTGGGGAGAGAAGACACCTAAAATGGACTGAAAACCAACTCATAGCCTGAACTCTAATCCAAAGTGACAGAGGGTGCTGGTCACAGGTAACTGGAACAAGAGTGATTTTCCATCTCTGTGTCACCATTACTGCTTTAAGAGTCAGAACCAAACCTCAGAGAACATTCTATAAGGCTGGGAGTTGGGGGGAGTGGGGGATGGGAAGTCTAAGGGGAAGGGGACCAAGGAGGAAGAAGAGAGAATGAAGCCAGCAGTTACTTGGCTGAGACAGTAGGCACAAGCTTGGCTTGAGTCCAGCTTGTACAGGAAAGTGGTTCATTTCCTGTTAGCCTTCCTCATTCACAGTCTCGCCAACCTGTTCCATAGACCACATGGTAGTCAAACTACATGTGTTTTCCATCTATAATGCCACCTTCTATACATAACCTTTTCTGGCTTCCCCAGCTGCTAGCTGCCCCTCCCTCCCACCATGACCTTGTTCTCTATTTTGTGAACACACACACACACACACACACACACACACACACACCCTCCCCCGAGTTAAATTCTAAATACCCTGCGAGAATTAACAGTTTTTGTATCTCCAGTGCCTGACATAGTAGGCATTTTATAGATGCTTGTTGGCCTGGTAAGATTTAAGAACCCTGACCAAATCAACCACTGACTCCATGAGTCCAGAGCACCCATGAGGAAACACGGTGCCCACCTTCTGCCAGACAGGTGATGGAATGAGACAGATTTTGGGACATGGTCAATGCAGGGATTGGCTTTGCTTGATTCTATGTATTGTTTCAAGGTTTTTGTTTTTTTTATTCTGTCTCCACCCCCTGCCCAGTAAGGAGAGGTAGTAAGGATAGAAAGAAGATTTTTATTCATTGAAAAAAATAAGATTAAAATAAAACCAAAAAATCTGGTTGACTGATTAGTAGAAGAGAGAAATGGAATTAGGAAGATAATAAACATATATTAAGTGCCTTCTATGGGCCAAGCAATGGAGACATAAAAAAGGGCAAAAGATAATCCCCACCCTCAGGGAGAACTGTCACAATGGAGGGGAATGAGTGGAAGGCAAAAGGCAATGGGTCAACCTTACTCTCATTGAATTTGGCTTAGGGAAGGAAAGACATACCCTCTAAAGTGGGTATCTTGCCCTTCAGGGGAGTAGGGGGGAAGGGGATGAGACAGGGGATGATGGAGGGGAGGGCAGGGTTGTTAGAAGCATACACTTCTGTAAAGGGACAGGGACAAAGAGAACAGAACAAGTGAGGGCGGGATAGGAAGGAGGGAAATATAGTCAGTCTTTCACAATACGTCCATTGTGGAGATGTTCTGTGTAACTACACACTGTACAGTCTATACTGAATTGCTTGTCTTTCCAGTGGGGGTGGGTGACGAGGGAGGAAGGGAAAGAATCTAGAATTTAAAGTTCTAAAATCAAATGTTAAAAAATATATATTTATGTGCATATATTATTAGTAGTAGTAGTATTCATGCAACTGGGAAATAAGATATACAGGCACTGGGGTAGGGAGATCCATCTTGCCCTACTGGAAAGTCAGAGGGGCAATAGGAGAGAGCAGATTGGGGGAGGGGATATACAGTGGCATGGCTGTTTTGGGGTGGTGGGTAGGGGAAAGACAAGGAGAAAATTTGTAACTCAAAATCTCATGGAAATGAATGATGTAAACTAAAAATAAACAAAAGTTAATTTTAAAAAAAGATAATCCCTGCCCTCAAGGAACTTACAATCTAATGGAAGAGACAATCTGCAAACAGAGACATATTGAGCAAGGATAAATAATAAACAATTAACAGAGGAAATGCACGGGAATTAAGAGGGGATGGGAAGGTTTCCTGGAGAAGATAGGATTTTAGTTAGGACTGGAAGGAAGCTGGGAGGTCAGCAGTTGGAGCAGAGGAGGAAAACTTTCTGTTTCTGCTTTTTAGTCCATACATGTAGTTTCAAATATGGGGATAATTCCTAGCATGTAAACTCCCTCCACAAAGGCAGTTGGGCAACTCTTTCATCACCTGGCCTTGGACAGTTGCTTGGCAACAAGGAAAGATTACGGTGACTTGCCTAGGGTCACAAAGCTAGTGTGCATCAGAGGCAAGGCTCAAACCCAGCCTTCTATCTATTAGGAAGACCACCTCTCATATATACACAAATGTTAGAGGTCTCCTAAGGACAAAGGAATTGGTTCAAGATCTCAGGCTGACAATCTGCTGGATCTCAGCTGAAAGACTAAGTGTTGCTTAAATAAATTCTCCAATGGATCCATAATAGATCAAAGATCAAGAGACGGAAAGGACCTCAGAAGTCAAGAAGCCCAAGGCTCCCCCTCTCTTTTTACAAATGAATAAACTGAGTTAGCAGTAGCAGCAAGAATGTAACTCAGGTCCTCTTAACTGCAGAGACAATTCTCATTCCCCTATACCACGCTGCCTTAATCACTCAGCCAGCAATTATTAAGCACCTAAAATGCAGCAGAGCTTCTGAGCTGGAAAGGACTTCAGAGGCTATCTAGTGTCCCCTCATCCCCATCACTTTACAGGCGATGAAAGTGAGGACCAGGAAGACTTGCTGATGAAGAGTAAGCATGAGAGGCAAGATGGGAAGCCAGAGCCTTGGACTTCAGAATACTGTGTGGCCTCCATGAATCCACCAATCAACAGCATTAAGTACCTGCTGCGTACAAAGCCAGAAACAAAATAGTGCCAGCTCTCAGAAGTTTCTATTCTCTCAAGGGAGACCACACTCACATACAATACAACACAAGGTCATGGAAAACACAAACAAATACTAGATAATCTTTTGGGAGGGCACACTGGCAGCTGAAGGACTTTCTTCAATATTCTGTGCAATTTTTATTTACACTCATGGAGAAATAAGCTGGGAAAGAAGGGTGGTGGAGGGTGGGGAGAACACTAGGGGCCCAAGCAGCTTCCTCACCAAGTCTGGGTTGAAGTCTCCTGAGGCTGGCCGTATGTAGGCCATGTAAGGACTGTCCTTAATGTCTTCATCGTCACACATAATATGGACGGCGTACTCCCCAGGCTCCTTGGGCCAATATTTCACATCACAGGACCCATCATTCTGGTCATCATATTCAATCCTGGCCTGGGATGGGCCTTCAATGGCAAATCCTAAAAGATGGTGAAAGACATATGGGACCTGAGGCCATGTGGGGAAAGGCAAGCAGGGACCAACAGCCAATAGTTACATGTCCTTCATCGCCGGCACCAAGCATGGTGACGTCTCCAAGAGATTAAACTGGTTTTTAAAAATCCTCCACGTAATCTCACTCCATAAAGTTATAAGTGGGACTACAGAGATTCCTCTTCCAAAGACACGAGTCATTTATCATTGGCTGGTCACAAAAGCGATGAAGCAAAGAACAGGAGAGGCCCAGAAGAAATTTCGAGTCCCATTTATGAGTTAATCACAGAAGAGTCAACAGACAGCTCCTGTTCACGTACCCTCAACATCCCTGTGAGCCAGGGAGAATCACAGGGTCACACTTTTAGAGCTGGAGGCTGCCTCAATCGAAGCCGTTCTACAGATGAGGAGACAAAAGGCTCAGGGAGTCTGTATGTCTGAGATCACAGAGCTAGAGCTGCAAGGGGCTCGTGGGCCACTTAATGAGCCCATTTTACGTGAGTAAACAGAGGCCAGAAGATCTGAAGTGACCTGATCAAACTCATTCAGTTAATAAGTACCAGGGGGTAGATTTCAGGTCCTCCGTCTTCCCACTATACACTACCAGACGGTTCTATCTAAAGGAGGAGATACAGAATTAAGACAAGAAGACACCCATGGGGTTACCTACAGCATTCAAATGATGGACCATTTTGTTTATAGGCTTACCCAGTGATCCAACTTCTGAGCCAATGGATTCCACCACAAAGTCTGCTGATCTCCCAGCGATACCTCCATGGAGACCAGGCCCCCAAGCTCTCACTTTCTGGACACCGGCCTCAGGGCCCACTTGGACTTCAAAGGGACTAAAAGGAAATATATTTGCTTGCATTAGGAAAGAAGGAGACCTCCTAATAATCGAAAATTAATTTCTAAAATGTTATTTATCTTTGGCATTCTTTTCTTTTTAAATCGAGTTCCAAGTTCTTGCTCTTTTCCACTCCCCAATTCACCAAGAAGGTAATTAATCATACATGTGAAATCATAAAAGAAAAGTATACTTCACATGGCACCCAGAGTTCATCAGTTCTCTCCCTGGAAAGGGAGAGCATATTTTCATCCTGGGTCCTTTGGAAATGTTTTAGATCCTTCTGCTGATCAGAGGAGCCAAGTCTTTGACAGCAGATCATCATTCCAATGCTGCCTATGTTACAACGTTGTATTGTGTACAATGATCTCCCAGTTTTCTCACTTCATTTTGCATCAGTTCATATAAGTCTTGCCATGTTTTTTCTGAAACCACCTCGCTCTCATTTCCCATAGCCCAACAGGACTCCATCACTAGCAGATGTCGCAGCTCCTTCAGTCATTCCCCATCTGATGGTCATCCTCTCCATTCCCAGTTCTTTGCCACCACACAAAAAAAAAAACCTGCTCTAAATATTTTTGTACATATGGGACCTTTTCCTTTTATCAATCCTTGAGGTACAGACCCAGTAGTGGTATTGCTGGGCCCCGGGTGGTGGTAAAAGCAGGAAAAATCCAGCTAGGCAACAACCAATGAGACAAATGGGACTGCACAATAAATGTGCTGCATGAGCTATAAGGGCCCATAAAAATGTAACGCAGCACTAATTACTAAGCTTTTGCCAACAGCGTGATGACACTTCTGGGAAAATCCAGTCAATAGGGCTTGCCTAAAATCTGGAGGGCTCAAATATGCCTCAAGAAGGACTCTCTCCTGGCTCTCCCCCTACTTCTCTGTCTGCTCCTTCTCTGTCCTTTGCTGAAGCCTCCACCAGATCACACCTTCTAACTTTTAGACTCTAGGGCCCTCTTCTCTTCTCCCTCTTTGCCACTTCACTTGGTGATCTCATCCACTCCCATGGATTTAATAACCAACTTTATGCTGATGGTTCTCCAATCTATCCATCCTACCCCTGCTGATCTCCAGTCTAGCATCACACATCTCGAACTAGATGCCCAGCAGAGATCTTAAGCTCAACATGTCCAAAACAGAACTCATTATCCTTCCCCATAAACCTTACCCTCCACATTATGGGAGGGCAACACCCTCCTCACCATCTCTAACAACCTCCCTGTCCCATCCAATACGGCCCCACAGCCTATCACTTTCACCTCTGCAACATCTAAGATGCCCCCTTCATTTCTCTGACGTTGCCAACACTCTGGCGCAGGCCCTTGTCACCTTATGTCTGGACTATTGCCGACAGCCTGCTGGGAGGGGGTGGGGGGACCTGCCTACCTGAACTCTCTCCCCACCCCAATCCAACCTCCACCCAGCCATTAAAGTGACTTTCCTAAAACACAGGCCTGATCATATCATTCAGGGGAATGCTCAGTGAACTCCAGCACTCCCTATCACCTCCAGGCTCAAATACAAAAAGCTGTGTTTGGCAGTTAAAGCCCTTCATCACCTGCTCCCTGCTACCTTTCCAGTCTTCCTACACCTCACCCCGGATCCAGTGACAGCACTTCCTCCTCTTGGCTCTGGGCATTCTGGCTGCCCCCTCCCCCAATCCTGGACCGTTCTCCCTCCTCTCCCTCAGTTTACTGACTCCCCTGGCTTCCTTTAACTCTCATCATCCACAGGACGCCTTTCCCAATGCCCCTAAATTTAACGCCTCCTCTCAATGATTTTCTAATTTTCCTCCATGTAGCTTATTTGAACATATCTGTTTGCTTTTCATCTCTCCCTTGAGACTGTAAGCTCCTGAGGGCAGGACCTGTCTTTTGTCTCTGGCATTTAGCACGGTGCCTAAAACACTGTAGGCTCTTAATCAATATCTATTCACTGACTTATATAAGGCTAATATAAATTACCTAGTTATTTCCTCCCCCCACCCCAGTTGGACCATGATTTCATAAATGTGGGGAGCTCCCAGGAGAGGAAATCCCCTCTAGCTACACAGAGCAGTCACTCATTGGTAACGGTCTAGTCTTAAAGAGTTGCCTAGGGCATTGAGAGGTTAAGTGACTGGTCTACAGTCATGCAGCCAGGAGGTGTCAGGGGTGACACTTGCCCTGGGGTCTTCCTAATTTCAAGGCCAGCTTCCTATCTACTATAACCTGCTCTATCTTCTGATTCAAGAGACTACACAGTTCAAAGCCTGCTTCTGTGCCTTGCCTCTCAAATGACCTGTTGCTGCTGTGAGATTATGCAACTTCCATGGAGGGGTCCTAGGAAAACCCCACAAGAAAAAGTCCTACACTAGCTTCCTTTGTTTCTTCGGATCCCTAAGGAGATATTAAAAATCCCAAGGACTAATTCCACCAAACTGTGCTCCAACAAACCGTAATAACAGCAGGTGACATGTATATGGTGCTTTAAGGTTTACTGAGAACAGAGTCGTCAGTCATGACAAAAATGAACAAGTCTCCTTGTAGACATGCACCCTTCCTTCTGGCTGCTCTCCCTCCCACCAGCCCAAAGCCACTCACACTGATTGAAAGCAGGAAATGGAAACCGCCAACAGCTTTTTGCTTCATTTGACTCTGGGCCAAATGTCTGCTGCTGCCCTCCAAAGATTTTCAACAAAGCAGCTCTTTTTGCTTTCCTTGAATCCAGGAAAAAGATTAGTTGGTGGCTCTGACCTGGGTCCCAGACTTGATGGGGAGAGGCAGAAACCTGGGCAGAAGAGCTGCCTGGGCTTCGACTCACCTCTTTGGAATGTTGTGTCCGCCCCACGTGATGACCACGACATATTTCCCAGGAGTTCCTGGATAGTACTCAAAAGCATAAACGCCATTCGAGAAGCCCTTTTGTTTCACAAGCTCCTCCAGGCCCTCTGAGGGAAGAGAGAGAGACAATCACGAAACATCTACAACCCAACTTTGACAAAGTCAATGGTGGAGAGTGGGGCACCTAGAGACCCTACAGACGGAGGTGACTCATCACAGGTTTGTTGGGGCTAACACACAGAAACTTAAGCCAAAACGTTTTTAGTGAGTACCTACTGTGTGCCAAGGCAATGTGGTATGATGAAGAGAGAGTTGGCCATTGCACAGAACAGCTCCTAGACTTGCCAAATGCTCTGACCTCAAAATCCCGAAAGACCTGGGTCCAAGTCCTGCCTTGGACACATACTATCCGATGCTGGGCAAGTCAATTAAACTTTTAGCCTTTCAGACAACTCTTTAATCCTGGATTAGTGGGAATAATGAATGAGGTGAGAGAATTACCCATTTCCATGGAGCTAAAACCGGTGACCATATTTCACATAATTATAACTTTGAATATCATGCATTAGAATACACACAGCCATTTCAGGGTGTATGTCTCAGAGGAGCTACAGACCTGATCAGTGAAGGATCTTTTCTCCTCTGGGAATTCCCTATACCACTGCCATCATTGAGTCAGTCCCTATATTAGTATGGACCAAGTACACCAAGCTACATGAAATCAAGAGATCACATGTTAGAGGCTGGCTGAGAATGTCTCAGATACTCACTAGGAAGAATGGACGGTCTTCTAGTGAAAAGGGAGTTCACACTAACACCACAATGGATCAATGATCCTCTAGCCAACAGCAATACTCCTCAGTGTTATCAAGAGAGGGGAAAAAAACCCAAGACAAAGGAACAGCATATCTCAATTATGGGGAAAAGATAACATCAAACAAGAAAAGAAGTTACTGGAAAGAAACTGAAAAAAAAATTACCAAAAAAATCAGTACATAGCATATTTACTAGGATTGATTAAATTTAAATAAACTAATTAAATAAATGAATTAAAGGGATTTTGTGCAACAATATATTCCAAAACGAAAAGAAATATGTCGAGAGTATGATAAATACCTGAGAGGAAAATTAGATATTAAGGAGCTAGAACAAAACCTTTCAAATGACAAGAGTTGTGCTCGCGTTCTCCAGTGTTATATATAAAATGGTCAAAGAGACTCAAGAAAATAACCGAAAAAAAATCCAGATTATAGCCATGCTTGAGAATTGTTTCCAAACTCTCTAAGGAAAGAAATGCAAATTAAAACAACTCTGAGGACAGCCATCTAAAACAAGGGTTGGATCTAGAACCATGTTACTTCGATCACTTTGCCAACATGGCGCCCCTCTCACCACCAATGCAACCCTACTATGACTCAGAAAACAGTCATTAAGAGTAGCTAAGGCTGGGCAATTCTTTCCGTCTCCGGCTGGCCTGGAGACAGACGTCTTCAAACTTGGCTAGACTGATTCTCAGATAGCAGATGTCCAGTCCACAGCTAGGCCATTACCTGAAGCCTTTCTCACTTGGCAGCCTGTCGACCAGGGCCTGGACTGCCTCTGCCATGGCCCTTGAGAACCTTGAGTCAACCTGGACGACAAAGTCGAAAACAACTAATTTCAATGCTAGAGGGGCAAAGGAAAGAGTAGTAATCACATCACGCCATACTAAGCAGTTGTCTTCTGGGGAGTCGAGTCAATAAGCCTTTATTAAGCACCTGACACCTAATATGCCAGACATCTGACAAGATGGCGTAAGAGGAACCAAACTCTGGCCCAGAGATCTCATTACTAGGACTCCATCAGAAGGTAACTGAAACATCAAGACAAAAAAACCATGTTTTTTTAAAAAAAAATCACAAAAATCTTCCTACCTTCATTATTACTTTATGTGGAATAACTGAAACTGGAAAGTTTCTAGATCTGACACCTGGGGGGGTTAAGCAAACGACTGTAATCACTCCAGACCAAGAAGGGGAAGGTGCCTCATGAGCCCATCTAGTCCAGTCTTTTCATCATAAAGAGGAACTGAGGTCCAGGGAACATGACCAACTGAGTTATGGAGCTAGTGCTTGGCTCTGGACTCAGACCCTCTGAACCCACATTATTATTGCCACGAACAACATTAAGAATGCAAGAAAATATGGAAAGAAAAACAAAGTAATACAGCACGAAGTAGAATTAAATGAGCTTACACGCACCAGCTAAAATTAAGGGAAAAAGCAACAATGACCATTTATAAGACCGTACACACTTGCCCCGGAAAGATGTCACCACAGGCAAAGTGTTGCTCATTTCTCTGGTTATTATTTTGTTCATTTGGATGTTTTTGATCAACAGAGCACAGAGGGTGAGGCTTCATATGAGGCTTTATTGCTCATACTATTAAGAATATATTTACGAGATAATCAAATTTATTAACAGCATGGGCTGGAGGGCCAGAACTAGGATCGGGAAGATGGGATTCAAATTCTGCCTGAGACATTTATTAGCTGTGAGACCCCAGGCAAGGTTCTTAATCTCTGTGCCTCAATTTGCCCACCTATGAAATGGGGGTGGGGAGAGCAGAACTTCCCTGATCCAATTTTCTCATTTTAGAGACGAGACCTCCTGTAAGTGTGCACTTTTGGGCAGCTCTGTCAATTAAGAGAGATCAAAAACCAGGTTGGACAGGAAGGGGAAGCCATCCATTCACTCTGGCTGTTAATGGCCATACTTCAGACAGGCCTTGGGCCTCTCTCAGTGGAAATTTAAATTCCCTTCAGATAAAGTCTTTCCCAAATTCAGAAAAATGCTACTTTTAGTGGTATGAAATAAGCTTTAACGGACTGGGAAGGGAGTGGGGTAACTCAGATAAACAGGACATAAATAATCCTCACCAATCCATCTATACTTCTTCCTAAACTGGAGAGAGGGTTCCCACACTCCAGGGTGGGCTGCGCTTTCCAAGCCATGAGAGGCTCTGCATGGAGAAGACCCCTCACATCCTGGAGATGTGAAGGCAAATGGAAAGTTAGGCTGCTTCACCCCTTTCACTTCCCACAATGTGATTAACACGAATTCAGAAAGCTCCAGCTGTTCTGGGAAAAGCCTCAGCTTCCTCATCTCTAACTAGTCTCTTTCTGAGGCTCCTTGATGATCTTGTAAGTCCACCACACCATGGTATCTACCTAAACAGTGACCCAAAGCTCCTCCTCTGTGTGTGTCTGTGTATGGGGCGGCGGGGAGAGGAAGGTAATAAGAAGAAGAATGAGCATTTATACAGCACCCACTGGGTACCAAGCACTGTGCTAAGTGCTTCTCAAAGACTGTTTCAAGTATTTATCTACACAGCTTCCCAAAGTGGGTGACACTGCCCAGGCACGCTCCAATGGTCCAGGGGGGCAGTAATAGTTGGAAATGGTGCAAATGTAAAAAACAACAAAAAACATTAAAGGGTTGAAGAAAGTAGATTCCCGGGGGGGTACTGAATAATTTTTTTTTTTTTTTGAAAAGTGGGTGGTAGGCCAAATAAGTTTGGGAATTTTAGGAAATAAATATCTATTATTACAAATATTTGATCCTTATGACAACCCTGGGAGGCAGGTGCTATCATTAGCCCTCCTTTACAGTTTAGGGAACTGAGGCAGATGGAGGTGAAGTGACTTGCTCGGGCTCACAGCTGATGTCTGCAGCTGGATTTGAACTGTAAGGTCGAGAGAAAGCCACTTGTTTCAGAGCTATCAGGGCAAGCCAATCTCAATCCAAGTCGGCCCGGCCAAGCAAACCAGAAACGCTCAACTTGAAGAAATCCCCACAGGCTTCTTCTCAGGGGGCAGTTTTTAGACACTGTATCTAAAACCTGAGTCTGAGGCACCAGGTAGGAACTTGCTTTGTGTCTAGCCTGGTGGTTTGGCAAGGAAAGGCGGTGAGTCATTGATGGGACCCAAGGTCAAACAGCTCTCCATTTCTTGTTCCAACAGGCCCAGAACAAGGGCTGCCCCGTGATGCTCTGGCACCAGCCCTCCTGCTGCCTGCCTAGAACCGCAACCTCCCACACAACAAGTCATGCCCAACTTTAGGTGCCGGTCGAGTTTGATCTGTCTGCTTGGAGCAGGATTCTTTCCCCAACCCAACACACTGTGACCACCAGGGACCACAGCACAACCAGCAAGCACAAGACTTCTGAGCCCCCATGACTGAATCTGCAGAAGCTACTTTTGACAACTTAAATTAATAATAATAATAATGACAACAACAATAATAAGACACCCAAAATTGTGGGAATGGGAAGAGTAACAATTCATGGCTGCCTAGAGGGAAGAGCAAGTGGCTGAAAACAAGACAAAGACAGCTAAGAAGCTGAAATGGGGGTAGGAAGGAAGAACCTGACCCCCCTCCCTGATACCCAAGAGCATGTGGAACCCCTTCACATCACTGAGCAATTCTGGGGAAAATTGGCACTCTCAGCACTGGTCTTCCTAAAGGAGATGCTAAGCTCCTTGTGGGCAGGGGCTGGGCTTGGTTTGGCTTGGTTTTCCTCTCTCCAAAGCCGAGAGTAGCACCTGGGATCCAGCGGCCATTCAAAGAACATTTGCTGAATGGAACAGAATTAATCGCTACAATGAGGAGACACTCAGCCATCTACGCCAGTCCCCGGCCCAATATTCAGAACACCATCTGTAAAAGGGTGTAGCCATCAAAGCTTCAGTCAATGGCTTCTGGGTGCCAGATGAATTCCAGGCGGAGCGAAGAGGAAGAAGGCCAGTGCTGAGTGATCTGGCGTAGGTGGGGTCAGGCACAGGGGAAGCCAGGAGACCTCAGCATCGCAGTGATAACGGAAGCATGTCCTGTGTCTCTTGAGGGTAACAACATGGCCTCCTGCATCTCTTAATAAAGCCCTTCTATACGTTGATCTCTTATAGACCTTAGAATGACCCTCTGATATATGAAGGCATGGTACTTAGGACAGATGAGAAAAGGAAACCAATCCCTTTACTAATAATAAGCACTTTTAAAGTGTCTGTTATGTACCTGGCACCACGCTAGGGGCTTGGCTCAAAAAATAGGCCCTGCCCTCCTGGCTCTTGTTTTCTACCAGACTAAGACTAAGAGAGGGCAGATGATCGGTCCAAGGCGACAGCCCAGGGCTCGAGATCTCAGGCATGACTCAGACCATACTTGGACCGATATGACAGAAGATCACAAGACCATAGATCTGGAGCAATCCAATCCTCTCATTTTACAAACAAGGAAACCAAGGCCCAAAGAGATTAAGTTATTTGTCCAAAGCTAAGTTGCTGCAATATGACAAAGAACAAGCATGGTTCCAAAGAAGAAATACGAGAAGGTACCCCTACCCCGCCTTTAGCAGAAGCGAGTGGCCATGGTTATGGTACATCTCCATTTTAGACCATCTCAATGTACGGATCAGTTATACTGATTTTTTTCCTCTATTCTTCTTGCTTTAGAAATGTTACTTGTTATATAAGATGGCTCTGAGGGAGGGCAGGGTGCTGGAGGAAATTGCAGTGCTGTAAAAGTGGTATCAGTCCAACCTTTTTTTCTTAAATGACAGAGCCTGTCCCTCTATGATTATCTCCCATTTTCCCTGTATCTTTCTTGTCTGTGTATAGTTGTTTACACTTAGATGATGAATTCCTTGGAATCCAAGACCGTATCCTGGCGCCTAATAAATGCTTGTCTGACTTGACAAGAACAGGGGAAACGGTACTTACTGGGCCCTCGCACGGTCACACTGAGCTCCCCACTTCCTGCCGATTTGGTGTCCACCTTGAAGTCAGCCGTCTCCCGGATCCTCACTCCCTTGGGCTGCAGGCCTCGGCCACTGGCCCGACAGGCATTTGGATTGCAGGCTGCAAACACATTTCAGGCATCAGGTCAGTCTTTCATTCCCCAAGTCCACCTAAGCCAGCCAAGGCATCTTGGAGCCGCCATCCACAAAAAACCATTTATAGGAAAAAAACGCTGACATCGCCCCCAAGACCCAAGATCCCATTCAGAGAACACATGGATGCCAGCAAACACAGAAGCATAGCTTTGTCCAGCCACAACACAGATGGAAGCAAAGTTGGCATGATCAGCCCAGGGCTAGCGAGCCCCTGGGACTGGCTGAAGTCTCCCATTGATTCCATCTTAGGAAGGGAAGGTGAGGGTCAGACCACATCACTGGATTCCATGCAAACCAAACTGCTCTGCCCAAGAGCCCAGTAATTAGGAACATCAGACTTGTCCAAGACTCCTTTTAAAATCCCCATCAACTAATGTGATTTTAAATGTCTGACTGGGTGCCAGATCCTAGGTCAGCCATTTTTAAAGCTTATTTTCTTCCTAGGCAGCAGCCAGATTACAGTCCAGGGAGAGAAAAAATTTTAAAAAACAACAAAAAACACCCAACTGGTCCAACCCAATCTCTCCTAACGGAGACTGTCTGAGGCTCAAAACCTACATATTATAAAATGGTTGGCATGTGAACAGCCATGAATCCTTACCCAAAAAAAATGCTCAATGTGAGCTCTGTAACTAGTTTAAAGGAGGTTTTTTTAAAAAGCTCAAATGAAGGTCAGAAATTGCTTACAGTTCACCCATGCTAGAGAGGATCATTTTAAAGAAATGGACTATTTGTGATCAATAATAAGAAGCACAGGAAACAGGCTGGAAAACTTGATGACAAACGGGAAAGGTAATGGGGATTCACTGGACAAAACGTACAGTATAGGACTGCTCTTTCTTAAATCGTAACTGCCAACTTCACTGGAGTTTTAGGACACCCAGCTCCCATTTCTGACTTCTCTGCTACAGGACACTAACTTTCAGTAGGAGAGAGGAAGGTGTTTTCTATGCAAGGGCCCATGACCTCAGCTGTTTACTCCACAAAGAGAAAGGCCAACTATTCAAACCCTTTTTATGGGATTTTTAAAAAAAATTTAAATACTTTCCTAAAATATGTCTCAGAGAGAGAGAAGATTGTTCATGAACTTGTAACTCTGTCCAGTGTCAAGGGGAGTGAGAAATCAGCTGGTCATAATGGAAATAAATCTTGACAGGGCTCCCCTATTTTAAAAAAAAA
Organism: Pseudochirops corinnae; assembly: GCA_028646515.1. NCBI lineage: Eukaryota > Metazoa > Chordata > Mammalia > Diprotodontia > Pseudocheiridae > Pseudochirops > Pseudochirops corinnae. The sequence goes on from JAQQSV010000041.1 coordinate 313,725, forward strand.
AAGATTCTTGTTTAATAAACGGATTGTGGAACAATCCAAAGGGCGAGAAAAATGCTACAATGATACAGACTCTGAGAATGAGTTACGATCGTCCTTTATGGTTATGGCATTAGAAGGCTTAAGACTAAAGTAACAGTGATAGATAGGGTCAGTGGCCGGGGTTCTGTATTAGAGCCGTCTGACAGTATCCTGGCTACCAGCATTGTGGGGGTTCCAGCATGTTTGGATCAGTGATTCAGAGATGACCACAGAGGTTTGGCTTTTTTACCCACAAGGATCACAAACATGGCATGCATGACATGCTACACTGCACAAGTCAAGAAAAGACCAGGACCACCGCCTCACCCACCCCTTACCAGCAAGCCGTCTCGGAACAGCCCCTCTCAATTAGGAAGCCATTACTTGCTGTGAAGTCCAAAATCCCCCAAATGAAACGGATCAGGAGAGAGAGGAGTCTGCAGAGTGCAGGAGCAGAAGACAGAATAAGGAGAAAGCAAGTTCAGTACCGGTTTAGGGAAGAATGAGGGAACGAAAAAATAAAAGGAAGAATTTCAGCAGAGAAAGATGTGTAGACATTCACATTCTCTGGAGCCAAGAGAGAGCACAAATCTTTTTGTGCCGTTAACTTTTGAGTCTTTTACAATCATAAAGTCACTTTTACTACAAGAGAGAAACACGAAAGGCATTTCTGTATCAACTAGATTCCTAGGAAGACGGCAGTAATTCAATTCTCCTAAGTAACACAGAGGAATTGCTCTTTTTAGATGGATGTGTGTCCTATTAAAGTACCCACCTTCACCAACATTCACAACAAAGGGGCTTCTGGGAACAGATTCTCCAGCAAATGAGACCTTGACGATATGGGGACCAGGCTGAATGGGTTTGTAGGCGCAGCGGTAGACCTGGCTGCCTTTGTCTTCCATGACTATTTCTACTGTTTTCTTCCCTTGGGGATCTTCCACCTCCACTTCAATGTCTCCCACACCAGCTCCTGCAAGAGATCCACCATTTTGTAAAGGTCAGACACCTTCCTCAGAAAGCTCACAACCCAAGACAGAAGACCAGTCTATGCTACATCGCACACAAGAGAACAGTTGGTCATATAATTGCTTGCTGATGGATTGCTTCCACTTGGGACCCACTAGTAAACATACCGCCTGAAAGGGTAACATTAGGGTACCTGGACAAGTTAGGGTTTTATGGAATTTCATGGTCAGAATCACCTTTTACCTAAGAAGAGAAAGCAAACTATACCTGGGGGGAAAAAATCTCTTAGAAATTTAACAACCCTCACCAAGAAAAGCTGAGATCAGCCATTTGTTGAGTCAGTGACCAGAGACAAGGGGTCTAACTGCTTGATGTCTCTGTTTTCTCACCTGCCATGAGAGAATATACCTGCTTTACCTCCCTCACAGGGTTTTCCTTACAATCAAATGAACATGAAGAGTCTTGAAAAGTATGACATATTATCAAAATGCAAAGAAAATTTCACACCCACGGTCCGAGATTGGGAGAGAAGGAAAAGGGGCTCACAGAAAGAATAAGGTTCTCTGTCCTTAAAACAGAGAGCGAGCCTTGATGGGATGAACAGTCTCTGAGAAGTGGCCATCAGGGACTCTCTGTATACCTTTCTCCATGCCTAGAAGGCCCTCTTGCTTCACATCTCTTCTTAATATCCCTGGTTTTCTTCAGGACTCATCTCAATGACGAGTCCTAGTCCTTCTTGCTGCCAATATCACCCTGTGCCACCTCCCATCCCCCAAAAAAACTACCTTGTATTTATTTGGGGCATACATATATGTACACCTACACACTTAAATATACAGGCACATGGATACATACATACACATGTACGCATACACACATATACCTGTTTGTCTTCCTCCATAGAATTTAAGCTCCTTGAGAGCAAGAACTATTTCTATCTAGCTCTTTGTACCCTCAACTCTTAGCACAGAGCCTAGCACAGCACAGGTACTTTAAAAAGGTAGTGGACTAATAGAAAAATCTTAAGTTGCAGAAGAGAAATGACTCAATGAATAGCTTCAAGGTACAAAGTCACGTCAAAGCCTTATAGGACAGATGGCACAAAATGACATTTACCTTGGGAATCCCAGCTCAGCCCTCGCTGGAGACCAAGCTAGAGGCCCAGACCCCTGGCTGCCCTCCTGGGCTTACTGAGTCCTGGGAGATGGAAGTCATTTAAACTGCTTTCCAAGGTCCGTAGTACCATAGCTCCCTCCAAGTAAGCAACCCTTAAACAAAGCCATCTCTCTTCCATTGTCATTCTGAAGGACCCATGGCAAACCATCTGCCTCTGTCTCTCTCTCTCTCTCTTTCTCCCTCTCTGTCTCCTCTCTCTCCCTCTCTCTCTCTCTCTCTCTCTCTCCCTCTCTCTCTCTCTCTCTCCCTCTCTGTCTCTCCCTCTCTCTCTCTCTCTGTGTCTCCTGTCTCTGTCTCTCTCCTTCCCTCCCCAGTAACAGAGTTCAAAGAGATCAAGAATGGCTTCAGTCCACCCATCTGTGGGCACCCTTTCAACTCTGCTGGGAAAGGTTAATCCACTGAAGTTCTCAGGTTCTAAACTGGCCCCTGTAAAAAGGTTACCTCCAGAAAATCAGTGGAAGAAATGTTCCACTAAGACCACTGGCTTAGTTTGCTTTCTTAGGCTAATCACTGCCTTGACAAATGACTTCCCCCTGGCTTATGAACTCCTTCAAGAGGTCTACCTATTCACAGGCTAGCCTGCCCCTACTTCAAGGACCATCAAGAACCATCAAGAAAGATCCAGAAATGGTCAGTTACTCAGGACCTTTTTTTGAGGCCTGTGTAATCTTCAGCCCCCAAAGCAGAGTCATCCAGGCTAGGTTGTGTCCCAACCCCTCCCAACAAAAAAAATGCTTAGAAGTCACATTTACCAGGCTTAAATCTGGGCCCTACAAAAAGCCATAACTAACCAAATAACTAACCAAAGTTTGATCCAACGTCAGGAAATCAAGATAAGTGCTGTAAGTCATCTCAAGTGGCACCTCCAATAAGGGGTCATTACTGGGTCTCCAGGTCTTCCCCTGGAATTGTATTTACTGTGTACATGTGGTCTCTCTCCAACAGAAGCTAAGCTCCTTGGGACAGGATAAGGTTTACAGCTAAAGGGGACCTTGGAAGCCAATCCCCTCCTTTTACAGACAAGAAATTGAGGGTCAAAGAAATGAAGGGACATGCCCAGGGTCATAACTGTAGAGGAAAACCCAATGTGTCCTAGAAGAAAAAGCTGCTCTACCTGCTGTGTAGATGTCGAAGTAAGTAGCCTTATTAGCAATATTGCCAGTGGCTTCCAAGCCTGGTCCTTTTGCTGTGACTTTGCTAGCATCACCTTGGGCCTTGTCAACGTTGACCTCAAATGGACTCTTAGAGATGTGTTGACCAGCAAAGAGAACCGTGACCTGCAAGGAACAGAAAAGGGGGCTTCAGGCACTGTAATAATCACCAAAGGAGCCAAGCTCTGATGAACTGGGGCAACCATCTCCATCCTGGTGAACAGATGGCGAGCCACTCTTTCCTTCTCTTGGTGGAGAGTCAAGGGACTATGGCTCTACAATGCTGTGGATACTATCAGACCTGGTTGGTTGGTCTGAACTGTGCTGTTGCTTTTTTCCCCCAATGATACAAAGGAAGATTTAATCAGAGTAATAGGAGACAGGAAAAGAAGTCATAGAAAATTAAAAGATTAAGTAAAACCTTCAAAAATAAAACAAGTGGAAAAAAATGAAACCTGTTACATATAATGTTGGTGCTAGAAGGGACCTAATCATCGGATCGCAGAATCATAAAGTTGGAGCAAGTAGGGACGACCTCAGAGGCCATGTAGTCAAACCCCCTCATTATGAGGAAATTAAGGGAGAGGAGGAGAAGGAGGAGGAAGAAGAAAAAGAAGAGGAAGAGGAAGAAAAGGAAGAAGATGAGGAGCTTTAACATATGTTGACCATGATCCTCCCAACAACCCTGAGGGGCAGGGAGGTGCTACTTATCCCATTTTACCCACTAGGAAATAGGCACAGATAGGTTAAGTAACGTTTCTAAGATCAACACAGCTAAGGAGTGTCTGAGGAATTTTTAAACCAAACTCAGGTCTTCCCAACTCAAAACCCATTTCAGCATCAACCTGCTTGTGTCAGAGGAAAGAAAGGTGAGGTACAGAGGGGAATTAGTCTGGGAAACGGGACTAGACTCTTCATTATCACAGCTGTTCCAGGTCTTTCTCTTGTTTGACAAGAATAAAATTCAAAGTTAGGAATGCTGATGCTGAAAATGAATGGCTATTTCTATTTGAAACTCTGGAAAAAAAGGACTCCTTCCCCTTCATCTCCATCCCCACACTCACCAATAGTTGCTGTACAACCAGCAAAAAGATGAACTTATACAAACAAAAGGAAAAGAAGCCCCCACCCAAGGTGGAGAAGAGCTGGAAAACCTAAAAGTCCTTCCCCAAAAGCCCGTGCTTGCATTTAGAGGATGAAAGCTAGTTTGACCAAAGATGGTTACATCCAGCCCTCAAGAAAGATGGCCCTGAAGAACTTATGACCAAAAAAGAGATAGAGAACATTATGAAATACAAATGGATGATTCTGATTACACTGAGAAGTTTTTTCACAAATAGAGTCAATGCAACCAAGATACGAAGAGAAGCAGAAAGCTGGGAAAGAATTTTTCCAGCTGGTGTCTGACGAAGGCCTGATTTCTAAACTATATAGAGAACTGAGCCAAATTTATAAGAATACAAGTCATTCCCCAATTGATAAATGGGCAAAGCATATGAACAGGCAGTTTTCAGAGGAAGAAATTAAAGCTATCTATAGTCATATGAAAAAAAATGCCCCAAGTCATTGTTTCTGTTGATTAGAGAAACAGAAATCAAAGCCAACTCTGAGGTACTACATCATATCTATCAGATTGGTTAACATGAACAGGAAACTGATAAATGATAAAACAAGAAAATGATGAATGTTGGAAAAGATGTGGGAAAACTGGAACACTAATACATTGCTGGTGGACTTGTGAACTGAGCCAACCATTCTGGAGAGCAACTGGAACTAAGCTGAAAAGGCTATAAACTGCACATACCCTTTGACTCAGCAATACCACTCCTAGGTCTATCCCAAAGAGATCATAAGAAAGGGAAAAAGACTCACATGTACAAAAATGTTTATAGCAGCTCTTTTTTGTGGTGGCAAAGTATTAGAAATTGAGGGGGTATCCACCAATTGGGGAATGGCTGAACAAGTTGTGGTATATTAATGTAATGGAACGTTACTGTGCTATAAGAAATGAGGAGCAGGTGGACTTCAGAAAAACCTGGAAAGATTCAACTGATGTTGAGTGAAATGAGCAGAACCAGGAGAACATCGTACACAGTAACAGCCATGTTGTGTGATGATTGACTTTAATAAACTTTGCTGTTCTCGGCAATACAAAGATCTAAGACAACTCCAAAAGACTCCTGATGGAAAATGCCGTCCACACTCAGAGAAAGAACCTGGGAGCCTGGACGCAGATGGAAGCAGACTGTTTGCTCTCCTTTTCTGTTGTTGTTTTGTTCTGTTTCTTCTTTCTCGTGGTCCCTCCCATTACTTCTAATTCTTCTTCACATCATGACTAATGTGAAAATATATATAATATGAATGTATATGTAGAGCCTATATCAGACTGCATGCCATCTTGGGGAAGAGGGGAAAGAGGGAGCGGGGAAAAATTTAAAACTCAAAATCTTATGGAAGTGAGTGCTGAAAACTAAAAATAAATAAATTATATTTAAAAAAAATTTTTAAATTAAGATGGCCCTGCCATATTCAGAAGCAGCCATAGTCAGTGTCCTTTGCAACACAGAACTTTACATCTGTGATGGGGCTACAAAACAGGTAGAGTTTCCCCACTCTGTTGCAGGCTTGGCCGAGTATGGGCCATTGGCACTACCTAGAAACAACTGAACTAGAAGCAAACTACCAACTATAACAAGAATAACCAGTTTTTCAGGAAGACTAGAGTTTCCTCCAGTGTCTTATCATGTATATGGAGACAACTGAAGGTACAGTGTAGAAAACACTGGGCCTGGAGTCAGGAAGATCTGAGTTCAAATCCAACCTCAGACACTTCCTAGTCATATGATGCTGAACAAGTCACTTACCATCTGTTTGCCTCAGTTTCCTACTTCCTAGGGTTGTTGCAAAGATCAAATGAAATAATCAAGTGCTTATCACAGTGCCTGGCACTATAGTTAGCACACACAGTAGGCACTATATAAATGTTAGCTTTGATGATGACGATGTAGCCTCAGCGTGAGCTCTCCCTCTAACAATTTCCAATGACACAACATGCAGGTATCACTGTCCAGGAAGTCAAAGAAGATAATGGAGAGACAAAGAGAGAGACAGAGAAAGGGGGAGAGAGAGAGACAGAGAGAGAGAGAGAGAGACAGAGAGAGAGAGAGAGCGAGAGAGAGAGAGAGAGAGAGAGAGAGAGAGAGAGAGAGAGAGACGGAGAGAGGGAGAGAGGGAGAAAGGGGAGGGAGAGGGGACGGAGAGAGAGAGAGAAAGAGAGAGAGGGAGAGAGGGAGCGAGAGAGGGAGGGAGAAAGAGGGGGGGAGAGAGAGAGAGAGAGAGAGAGAGAGAGAGAGAGAGAGAGAAAGGAAGACAGAGTTATTTAAAGCCTATGTACGCCCAGGTACATAGGTCTGTATCCCAGAGAGATCATAAAAACAGGTAAAGAACCCACATGTACAAAAATATTTATAACAGCTCTTTTTTGTGGTGGCAAAGTATTGGATATAAAAGTATATAAGTATGTAAAGGGATATAAAAGTATATAAAGGAATATATAAGTATATAAAGGGATATAAAAGTATATAAGTATATAAAGGAATATATAAGTATATAAAGGGACACATCCCTTCTTCTAAGAGAACAACTGTATTAGATAACTGGTCCCTTAACAGTTAAAGCTCCCAGTGCCTAGCCACATCCCATAGACCAACCTATCACTGCCCAATGGATTCTGGATACTACCAGAGGGCACACTGAGATGGGGTTTCCAGAGTCAGAGTAAGAATGAAGCAGCTGGTGCAGTGAACAAAGCAATGGGCACGGAGTCAGGAAGATCTGAGTTCAAATCAAGCCTCAGGCACTGACTAGCTGTGTAACCTCGGCCACTGTCTGCCTCAGTTTCCCCAAATGTAAAATGAAGATGATAATAGCACCTTCATCCCGGGACTGTTGTGAGGATCAAACGAGATGGCATTTTTAAAGTGCTTAGCACAATGCCTGGTGTACAAATGTTAGCTGTTATCACCACCATCATTACTGTTACTGTTATTAGTTCTTCCACCATCTCCCTGGGATCCTGGACGGACAGGACAAGGTCCCTCTGCTAGCAGACTTTGCTGCCTTCCTCTCTGTTCTGATTTCTCAGCCCATTCTTTTCCTCACGGTGTTTTTCAAGGGTTGAGACCTTAGGGACATGCTTAAAGTGACTCTAAAGCTATGCATTAAGAAGGTATAAATTATTTAAGCTTCCACATTAACAAAGATCCCTACAGTTTAGTCATTTATTCATTCAGGAAACATCAAAGGTTTTGCTTTGGTTTTTTTTTTTAAGCTTTTAGAGATTTGCTTAAAGTAGGCTCAAAGAGTGTCTTCTGTCATAGCAAAGGATGTTGTTACGGGAATCTAAAGATCTTCCCTGCCCCTAGGCCCTTTGCTAATGTGGCTACGTGACTCTGAGGACCTTTGGATATTTGAAAGTATACTCTGTTCCCTAATAGGCTGAATGTGGTCACGTGGAGCC